>JANRGV010000094.1:2115634-2127343 GCA_024734035.1 Alethe castanea
AGCCCCGCATCCCCCCGATCCCCGCATCCCGCCCATCTCCGCGCCGCCCCCGGGGCCGGGCCCGCGTCCAGCCGGGGTCGGGGCCGGGGTCGCGGCGTGGGTGGGAGGTTCTGGCCGCTCCCCGCTCGCTCGCTCGGGTCCCGCTCCCTTGAGCTGGGAAGAAACGTGACTCCTTATCCAAGGGGGGGAGGACAGGGGCAGCCCCCGGCCAAAATTTGCCGTGCAGCTCAGCTGGCAGGCGCTCAGCGAGCGGCCCCCCAGCGCGGGGTCAGCGCTGTTTATCCTTTCTCTGTCCCACCATCCATCATCTCCCTGCGGGGAGGACGATGGAGTCAGGAGGGTTTGCTTTGGGGTCGGGGGGTCGGGCTGGGAGCACCCACAGTGGTGGAGGGGAGGAAGAGCTCAAATGCTGGCAGCTGCACTCCCTGGAAATCCGGGCTGGGAGCAGCCAAAAGCTCTGCTCCAGCTTCCTGCAGCCTTTCCCCCTTCCCTGGCCTGGAGACCGCATCTGTCCGAGGCACGGCCATGCCGAGGAATGCCAGATAACAAGGAGGGAAGTGTCAAACCACTGGAGGCTGTCGAGAGAAATGAATCAGGGACACATTCATGGCATTCCCGGCAGGAATCCTCACACGGGAAGCAGCTGGACGCTCTCCATCCCTGTCTATTGCAGTGACAGGGATTTGTCACTATCCCCTCCATCCTGTGCAATCCCCTGCACCCTGCTCAGACTGGAAAGCAGTTCCCCCTGGTGCTGGGACTGAGCTGGTTTGGAAGTCTGGCTCTTCCCGGGAGTGTCACTGCCAGGGCCACATCTGGAGAAGCCACTGGCCCTTGGCTGCAGCAGCTGGCTGGCTCCAGCCCCTGGAAGGAGTCTGCCTGGCCATGGAAAACCATTAGGGCTTTGAGTGGGGTCCAGGCCAGCTGGACACGATCTGCAGCCTTTGAGGAGCTTCCCAAATGTGCCAAAATGTGGCTTTTCTTTGAAGCTCCAACACCTCCATGGCTCTCCAGGGTAATTGGGATCTGCAGGGGGCCAGCAGCTCCTCTGCCTGGTGAGATCCCAGCTGGGATGTCACTGCCATGGGGAATGGTGGCAATTGGTGGCACCTCGGAGGTGGCAATGGGCTGAGGGGGCAGAGAGTGGGGGAGGGAAAGGGAGGAAAGCCTTGCTGCTCCATGAGATCTTTGGGGGCTATTGAAAATCCAAACCACGGGCCCTGAGAATCCTCTGGACTGGGAAGGAGGAGCTGCAGTCTTTAGGATGCTAAAAAGTGCATTTTCCCTTCTCCCTGAGCCAAACTGGCGCCAGTCAGTTTAAAAAAATGGCAACTGGGAAGAGCTGGAGTCCTGTCCTGGCCTTGGGAGCAGAGTCCTGCTGGCATGGGCATGCCTGTGACTTTGGGAGGAGCTGGGAGCTTTAGTGGGGATGGGAACAGGGATTGGGATAGGGATGAGGAAGAGGATGGAGACAAGAAATGGGATAAGGATAAGGATGGGGACCGTGATGTGGATGGGGTCAGGGATGAGGGGATGAGAATGAGGATGGACATTGGGATGGGGACAGGGATGGGGATGGGTAAAGAACAGGGAGGGGTGTAGGAACAGGGATAAAGATGGAGACAAGGGTGGGGATGGGGATATGGATGAGGATGGGACGAGGATGAGGATGAAGAGAAATGTGAGGAAAGGGGCAAGGATGGGGGTGTGGATGGGTGTAGGAATAGGCCTTGGGATGTAGATGGGATTGGGGATAGGGATAGGGATAGGGATAGGGATAGGGATAGGGATAGGGATAGGGATAGGGATAGGGATAGGGATAGGGATAGGGGTGAGGATGGGGCTGGGAATGAGGATGAGAATGAAGATGGGGATGGGACAGGCTGTGCTTGCCCACACCCTGTGCTGAGAAGGGTGGTGGTGATCCTTGTAATCACTTCCATGTGCCTCTGGCTGCAGGGTTCATCCCTTCTCTCAGCTTGGGCATGGAAACAATCCAGAGCCATTTCCTGGGAGGCATTTTGGGCAGAAACAGATGTGCTGACATTATGGAAGTGGGGGAAGATCTGGGATGGGGCTGAGGATGGATCTGTCCCAACCCAGCAGACACTCCCTGTACTAAACTGGGAAAAGCAGGACAAACCACTGGTCCCACTCCTGCCAGATGTGGCTACCAGGGGGGCCAGCACCTCCCTGTCCTGCTGAAGGCTCACCTTCCCCTGGGCTGCAGGAAAAGCAGAGGAATCCCTGGCTCAGAGGCTGCTGAGGCAGGAAATCCTGGCAGCCTCTCCCCCGAGCCTGGCAGGGCTGGAATTGCTGAGCCCCTGCAGAGATAAGGGGAGCAGCAGGAAACCAGCAGCTCTCCTGGGGCAGGCAGAAAGGAAGCGTGATTCCAGGGGATGGAGCGTGCCTGGGGCTGCAGGGCATGGCAGAGGCTCACAGGATGCTCCAGGGCTGTTTGGGATGGCTGCAGGGAAGCAGGGCTGGGATAAGAGCAGGGATTCAGGCAGTGCTGGCTCAGCAGGGTCCCCTTGCCAGCTGGGTTAGTGGGTCACTGTAATAAAGCCCTGGGAGCATTTCTCCTCCTGGATGTCAGAAACCAGCCCTGCTCAAGGTCAGGAGATTTGGCAGCAAGGGCCACAAACCCTGGATGTGCCCTGAGCATCCCTGTGGTTCCTGCAGGAAAAGGCTCTGGCAGGGAGAGGGCTCTGCACCCCTGAGCTCCCTGGATCAGCACCAGAAACTGCTCTGGCCTCATGTCCTAAGGAAAAGAGATGTCTCTGGGGAATAATGGAATTATTTAAGTTGGAAAAGCCCTCTAAGATCAAGGCCAACCATTCCCCCAGCACTGCCAAGCCACCACTGCCCCATGTCCCCAAGTGCCACATCCACATGATTTTTAAAGCCCTCCAGGGATGGTGACCCCACCACTGCCCTGGGCAGCTGTGCCAGGGCTGGACAAACATTTTTGTGAAGAAGTTTTCTCAATATCCAATCTAAACCTCCCCTGGCACAATTTGAGACTGTTTCCTCTTTCCTGTCCCTTGTTCCCTGGGAGCAGAGCCTGATCCCCACCTGCTTGCTCCCTCCTTTCATGGAATGATAGAAAGAAAATTCCTCCATCCTTAATGACTGGAATCTGCTGGATAATACCAGCCAAAGGTGACAGCAGCATTTCTGAGGCTCTATAAAACAGAATTGAATTAAACAGACAGAATTAAACAGACATAGACATAGTTAAACCAGACCCCTGGCCCAGGAAGGTGGGCACAGTTCTGGGTTTGAGCTCAACCCTCAGGAGCCATCTGAGAGCCCCCTCAAAAGCTGGTGCCCATCTTTTCAGCAGCAGGAACAAGCTCTGAGCTGAGCTCTGGGACTTTCTGGGCTGTGCCTCTCCTGTGGGGTGGCTCTGCATCCCTTCAGGCCATCCTGAGGGATTTCTCCTGCTGGCTCCATCTCCCTGCCTTCCTTGGAGCTGTTTCTTTTCCTGGGAGCATCCAGAGAGAGCTGACAGCAGGAGCATCCAGCTCTCCACATCTCCATTTTTGGGAACACTTCTCATTAATTTTGCTCTCAATTCCTTGACTCAGCTTTGCCTCATGACTCAGCATCTCCTTAGCCTGGCCCACTGCAGGAACACAATTCCCATGGATCCAGGGATGGACAAAATCCCCATGGATCCAGGGATGGACACAATTCCCATGGATCCAGGAATGGACACAATTCCCATGGATCCAGGGATGGACACACTTCCATGGATCCAGGGATGGACACAATTCCCATGGATCCAGGGATGGAAACACTTCCATGAATCCAGGACTTGACATGCTCAAGGACAGCCACCCTTGCTGCAGGTGATTTCCCACCCTCCAGCTGTGACCCAGCATGGATCTTTCTGCTCAGGGCATCACAGGTGTTGTGGAAGAGAGGTTTTCCTTCTGGAGAGTAGGAATTGTGGTGTCCAGAATACCATAGGATGCATGGACAAACAAGATTTTTATAAAAAGAGGGTTTCTTCACCCTGGGCAACATGGCTGGAGCAGAAATGTGGGGAAAAGTTGCATGAGTGCATGGAGAGGAGGAAAACCAAGTTGGTTGAGGCTTGGAGCCACCAGGTCCAGTGGAAGGTGTTCCTGCCCATAGCAGGGGGTTGGAATGGGATGAGATTTAAGGTCCCTTCCAGCCCAAACCATTCTGGGATTCCAGGATTAAGCTGCTGAATCCTCCCAGCTGGAAAGTGGAGCTCAGATCTCCCAGCACCTCGGGGAGCTGAAGACTCACAGGACAAAATCGCTGCTCCCACATGGAAAAACTTTCTGAGACATCTGAGCCCCAGCCTGAAGAAATGCTCCAGGTTTTACAATGTATTTTAAGACATAAAGGTAAAGAAAACTTTTTTTTTTTTTAAATCTCTGGGGCTCTCCTTCCTTCCTTCCTTCCTCTCTCTAAATATTGCTGCAAAGCTGTTTTTACTCCAGCAGCTGCCGGATGAGCGTGAGGAGCCCTGTGAGCCCCCAGCACGGAGCTGTGCCTGACACTGACTGATTCCTGCTCCCCAAGATTAGCCACCAGCTCCTTATTTGGTCCAGGCTCCAGCAAATTCCCTGGCAGAGGGGATTGCATCTGCAGATCTGCAGGCAGAGCAGCCTGCATGGGTTTGTGCTGGAGCATCTGTCAGGAGGGAGCGGGTTCACAGCAGAGATAAAATCAGAAAATCAGCCCAGCGCCGTTTCCAAGGAGCCTGGTGTTTGTCCCCACAGCAGACACACATTGCCTGCCCCCATCACTCACACAGCACAGAACAGAATCACAGAATTCCCTGAGCTGGAAGGGATTCACAGGGATCACCCAGAGCAGCTCCTGGCCCTGCACAGACACCCCAACAATCCCACCCTGGGCATCCCTGGGAGTGTTTTCCAAACTCTCCTGGAGCTCTGGCAGCCTCGGGAATGTCACCATTCCCTGGGGAGCCTGGGCAGTGCCCAGCACCTCTGGGGGAAGAATTTTTCCCTGATATCCACCTTAAACCCCCCAGCACAGGTCTGCTCCTGCCCCATCCCAAGGCTCTGACCCCAACACCTGCTTGGCTGAGCTGCTGCAGCTTTGAGACCCTTCCTCAGGTGTTTATACCCAGAATCAAGAGTTTGCTGCAGAATTAGGCTGACAAATCAGGATTTATTTGCAGCATGGATTAGGTGCCCCTGGAATCTCCCCAGCTCCTCCCCAGCTGGAAGTGCACAGGGAATCCCAGAATGGTTTGGGTTGGAAAGGACCTTAAATCCCATCTTGTTTCCCCTAGATCAGCTCCTGGAGAAGCTGGGATCCCCTGGCTTGCCCTGGGGGCACCATCAGAGATGGGGTCCAGCCCTTCCCACGGCTCTAACAAACCCAAGCCTCCCCCAAATCCTCTTTCCAGCCCGTCTCTCCTCGCCTGACCTGGGGCCTCCAGCCCTGACCCCTGCAGCCCCCGAGGGCTCGGGGGGGGTGACTAATCCCAGCAATTAGCCTCGTTCCCTGCATTTATCTGCTTCCTGCCTTTGTCTCCCCCTGACAGCTTCTCCCAGCAAATCCGCTCCCGGCCACATTTCCCCGGCCCTGCCAGCCTTTGTCCCTGGGCTGGGTGAAGAGGTTATTCGCCCCCGACACGTGTGACCAAAGCCGAGGTCGCCCAGCCCGGCGGGACCCGCTCCGGCTGCAGGCGGGAGGATTTGTTCTTTAAATTGAACACGGATGCAGCCCCGGCGGCGTTTGAGGCTAAAAGGGATTTTAGGGCTGAGCGGTCCGGCTAAATGGGGACAGAAGGGCTTGGGGTGGCTGGGAATTCAATGGGAAATAGCGGGGACACATGGGCAGCACATTTGGGAGCTGCCTGCTCCGCCCAGCCCGTTCCTCGGGACAGGCTGTGCATCCGCAGGGGAGCTCCAAGGACACACGGACATTCAGAGGGGTGGAAGTCCTCACATGTGGGGGGGTTCACAACCTTTCCATGCCTGAAGCAATGAGCCAGCCCGTTTGGATTTAATTATTGTCATGTTTCCTGAGTTTTTTTTTTTTTTTTTTTTTTTTAGTTCGCGATTCCTCTCGCCTTAAACTGAGATTCAGATCTTTTGGGGATTTTTTCACCAAGGAGGTACAGGCTGCTTATGAAGGAAGGAAAAAAAGAGATGGGGGGGAAAAAGGGATGGAGGGAAGGAAGAATGAATTTGAGTTGGAAGAGACCTTAAGAATCATCCCATTCCACCTCCTGCCATGACAGGGACACCTCCCACTGTCCCAGGCTGCTCCAAGCCCTGTCCAACCTGGCCTTGGGCACTCCCAGGGATCCAGGGACAGCCACAGCTTCTCTGGGCACCCTGTGCCAGGGCCTCTCCACCCTCACAGCCAGGAATTCCCAATTCCCACTATCCCATCCATCCCTGCCCTCTGGCAGTGAAGCCATTCTCTGTGTCCTGTCCCTTCATCCCTTGTCCTCAGTCCCTCTCCAGCTCTCCTGGAGCCCCTTCAGGCTCTGCAAGGGGCTCTGAGCTCTCCCTGGAGCCTTCTCCTCTCCAGGTGAGCACCCCCAGCTCTCCCAGCCTCTCACAGGTGAGCTCTGCAAGCGGAATAATTCACAGCTGTAGATGTGCCACCAGTTTCCTCCATGATCTCCCATTTAAATACAGAATTATCATTAATTTACCAGCCCTTACCTTGCTCAGCTTCTGCCACGGGCTCAGATCCCACCCCCCACGACAGGGCTGTTGGTTCCTGCAGTCCCTCCCTGCCAGATGGGGACAAGCAGCCTCTTGAGCCATCCAAGGAGAATATTCCTGTGTGGGGCCGTGCTGTGTCCCACTGGCCCTTCCTGCAGACGTGAAATCCCACAGCAGAGGAGGCTGCAGTGACTCAGACCCTGCTCGTGGGCACTGCAGCATTCCCCTGCGTGCCACACATCCCAAAACTGCCAACATGTGAGCAGGCAAAACCCAATTCTCCCAGTTCCTTGTTCCTCACCATCAAATCCCTAAAACAGATCTCCTTGTATGGATATTTGGTCACCTTTGGTCTAATTCTTTTTATCTTGCTGTCTCACTCTCAGTGAAGTATTTTCTACAAATTCTATCTGGTTTTTTTTTCCTGCTATCCAAGGATATTTAATTTTTGCCCTATTCCAGCATCTCTTGCCAAGATTAATACTCCAGCTGCCTGGAAACTCTGAATTGGTTTGTTTTGTGTTCATTCTTGTCGTCTTTGAGCAACTATACATCTTCTCTCCTATCTCTGTGTCTCATCTTGCAGAATCATTTCCTCCATATTTTTGCCAAACTTTTCTCATGGATAACTTCTCTTCATTCCATTTGTTTGCTGCTTCTCTATCAGCTCCCTGTCTTCTTTCTTCTTTTTCTTCCAAATCCTTTCCCCTCACATTTTTCTATAAGTAAGCTCCATTTCTTGCATGAATTGTTCATTTATAAATAGCAAATCACAGGATCATCTTTGCTGTCTCCCTCTACTGCAAGCAGGATCATTCCTGGTGGTTTTTTGTTGAGTGTTTTCTTCTTCTTTTCTTTTTCATTTGTTGGAAATTTCACAGGTTCCCATCCCTGATATTATTCCAGTAGGAAAAATCTTTTCATCTCTCCAGGGAACGTGGGTTTAAGGCAATTTAAACCCATTGCTAATTGTCCTATTATAAAACTGGAGATGGATTATCCCTTCTCCCCACTTCCCTGCTATCTTCTCTGTGCATGAAGGTTGTTATCTTTTCACTGTCAGTCCTTTTCTAGCCCAAATCTCTGCATTCCCCTCGATTTTCCCCCATTAGTCACAGTTCCTAGAACTGCCTTGGCTGCTGCCCTGTGATCCATGTGCAGTTCCAGCTGCTGCCTGCGAGGTTTTGCTGTTTTGGGGATGTTTCTCCACCAGGATTTTCACATGGGGCAGGATTCAGCTGTGCTGAAAGGCCACAGCTGATGTTTCAAGGGTTCTTTGATTCGAAGAGCCCCCTGGGATTTGGCATTGGATCCTCTGAGCTCATGGACAACGGGTAGTGGAGAAAGATGGAAGTTTTTTTCAGTGTGGAGTGAGAGGATTTTGCTTTAAACGTTGTTTAGATTTGACATTCTTGAAAATATTTGGGTGGTTTGAAAATGCTCCAGTTGTTTGTGAGAATTCAACCATTTCCCTTAGGAAATTTGTTGGAGAAGTGGGAGGAATGGATCCATGAGATTTAAGCTCAGATTAAAGAATCTTATAAAAATGAATGAGAGGGGCTTTGAACAAGGGCCTGGAGGGACAGGACAAGTGGGATTGGGTTTAAACTGGGAGAGGGTAGATTTAAGTTGGATGTTGGGAAGGAATTCCTGGCTCTGAGGGTAGGGAGGTGTCCACAGGGTGCCCAGAGCAGCTGTGGCTGCCCCTGGATCCCTGGCAGTGCCCAAGGCCAGGCTGGATGGGCTTGGAGCAGCCTGGGGTAGTGGAAGGGAGGTGGGATGAGATGGGATGGGCTTTAAGGTCCTTTCTAACCCAAATCCCATTCTGGGATTGAAAAGGTGACTGGGCAAACTTCTAAAAGAATAATCTCCTTGACACAAAAACACCTCTTCCAGTTTTTCTGGGTTACAGATGCCTGGGGGCACAGGGTGTGTAACAGGATTCCTGCAGAAATTCTTGTACTCGATCATATTCTTAGGACTGACACATTCCACATCTCTTAAAAGCCCAAATACTCCATCAGGCATCATTGATTTTCCATTTTCACTCTTTCTGGGGAGGGATTTCAGTGTGGAGCCAGAGGGTTTCCCATGCCAGAGGAAACCACTGGCTTCCTCCTCCCAAATTCTTGTGTATCCCAAGGCATCCCTGGGGCTCAGAGCTGCAGTGGGACATCAGTGCCTCAAACAGCTGGAAAAGCACAGAAAGGGGGATTGGCTGGGTGATCCATCACGTGTTGGATGTGGAAGCTCTCTGTGGAAGCATTCTTAACCCAAACCTTCTCTCATGAACCTTAGGAGTGCTTGGTATGAGCATGCCTGTCCTTCCCTTCCTCTGCTCTGGCTGGTTTCTGACTCTGAGATTTGTCCCCCTGCATTGGCTGGCTCTGCCTGTGACCTGCTGGTGGTTTGGGAATCTGACCAGGACTCCAAATGGATGTGTCAGAGCTGCCTCAAGGGTTAAAATGTAGGAAAGGAGACTGGGACAAGCTTCGAAAATGGGCAAAAAGTTCTTGGTGGAATGGAGCGATTCAGGGCTGGGCTGGGGGAGTGCAGAGAAATCCCAGAGGGGCCCCAGAGCAGGCACTGAGTGTTGAGGGCTCCAGGACAAGACCCAGGCAGGGATGAAGTGCAAGGTTTGGTTTTGAGTGCTGGCCCAGCTCTGAATTTGTTCTTTGTGTTCTGGGGACAGCTTAGATCCAGGCATTAAAATCCTTTGTTGCTTGGTCTGCCTTGATGGCACGAGTGAAAAGCTCTTTGGCAAGGGCAGGGATTTTTGTCCCTCTGCAGAGCAGCCCAGGAATGTGGGGCAGGGTCAGGCTGGAGCTGCAGGCTCCCTGGTTTGTGCATTCCTGGCCCCTGGAGACCCTTGGGAGCTGCAGGGGACCAGGGAAGGGACAGGTTTGGTGCACTTGTGCTTTGCTTGGCCCAGGCTGGGCTCAGATCTCCAGGAGGAGCTGATGGGTTTATGAGCTCTCTGATGGCTCTTTTTTCCTCTAAAAATCCCAGCCTCTGTGTCTAGGATCCCAGGAGCATTGGGATCATAGGAAAATCCCAGCTTTTAGTGGAGGACAGTCCAACCCTGCTGTGAGGCAGCCAAGGTTCAGGGTTCTGGGTTTCATGTTGGCCAGCCCAACTCCCAGTGACCAATGTGACCATCCCCACCCTGCCTGAGCAGCTCCAGTGTGTCCTAGAGCCCAGCCAGGCTTTCCACAGGACTGAAGTACAGAGAAATAAAGTTCAGATTGCAGGAGTTGCCAAAATCCTCCATGGTTCTGGAGCCAGGACTTGCTCAGGATAAGGCTGTGAGGTGTGGCTGGGTCCTTCAGGTCTATAGAAGCCATCCTGACCATCCATCCTTCCAGAGTTTTCTTTCAGGCTGTTCAAAAGTGTAGGCAAGTGAGCCAGCCTGGCTCCCCTGCCCAGGATCAGCCAGGGGCAGAGGGACAGAGCAGTGTGGCCATCCCTGTGCCACCCAAGTGGGATCTGAGCACTGAAAAGCCTGGTTTGAGCAGGGGAGGAGGGAAAGCCTCCCTGGAGGGTGGGGATTTGGAGCCAGTGAGCAGGAGCTGCAGGTCTGTGGGTGCCCTGGCAGGGAGAGCAGTCCCTGGTGCATCCTCCTGCATCACCCAGCTTCTCCTGCCCCAGTGCTCCCCTCCTCAGGGTGCTCCTCACATCACAGCACAGCCCCAGGAGGGGCACAAACCGAGGAGCAGGGATGGGGACAAACCCAGGAGCAGGGATGGGGACTTGCATCTGCTGCTTCTTCTGTGGATCCACAGCCCCTGCACTGGAGGAGATTTCTGTTGGGTGCCCTCTTCCAGTGACTTCTCCATTCACTTTGCAGCCTGTGACTCTTGCACCCTTCTCTTTGTCACTGCTTGCCCTCCACCTTCAGCTCTGTCTCTCTCTGGTTTGTTCAGGTTTCGGATTCCCTTCCTTGGAGCTGCCTCAGCTCATCTCTGCAGGGAGCCTCTGCTTAGCTACATCTCTTCCCATGAAAAAATCCCCCCTTTGCCTCCCTTTCTTTCTGGAAACACCCACCTCACATCACAGATCTTTCTGGATAAAGCAGTAAAAAGCTGTATCAAGGCAGGTCTGGTGTGTCAAGATCCCTGGCCAGTGTTGCCCTGGGAAAAGGCTCCAGCCCTGCCCCTGGCCACAGGTGAAGGAGCACAGAGTTAGAACGAGATTTGTGTTTCCAGGTTTGCTTTGGAAAGGCTTTGCTGACCTTGTGTTTGCATTGATGTGAACTCAGTCCACCCAGGGAGCTTTGAGACCCTGCTTTAAGTTTGGGGAGCCTGGGGGTGTTCCTGAAGCCAGACCTGAGGTGTTACAGCTCTTGCTGGATAAATGAGCCCGGTGCTTCCAAGCACATCCCAAATAAAGGCATGGCCCTGAGCCATGGTCTGAGAGCATTGGGGAGCAGGAAACAGGAATTTGGGAGCTCAGAGAGCCCCTGGGGTGCAGGAAACAGGAATTTAGGAGCTCAGAGAGCCCCTGGGGAGCAGGAAACAGGAATTTGGGAGCTCAGAGAGCCCCTGGGGGGCAAAAACAGGAATTTGGGAGCTCAGAGAACCTGTAGGGAGCAGGACACAGGTGAGTTTGGGAGCTCAGAGATCTCCTCAGGTATCCAAACCCCCTTCCTGTGCCACCCATGGGCTTCTGAGGAGCTGAAGAGCCAAGGAAGATGTCTGTGCTCCCATTCCAAAAGATTCCTTAGAGAAAATATCTTTTCCTAGCTGATACCAAATCCCAAGAAGGTCCCAGAGGGAAGGGAGGGGTGACACAGAGGTGGCAGTGAGCTACAGGGGAGGTGTGGCAGGGAATTCTCTTGTCCATCACTGGTTCCTGTGATCTGCTCATGGGGTCCTCCCAGGGTGTGACAGCATCTGGTGGCAAATGTCCCTCCCTGGAGGGTTTGTGGAGGAGCTGCCTGTCTGCCAGAGTCAGAATCCAAGCTGACACCCGTCAGTCAGTCAGGGTGTTGGCAGCAGTGCCATTAAATGGTGGCTGC
>JANRGV010000094.1:2172377-2186833 GCA_024734035.1 Alethe castanea
TTTTCTGTCTCTCCTGCAGCCTGGCCACCCCTCAGTGTGTTTTTCTGTCTCTCCTGCAGCCTGGCCACCCCTCAGTGTGGTTTTTCTGTCTCTCCTGCAGCTTGGCCACCCCTCAGTGTGTTTTTCTGCCTCTCCTGCAGCCTGGCCACCCCTCAGTGTGTTTTTTCTGTCTCTCCTGCAGCCTGGCCACCCCTCAGTGTGTTTTTCTGTCTCTCCTGCAGCCTGGCCACCCCTCAGTGCTCGGGCTGCTACGGCTCCCTGGCTGGCACGGACAGCGGCAGCGCCGCGGACAGCGCGCCCTTGCTCTGCGCCGCTGGCGGCTCGGAGATCAAGCACCACCACCACAGCTCCCACCCTGCCCCACAGAACTGAGGAGGCTCCCTCTCTTCCCAGGGTGGCACTCATGTATAGGATTGTAACCTGGTTTTTCCTCTTTTCCTCCTCTTCTCCCCCTGAAGCATTAACTCATGACACAAACATTCCACTACCTGCCGCAGCGGCGCGCGGGACTGAGCCCAGGGCTGCAGGCAGTTGAGTCAGAACTGTGACTTTAAGGTACCATGTAGCAAAGTGAAGCTGAACTCTCTGGAAGCTTTTTTTTTTTCCCTTGGTCTGGTCTTCAAGATGTTGGCAGCTAAATGCACCAGAGCTTCCTCACTAGAAAAGAAACATCAAATGCATATTTGCACTTTTATCTGCACACTTGGAAGGAACGAATCTTGCTCGGGCTGTGCTTGGCCTGAGACTGTTCTAGTTACTCTTTTAATTGCACATCCAGAGCTGGGAGAGGCACTGTCTTCCTGCAAAGGCGTGTTCCCTGAAGGACTCTGCATCCTGCCTCCCTGGGAGTGGGGGCTCTGTCTGGGCTGGATGCTCGAGTTTACTGTGCCATATTCCCACCTGGCAGGGCTGGGTGAGGCCTCGGGGCTGGGGGGGGTCCTGCTCTGCCTGCTGGTCCCACCTGGCTGCTGCCCTGCCCTGCCCTGTCCTGTCTGGGCCTGTGGCTCAGAGCTGAGTGAGGTCAGTGTTGCTGCTGGCCTTGTGACCACCCTGCTGGCCCGTGGCACAGGGACAGGGCTGGCTTTTCCCTGCAGGCTCAGCAGGAGTGGGTGTGCAGGAATGTGTGTGAATCCAGGGCTGCTGCACCCCCTGGGTGCTGGGAGTGGCCCTGCTCCCCCTCCTCGTTGCCCACAGTGGGGCTCCCCTCGTCCCCCTCAGTATTAAATTGCATTTAGCAGATAACCAAGAGTTTTAACCTGAAGTGAATGTGAACTGCTGGGTCCCCACTGAGGTGCAGGGGTGTGTGGCTGCCTGTGGATCGTTGCTGTTGCAGAGGGAAGGGGCAGAAAGCACAGGGATCTGATCCTTGGGCTCCTTGCTCTGGCCTCCCTCCCAGAGCTGTGGAGTGCACAGGATGGGAGTGCTGGGTCAGGCTGGGACAGGTCCCTCTGTCTTTCCTTAACCAAAATAGCCAAGTTTGACCTGGCCTGGGCTCTTTGGAGATGAGGCTTGGTGTTATTCCTGGCTTGTCCCTGAGCCAGCTGTGGGGATGAGCAGAGCAGCTTTGGATAAAGGCACTGGTGCAGGGAGGGAGCTGCTCTGACCATGGGGCAAATCCACCCTGGGGCTGCTTTTCCCCTGCCTCGTGCTGTGACACTGGGGGCCAGGGAATGCTGTGCTGGGCCAGCAGCTGAAGGGACAGCCTTCAGTGGTGAGAGCTGGGAGAGGAAAACCCCAGCCCTGGGGCATCCTCCCCTCAGCCCAGGGCTGTGCTGAGCTCAGTGTCACTTGTGCCACTGTCCCTGAGCGTGGCCTGGGCTCTCCCTGCTCACCTCCTGCACTCGTGCTGGCCCAGGAAAAGCAGCAAGTCCTGCTTTTTTTCTTTTTTTTTTTTTTTCTTTTGGAGAAGGCAAAGGTGGCAACTCTCAGCACAGTCCTTGCTCGAGTCCCTGACGCAGAGCTCCACCCTGGCTGCTCCCCTGACTGTGGCAGGAACATCTCAATCCCTGCTTGGCTTATGGTGAAGCTGGTGAAGGGCCAAGCACTGCCACCCTTCCTTCTGCTCCCATAAGTCTCCAAAGACAGCAAGTGACACTCGTGGCCCCTGTTCTTGATTAAATTCCAAAGCACTAGGAGCACTTTAAGTTTTACTTTGAAGGAAAAGGAGTGTAGTGCAAAAAAAAGAAAAAAAAAAGAATAATTAAAAAAACCTACAAAATCCAAGGGCTACAGGCTCATTGTTCCTCTTGCACTGAAGCACACACCCACACTACGATCTTCTGGCTGATTTGGGATGGCAGGTCAGGGCAGGGAGCTGGTTGCTGATGGACCCCCTTTGGGATTTCCTCCTCTGGCCGCTGGATCCGAACTGACCGCTCCTCCGGGGCCGCCCCCCTCTTTTACTGAAGTAATTTATAGCTGACAAGTTACAAGGACTTTTTTAATGCATAGTTGCCTTTCATTAAACTTTCTTTTCTTTTGTGTTTTTTTTTGTTGGTTTTTTTTTCCTTTTTTTTAAATTTTTTTTATTTTTGGTATGGTTTAACAGTGTTCTGGCTTTGCAGGCGGGCAGCAGCAGCTGCCCCAGGAGCTGTGGCCAATGAATGTACCTATTTGTTCTTCACTAAACTGTAACCAAGCACTACTCTGTTGAAATAAATTAAAAAAAAAAAAAAAAACAAAAAAGGACTTTCTGTGCTGGGATGGCTCCCAGGGTGACCCAGCCAGCTCCAGGTGTGGCCCTGTGCTCCCCTGTGCCCTGCCAGGACCTGGCACATCCCCCTGCTCTGCTGCCATAGGGCTGGGAGCTCTGGGCTGGGGGTGGCACAGAGGGTTTATCCTCTGAGCCAGGGGAGATTTCAGTGACTGCCTTCAAAGTGGACTCTGCTGTTAAAAAATGCTGGTGGACTTTTTAAGCCCTTCACATCAGGATGGGCTAGGATAGGGAGCTCACAGGGATCTCCTTTTCACCCTGCTCATCAGGGACAGCACCCAGGGAACAGCTGGAGCTGTGCCAGGGGAGGTTCAGGCTGGATTTCAGGAAAGGTTCCTTCCCCCAGAGGTGCTGGGCACTGCCCAGGCTCCCCAGGGAATGGTGACATTCCTGAGGCTGCCAGAGCTCCAGGAGTGTTTGGACACTGCTCCAGGGTGGGATTGTTGGGGGGTCTGTGCAGTTGCACTCCATGAGCCCTCCCAGCTCGGGAGGCCATGCCAGCATTTTGTCTCTCCCTCCTGTGAGGTACAATGTTCTCAAACCAGCTCCCAGGGCTGGGCAGAGACACTTCTGTGGGGGCTGTGCTTTGTCCTTTCCCAGGACTGGCTCCCCCCAGCTCCACCTTCAGCTGCCTTTATTCCTTTCCAGGTTTATCCACATCCACACAGCCTTGAACTCTGCTGGAGCACGCGCTGCCTATGCTGCTCTTCCCACGTTCTAGGGTGGAAAGCAGAGGGGTTTGCACACACACCCAGCCTTGGGGGGCTCTGTGTTCCAGCAGCACTGCCCACCCCAGCCTGGCCCTTGTCCCTGCTGCACTGCTGGATGTTGGATGGAGCAAGCAGGGCTGGCTCCAGGTGCCACAGGGAATGAGGTGGGGCTCCTCCAGCATGATCCTTCTTTGGTGCATCTTCCCAGCCTCCAGTGGGTGGGAGCAGCACCAGGAACTGCCTGTTCCCACAAGAAAAAGAGGAATTCACCTTGGGGCAGCAGCAGCTCCTATAATCCCTTGAAGCTGTTTTTTTCTGCAGCAGGAAGTTGGTGTAGGTACACTGAATGATGGAGCAGACAAGGAATTTCCCCCAAATTTATTCAATGGCACAGTTCTTGCCCTACCTCCTCCTTCCAAAGGCAAGGCCGTGGGTCTGATCCACCCAAATATTTCAAATAGTTATTCCAAATAATCTTCCAATATATAAAATAAAATTTACATATAGTCCCCACTTTTATTTTAAAAAAATAGCTTTTTTTTTTCTTCCCCTTGTAAAAAATATCTCCTCAGCAGGTTACAGACAATCAAGGCCCAGCAAGTGGTTTCCATGGTTTAAGTCAGAGTGGTGGAATGATGGTTTGTCCTCAAGTCTCTCTTTCTCCACTGAATTCACTGCATGTTTTGTAAGAGATTCCTAAAGTTTTCCAGTTCTTTCACACTGGTTGAAACCCTGTGTGCAAGGAAAGCAAAAGGGAAACGTTCCAGCAGCATTCATGTCGTGAATTATTGAAAATCTGGGAGAAAGGGGCTGTATCAAGCAAAGCTTCAAGCAGCTCTTGGGAAGAGAAGATTTGGAATTCCAGCTAAATTAGGTTGAGGTTACAACCCGGCCCTTCACTAATTCCCCTGTCTATTTTTAAGCAAACACTGGGAATCACAGTGGAATAGGATGTTAAAGAACTCATCCTTGGAAAAACCTGTTTGCCAGAAACTCCTGGTCTCTCAACATCACAAAGATGTTTCTATTAAAAAAAAAAAAGCTCTATTTTTTTTTTTCTTTTTCTCATGTATAACCAGAGTGTCCTGAAATCCCCTCCTAAAGGCCTCATTATCCTCCTTTTCTGACAAAACAATGCAATCATGATTTGGGAATGAACTGGTGGAAAGGCCTAAGGAAAGCAGCTCTTGCCTGGGACAATGTGCTCCAAGGACAGAGTCACAGAGCCCCTTAAAAATGATGAAATTCTTTCTATCTCAGCATAGATGCTTCCTTGAATTCCTTACAGAAATGTAGAGTATAAAGAATATTCAAAATCATTCCAACTCTTGTACTCCATACCAACACCTGGTATCAGACCATGACAAGAGCAAGAGTCCCCACCAAAACTGCTGAGAGCTGACTGAAATTAGAGCTGAAACTGGATGCAACACAGCAGAAGGGGCAGTCTCAAACTCACCTTCCAAAGGCATTAAACAAGGCCACAATTTCTTGTCTGGTCAGCTGGAACCCATAGGAAGGGCCACTCTCAGGAATCTTTTCAATGAGGTTCTCTGAGAAGAGGATCTTCAGAGCTGTGCCCAAGCCCTGTGTCTGTGCAGGGATCAAAAAGGATCCTTGAAGAGCAGCATTCAAACCTCCCTCCAGCTGGGCAACATCATCTGAACAGGGCAGGAGGATTTCACTCAGCCCAGCCCTCCCCTCTCTTGGCTTATCCCAGTTTTTAGGCTAATGGAAACAGCTGCTTTGTGCTGCCTGCACAGGTAAGGAATGAGCAGCCCTGAGCTGTATCCAGGAGCTGATTGGTACCCAGAGCTCCCAGGCACTGCTGACAAATCTCACCTGCAACTTCCCCCACAGCCGACACTTGAAGCAGCCAACACAGTCCATGATCTTGGAAATATTCTTAAAGTGCAGCCTAAATTCCTCCTGAGGGAAAAGGCATTCATGTGGGTCATGGTTATGCACTAATTAGGGCTCCTTCCAGGTATTAATCTGAATTAATCCTCCTGCAGTGGCAGAAATTGGCTTGGCAGAAATTACCTTTAGTTTGGCAGCTTCCTTTTTGTTCCCTGTGAAGAAGGAGTTTTCATCGAAATGCAGAGGGAAGGACCTGGAAGGGAAGGATGAGAGTTTGATTTCTGCCCTGGTTGCTTGGATGGCTGCAGTCAGGGCTGGGGACAAACAGAGCTGGCAGCCACTGCACATCTCCAGAGGTGTTTTAATCTGACATCCAATGCCAAGGAATGGAGTGAGATGACTGAAGGTCCCTTTCAACCCAAACCACCCTGGGATTTTATTCTCTCTTCCAATCTGAGCTGGCATCTCATGTTGGAGACATTTTCAGCAATTGCTCAATGATTTTTAAGCAATTTCAGTGTTTTCTGACAGACAGAAGCACAGGAGGGTGACAAGATAAATCAAACATCACTTCAGGAGACACCCATTTCTGTCTGGTTCCAGTACCTCCCATTCCTTTTACTCCAAACTCCATCCAACAGCCCAAACCTCTGTTATCAAAATATTTAGGATGCTTTTCTAGTTGCAAACACGAAGCCAGGCCTGGTATCCCACAGATGAGTCACACAGGTAGCCAATTTTAGGGCTGACACGTAGGCAGTTATTAAATTCAATTCTGCTAAACCCAAAAGGCAGCTGAGGCTGTTAAACCGTGGGACTAATTAAACTGTGGGACTAATTACCCAAATTCTGCAATTTGCATACAGATATTAATGTGTTCCCAGCAAAACTTCACTACTGGTACCACATCCCTGCTCATTGCAAGGGGGCTGGAGTAGATGACCTCTAAAAAGATCTTTTCCAACCCAAACCATTCCATGTTTCCATGGCTCTACTGCACAAATCACTCCAGGAAAGAACCAGAACCTGCCTTTCTAGGAGCTTTATGTGACAGGTTAAGCACACTCAGAGATTGTGCCAGAGCCACTGTCCCCAGGTACTGAGTGCAATTACTTGGCCAGATGGAGAATTTCCAGCAGCAGGTGTTTCATTTCTGCATCCTGGCTTTTATTCCCGGTGTAGAGCTGGAAACTCGGGCGCTCAAAGAAGGGCAGCACTTTGGAGAGAGCCCTCAGCTCAATCAGGTACAGAAAATAAAGGTTCTTGAGTCTTCTGGGCCCTTCTCCTCTGGTGAGGACTTCATCAAACCTCTGCTGGAACTCTGTGATGTTGGGGCCCCATTTCTTCTCTGACCACGTATCTGAGACAGGGAAAAACCCCAAAGACATGAGGTGGATGGGTTTAGTTCTGGTTCATCTCCTCCCTCCAGGGAATGGTGAAATGGGATTCCAGCCAGGGAGATCCCAGCTTTTCCAAGCCACTGACCCAAAACCACAGAATCATTAAGGTTGGAAAAGACCTCCAAGATCAACCTTTGGTTGAGTCCAACCTTTGAGTGCCACATCCAGTTTGTTCCTTGAACCCCCAGGGATGGTGATTCCCTGGAAAACCCCTTCCAATGCTTGACAACCCTCCCAGTGAAGGAATTTTGCCTGAAAATTGTTCAAAGGACGAATGATTTTAACCCAGTTCAAACCCCAGCAAACACAAAACTCCTGCTGACTTTTTTCAGGTAATTCCTGAAACTTCCTAACAAATAGGGACAACTTAGAGGAGAATTCCTGAAGATATGGAAAAACAAGAACAGAGGAAACTGGCCTCTATTTTTCATTTTCAAGCCCACAAAGAGTGCTTCTGTTGCTCTTTTTACCACATATTTAAGATTATTCTATAAAATAGATAGTGGAAGATATAAAAGTCACATTAAGCTGATGCTGCAGCCCCAACTCATCTCTTGCCTCTGATGTTTCTCACATTATCCCATCTCCCAACTCCAACCTGAACTCACACTGAGGTGATGTCCAAGTGGAGTGCAGAGACTTAAATACAATTATTTTGTTAAATCTAAAAGACTTGCCCAAACTCCAACAGCTATCACCTTGATTTTCAAGCCCAGGGTTGAAACTGGGATTCCTCAGACAGGTATTTATGGAGCAAAGCACGGGAAGGAAATGGAAATGGAAGTGGAAATGGAAGTGGAAATAAGAAGAAAGGGAAATGGAAGTGGAAATGGAAATAGAAAGGGAAATGGAAGTGGAAATGGAAATAAAAAGGGAAATGGAAGTGGAAATGGAAATAAAAAGGGAAATGGAAGGGGAAGGGGAAATGGCTGCTGGACATGGATCAATGGCCTTGGGAAAGCCCAGCCAAGCCTTTCCCAGTCCAGGTGAGGTTATTGCTGAACTGACCATCATAAAACCAGGCTGGGAAGGGACAGCCTTGATCCACAGTTAGAAACCCACTCCAAAATAACCCTGGAGGAAGAAGAGAGGGAATCTGTGCTGAAGTCCTGGTACAGAGCCTGGCCCAGCCCCTGTCAGACCTGGAGGCTCGTGGGAACTGCATCCCCAGCCCTGTTACACAAGAGCACAGAGAGGCCTGAATCCTGCTGGAACAGGCTCCAGGCAGCATTCAGCAGAGCCATGAAGTGTCAGCCTTGGATGAGGCAGGAAAGCTGGGGCAGGAAGCAGGATTTACCTTGCAGGAGGTACCTGGCACTCAGGTGGATGTTGATGCTGGCGTGGAGGCCAGAGATGAGCCTGTAGAAAGCTCTTTTCTCCACACAGATCCCTGCAAAGAAAAGGGAAGTTGAAGACACTGAAAGCACCCACTGGATTTGCAATCCTCCTGGCTGTGAGGCAGGAATCTAATCCCACTGAGAGTGGCCACTAATCCCACAAACTCCCTGGCCAGTCCCTGGCCATCCCAGCAAGAGCAGCCACGTTCAGACCAAGGATTACCTTTGAGCCACTTGTAAAACGTTTGCCCTGGAAAGAAAGGAGAACACATCAGTGAGGGTACAGCCCAAGCCTGATGCCCTGAATCCACCTCCAGGCTGGCCCCAGAGGAGCCTCTGCCCACTGCAGTTTGCAGAAACTGGGGAAGGAGCATTAAAAGAGCATGAGAAGAGTTTTCCTGCCCACCCTTGTGACTGATGCTTCTCTAACACGGCATGGCAGCAGCTCAGAACAGCACGTGGGCTTTCCCCAAGGGGCTGGGGGGGAAAAACAGCCCAGTGCTGGGAAAAACAAGGATCAGGGATTGCTTTCCTCTTCTGGGCAGAGTAGGGAGAAGGATATTTTTATAAAACAAACAAACCAACCAACCAAAAAACCACGGAGTGCAAGCAAGCGTGTAGAATCCAACAAGTCAGGGTTTCACTATCCCTGCTCTGTGCATGGAAGGGATCTGGAGATCAGGATTTGGGGATGGTTTGGAGACAAAAAGGTGCTGTGGAGAAGGGAGAACTCCAGGGAACAGCCCTTCCCAAGGCCTGAGGGAGCTGGGCACCAGCTCCTACAGCTCCAGAGGCTGATGGGGATTATGAGTCTGTTCAAAGCTTTTTTGACAAGCACTGAAAAAGCCCAGGACAATTCCTGTTCCCAAAGGCTGCTCACATTTCACTGACTGCCTTCAAACTGGACTTGTGCTGTTAAAAAAATGCTGGTGGACTTTTTAAGCCCTTCACATTAGGCTGGGCTGGGATAGGGAGCTCACAGGGATCTCCTTTTCACTCTGCTCATCAGGGACAGGACCCAGGGAACAGCTGGAGCTCTGCCAGGGGAGGTTTGGGCTGGATTTCAGGAAAGGTTCCTTCCCCCACAGATGCTGGGCATTGCCCAGGCTCCCCAGGGAATGGTGACATTCCTGAGGCTGCCAGAGCTCCAGGAGTGTTTGGACACTGCTCCAGGGATGGATTGTTGGGGTATCTGTGCAGAAATTGGACTCCATGATCTCTGTAATCCCACTCAGGATTTTCTGTGATGCCATGACTCTAATTTCTGGTTTGCCTGATTAATAATTTTGCTAACCAGGTGCATTATCTAATGGCACAGCCTGTGACAGCAGGATAAAGACACCCCATTTGTCTGTGTTATCAGTAAAAACAAACAGTGTCACTCACCTCCGTCATCTCCTGGTGGAAAAAAGCACAAATGGTGGAGGCAGAGAGAGAAAAAGATAAAAACATTACACATGACCAAAATTAACCTCCAAAGCACAAGCACTGCTCTGTTCATCTGCCCTGACAAGAGGATCCTCTCCAGGGAGGTTTGGAAATGTTCTGAACACAAAAAGCTCCAAGTGCAGCAGTGAGGACAGCGGATGAGCAACAGTGCTGAGTAACCTGACCAATGCAGGAGGGATCAATACTTGCAAAGGAAGTAAAACCTGATATTTCCAGGGACATTGTACATCTCCTTCACACCAGGGTCAAAGGAGGGGGGCAAACACCTCTGAAATTTAGGGGGAAAGGAGGAGATAACACCAGAAGGTACTGCTGGAGGTTGATGGTGTTCTCATGTTTCCAAACCCCTTCCCTACTTTCCTTTACACTGCCTGGCCTTGGCTCCAGGGCAGAGCTGCTCCTCCTGGTGGCTCCCACACAGGATCCCAGCCAGGTTCTCATTTCCATCTGTCACAAATGGTTTGGCACTGCCAAGTACAGACACCAGGGACCCAGGGAGAGCTCAGGGGTCAGCCCTGCTCCCAGTCCCTCCAAAACTCATGTTTTTTCCAGGACTTGAACATCAGACATTCTTTTTTCCACAATGGATACTAAAAAAACCCACTTCCTGGTGTGCCATAAAATTCTACTCTTGGTCAAGAGCTATATTTCCCATCCAGCAGGAGAAGGAGCCCAGAGAACATTTACTGTTCCTGGAGCTGGGATCAGTTCACCACTAACCCACTGAGATAAATAAATGACTCACCTCTGCCAGATGCCAAAGGTCTTTTTACATTCTGAGGCCTAGGAAGGGGAAAAAAAAATCATTTAAATAAGAGATGTAAATAAGTTACTGTCTCTTGTGTGCACAAACAGAGCAGAGCAGGAGCAGCTACTTCTGCATTTAAACAGCCTGAGGGGATCTAAAAACCCCTTCCATGCTTTGGCTTTGCTCAGGGAGGGAAAGGATAGAGCAAAATGTGGGTTTCTGTGGGGTTTTGTGGTGCTTTCTTCTTTTGTTTATTTTTTTTTAAGAAAAAACAGGCAGGAAAACTCAAGTGTCTTCTTTTGGGACAGCCACATGACTTGTCCCTGGTGTATCCCACCCTGCACAGGCACTGGAGCAAAGACAGGAGGATGAGGATTCATTTCTGCACCTCTGCACAAATCAGCACCCTCAGGCTCGTGGAACTTGTGCCCCAAAGGACCTACTTGAAGCAGTTTTCTTCATAAATGCTGTTCCAAATTTTCCAGGCATCTGGCCCCTTGTAGCCAGTGTAACGTTCTGGATTCAGGAGCAAATCCACATACTCAGCTTCAGGGGAATGGATATCTGTAAAGCAGAGTGCTGGGTCAGGGACAACCATTTCCTGAGGGAAAATGACATTTTCCAAGGCTGATCCAGCCACCTCTTCCCCACCTTGCTAAACACAGCAAGGCCCTGAGCAGCAAGGAAGCTTTATCTGAAATATTTGTGCATTATTTTCAAAATACTGAGGTCAGGGGGGTGGATAGGAGCAGAAATGCTATTTTGCTGTTTGGCCTGGAATTGGAGCTGTTCAGCCTGGAGAAGAGGACGCTGTGTAGAGACCTCAGAGTGACATTCCAGGATCTGAAGAGGCTACATGAAGTGGGAGAGGAGCTCTGCCTCAGGAACTGGAGGGATAGGACACAGGGAATGGCTTTAAGCTGGAAAAGGGTAAATTTAGATGGGATATTGGGAAGGAATTTCTGATATGAAGGTGGTGAGGCCCTGGCACAGGGCGCCCAGAGAAGCTGTGGCTGCCCCTGGATCCCTGCAGTGTCCAAGGCCAGGCTGGATGGAATATCTGGGCCAGTGCAAGGTGTCCTTGCCATGGCAGGGGTGGAATGAGATGATCTTTAAGGTCCCTCCCACCCCAAACACTCTGGCATTCTGGCCTGTTTTGTGGCAGTGCCATTTTGCTCTGGCACAGGAAGGCTTTCTGTGTCTCAGGAAGGCAGAGCAAAGGCAGATGTGTAGGTGGGGAAGTTCCTGGTGCATTACTGGCAGCCCTGTCCCCTTCCCTCTGAGCACATGTGCGTTTTCCCCCTCACTAAACTCCAGCCCACGCTGGGCGGCGCTTCCCAGACTTCAAAGCACATTATGATTAAACCACTGAAGATTCTCTGGGCTTGGGCAAAACAAACAGAGGCCAAAAATTCAAAAGGCAACTCAGAAGAGGAGGATTTAAAAAAATTCCCCTTTCCCACAATCTTCTATATCTTAGGTCTTGAATTAATTTTGTTGCTTGAATATTTTTTAAGTTTAACTTATGGGGCTTCTGGTTGAATCTTCTTGTGAAAACTTTCTCTCCCCAGTTAATTCCCTCTAATTGCTGGTGGAAAATCACCATAAGACATTCCAGGAGGGCAAATTTCCATTTTTTTTCTTCCCACATGCAATAAAAATACAAATTACACCAGACTGAGGGTCAAGCTACTACAAGGACTAGAGGACATTTTCCTCTATTGAAAACAATTTCTGCAATCAATTAAATATTTACTAATTTTACTTTGTCAGGCAATTTTTGCAGTTGCCCAGAACACTGAATGAACCATTGCTCAATGGTTTGACCTCCCAACTCCTGATGATTTCAGACCAAATAATCACATTACCAGCTCGTGTTCTCAGTAATTGCAGCCTCGGGTTTTTTTGGTTTTTGTTTTTTTTTCTGCAAGGCTCAGGGTGAGTTAATGAAAAGGAGAGGTTTTCCAACACTCACAGGTTCAACCAGCAAGCCACAAATTCCTGCTGGGGTCTTCCTTTTGCCAGCTTCAGCATCTCCTTGCTTTCCACCTGACTGATGTCACCAGCACTGAACAGGATGAGGAAAGGCTTTCCAAGCTGCAAGTACTGGGGCAGATTTGGCACAGTGATTTCTGGCTGCAGGACAGAACACACAAGAAATTGGGGGTTATGAGGAGGGGAAATCAGCAGAAAATTCCACTTTCTGCTCTTACATGAGAGTGCAGGGATTAAGCAAGGCTGCAGTGTCCCTGTGGAAGGTGGGAAGCTGGAAGAGGGCTGGGATTTTGGTGCACTTGGAGATGTCTTTGCCCAACCCAAGTGCATCAAGAACAACCCAAGAACCCAAGTGTGGGAGCAGCTGTGAGCTTGGAGGTGGGGATGTGAGCAGAGCAGGGAGAGACTCCAAAAAGCACACGGAAAAATTCCCTATTCCCTGGGAAGAGGGAACAGACCCTGTGGGAGGCCAAGCCACTACTGCAGCAGGTGAGTGACTCTCAGTCCCTCAACTCCAGGGTCTCCTGCTGCAAGACCACACAGCAAACAGCAGATTTCTGTCCACACTCCCTGCTCCAAGTCATAAAATTGCAAAACAAACTCGGCGCGATAAAAATAACGAGCGGCCACGGCCGTTCCGCGGAACCCCACGCTACAATCAGGGCTCTGCAAATGACTGCCATGGACAAAAGGACATTTTGATTTTATTTTTACTCACAAAAATGTCCAGCAGTTCATATCTGATCCTCTGCACCATGTCCTGCACGCTGAGTTTGGACAGAGCGATGCCTTCCACGCCGCGGCCTCCGCTGCGGGCCAGGAGCAGGGCGGGGGGGGACACCGAGTATTTTTGGGATCTGAAAAAGAGAGATGGGCACAGGGGGGTTGGACACACCCCAAATGTGCTGCACACAGAGCTGGCATCCCCCTGGAGACATGTCCCATCTTTGGAAAGGTTCAAGGCTGGGGTTGGAGCAAGCTGGGATAGTGGGAAGTGTCCCTGTCCATGGCAGGGGTGGAATGGGATGAGCTTTGTCTCTTCCAACCCAAACCATTCTGGGATTCTGGGATTTTATTCCTGCTTCTCCTTCATTTTCCCACCTATGGCTGGGTGATGCAAGCACCCACCCAGGGCTTCACTCTGCCTCCCCAGCCAAGGCAAACAGAGGTCCCAGATTCCATCCAAAGGACACAACCAACACAAAACAGCCTCCAGGAGATCCAATTTTTGTCTCAGTGAACAACCCCAAAAATGTTGGTGAAGCCTCACAAATGTTGGTGGAGCCACTCTTGGTGGAGTTGATCCAGATTATCCTTTGTTCCACAATGTCCTTCTGGTAAGAGGGTTCAAGGTATTCAAAGAAAAGCTGAGAAAGTGGGAAAAGCAAAAATAGGAGAAGTCTGGGCAATGAAAGGGCAGGGGGGACACCAAGCCAGAACAGCAATTTTCTGGAAGTTTGAGGAACTTCAGCCCTGGAGGCTCCAGATGGCACTGCCCAGAGGAAGGGTGTGACAGGGGAAATCAGCTGCCTCTGCAGTTTTGGGGGGCATGTCTGGTTTGTTTTTCAAAGGCTCCTGGCAATTTTTCAAAGGCGGTGACAACAAAGAATCCCAGAATGGTTTGGGGTAGAAGGGACCCTAAAGCTCAGTCAGTTCCACCCTGCCATGGCAGGGACTCCTTCCACTGTCCCAGGCTGCTCCAAACTCTGTCCAGCCTGGCCTTGGGCACTGCCAGGGATCCAGGGGCAGCCACAGCTTCTCTGGGCACCCTGTGCCAGGGCTCACCACCCTCACAGGGAAGAGTTTCTTTAGGTCAGCAAGGAGGGAACTGCAGATAATTCATTTCCATGGTGTCCAACTCTTATGGAGGCCTTTACCAACCTCTATCACAGCATTCATCTCTCTGGGAATAACACATCCACTGTAAACTTCACTGTGAGCTGATGTATTTACAGTTAATTAAGTCAGGCAAAATCCTAAAAAATACTTAATTCAGGGATTTGGAACTTATTAAACTTCTATGGGTTTTAAAGAGATTCTTTGGCTTGGTTATGGCTCAGAGGAGTGAGGACTCCTGTTCCCTGTATCTAAAATACATCACCTTGTTCAGCAGCCTTTGACAAGCATCTGTGAGGGTGGTGAGGCACTGGAAGAGGATTCCAGAGAAGCTGCCCCTGGATCCCTGGAAGTGTCCAAGGCCAGGCTGGACAGGGCTTGGAGCAACCTGGGATAGTGGAAGGTGTC
>JANRGV010000094.1:2205240-2216802 GCA_024734035.1 Alethe castanea
CCTCTCTCTCTCCTCTCTCTCTCCTCTCTCTCTCCTCTCTCTCCTCTCTCTCCTCTCTCTCCTCTCTCTCCTCTCTCTCCTCTCTCTCTCTCCTCTCTACTCTTTCTCCTTTATCTCATCTTTGTTTTTTCCTTTCCCTTTTTTATTTCCCTTTTTTCCTTTTTTTTTTTCCCTTTCCCTTTTTTCTTTTACTTTCTCCTTTTTCTCCCTCTTCCTTTCCCTTTCCTTTTTTCCCTTTCCCTTTTTTTCTCCCCTCCTTCCTAAGTCACTGGCAGGCAGTGCTGAGTTAGGAATTAAACAGCTTCAACCTCTTGTCTGTCCAGGTACAGGAAAAACCCTTTTGGCCAGAGCAGTTGCCAGCCAGCTGGATTGCAACTTCCTCAAGGTGTGTAATGCTCTGTCCCCACACACACTGGGTGTGTTTGCTCTGCAGTCTCCTCATCCACCCCCTCTGTCCTTCCCAAGGTGGTGTCCAGTTCCATAGTGGACAAATACATCGGCGAGAGCGCTCGGCTGATCCGAGAGATGTTCAATTACGCCAGAGATCACCAGCCCTGCATCATTTTCATGGATGAGATCGATGCTATTGGTAAGGCTCGTGGCCTGGGGGGTTGCTGGGCTCTCCTTTTAAGGCTGGAGTCAGCTCTAAAGCCAATTCCCCCCGTTCAAAAGGCAAAAATGAAGTTGCAAAACTGATGGGTTTGGTGTGCTGCAGGTGGGCGCCGCTTTTCCGAAGGCACATCAGCTGATCGAGAAATTCAGAGGACTCTGATGGAGGTGAGTGTCCAATTCCTGGCTGTGGCCTGAACAGCCACGTTAAATAATAATACAGCTGGGAATTGTTACCTGGGATCTGGCTTTGCAGGACTTTTCTGGGTTAGTAATCTTAAACTAGAACTGAGCTAAGTGCTGCTTTTACAAAAGGCAGCTGCACATCCTGGTAACTCAGCCATGAGTTCAGTATGGAGACTAATTGCATCTTTTAAATTGCTGAGATGATTTGGGATATTTTCTTTCGCTGACTGCTGCTCCCTGCATCTTTGAAGGTTTGGAGACCCCCCCTTTCTGTCTCTTAGTCCCAAAGACACCCAGTCTATGACATTTTTGGGCTGTTGCAGTTGGATTTTCAAAGCTAGGAGGACCACTTGTATTTCTTTGTTTCTGTAGTAATTGCTTTGATAAACTGGGTTGTGTGAAGAGAATATTAACACCACTGGTGACAATTAGGAATTCTGAAGCTAATGGGAACCTTCCTTGGCCTGTGTTTGCAAACAGTTTGCCTGATTCAAAAGAATGTGTCTGCCTTCCATAGAGAATGAAATCACTGTGATCAAAGAGCAAGTGCTTTGAGTGTTCACAATGAAATGCCTTCCTGTGTGTGGATTAGTATTCCAGAGGCTGTTCTTCAAGTCTAATTGGAATGTCCTGGCCTTGGTGCACTACAATCCAAATGTGTGAGGAAGCCTTTGGCTCCTTTAGTCCTTGCAATATTTTCTTTGCCTCATTGTTTTAGTCAAGTGTTTGACGTTTGAGCTCGGCTTTGCTCATTGTCTTTTTTTCTGGGCAAAGCATTTTCAGTGTCTCTCTTCAGCCCTTCATTGCTTGGCATGGAATATTCAGGAAGCTCAAGGCCTTGCAGGGGTTTTTTTTTACATGAGAACTTTCCATCTTGGTGAAGAATACTTAGGCAGGAAAAACAAATCAGACTGGGAATGTTTGGGGTTATTTAAAACCAAAGTTCTGTTCCCTATCAGCTGTTGAATCAGATGGATGGATTTGACACTCTGCACAGAGTTAAAATGATCATGGCTACCAACAGACCTGACACCCTGGATCCTGCCCTGCTGCGGCCCGGAAGGCTGGATAGAAAAATCCGTGAGTTTCTGCTTCCCAGTGGCTGGAAGGAGGATGTAATCCATGGCAGCTGTGGGGTCCTGCTTTTACTGAAGCTGTCATTCTTTCTAGATATCGATCTGCCAAATGAACAAGCCAGATTAGATATTTTGAAGATTCATGCAGGTCCTATCACCAAACATGGTGAGATAGGTGAGTAGAAATTCCCTGGATGTCATTCCTACTGCTGGTTGTAGAGATGGGAAGAGAGTGAGTTGTTAGAGTGATTCTGATTGTATTCCCACCTCTATACTGCCCACACAACTTCTCCTCTTGGCATTCGACTTGTTTTATTTTTTAATGTATCCTGATTGAACTGTTATTAAGTCTTTGCAAAGGAAAACTGAATATAAACCCTTGGAGCCCAGCTGGAAACTGGAAAATCAGCGTGGTTCTCATCAGGCAGTTTCCTTTTCTAATGGAATGGCTTAGTGCAAGTAAAGAGTGTTTTCATTCACTCCTCAATGAAAGAAATATTGTTAATGAAGGAGTCTGAGAACAACAATCTTTAAAAGTCAGGGAGAAACCTGGGAGTTTGGAGATGGCTTAAGCAAAATAGTGTGTGTAGTGATGTGGATCGTTCTCTCAGGAGTGTAAGAGTAGAGTAGGATAAAATGAGGAAGGTTTATTTAAGGACTGTGTTACTCTGAGCTGCCCAGAGTCCTGCTTTCACAGTGACTCCTCCCAGCTTTCCTGGAGGAAACTGGGGCTGGGATTTGCCTTTAAAGCAGGACTGGCTGCCTGGGAGTGCAGCAGTGCCCCAGGGCCCCGTGCCACCCCCACCCCCTCCGTGCTGACAGCAGCGATTCCTGCATCCCCTGGAGCTGATCCCAGTCACCATCTGGCTGCATCAACAGCTGCAGCTCAGCTCAGGGACAGCAGGAGGGAGCTGGGGGAGGGCCAGGGGTGGGCATTGCTTTTCTTAGCAGCAGTGTTGGCTTAAACCTGCACGTGACTGCAGGCTACGAGAGAGAAGGAGCTCCAAACAAATCATGAACCTGAGGTAAAGTTCTTGGAGAGAAGCTTTTAACAAGGCATGGAGTGACAGCACAAAGGGGAATGGCTTCCCACTGCCAGAGGACAGAGACAGCTGGGATGTTGGGAAGAACTCTTTGTGAGGACAGTGAGGGCCTGGCTCAGTTTTCCCAGAGCAGCTGTGGCTGCCCCTGGATCCCTGGAAGTGTCCCAGGCCAGGCTGGATGAGCCTTGGAGCAAGTGGAAGGTGCTCCTGGCCATGGCAGGGGTTGGAAGGAGATGATCTTGAAGGTCTCTTCCAACCCAAGCCATTGTGGGATTTTGGAATTCTGCTTCATCCTGTTCTCCTGTCTTTGGCACTGGAGTGGAGCAGGGTGGGATCATCCCTTCTGCCGTTCAGCAAGGTGAGAGGTCAGGTCCTTGTTAAATTCCTGCATGTGATGTGGAAAAACTGTGATGTTCTGCTTTGATACCCCAAAAGGAAGGCCTGAACTTAGCAGCAGGGTGAGGTGGAAATTGGATTAAAATCCAAAGATAAGGATTTGCTCAGGTTCCAGCATGAGATTCTCCTGCTTCAATCCAGGTGTCTAAAAAACCCTAAACTCTCAAACCTTGCACTGTTCAACCATGTTCATTCCCCTCACATTTTTTAATTTCCCAGTTATGAAAATAATTTTTATGTTACATTGTACTACATGGAATTAAAATACAGCTGAAGAACTCATGTTTAGGAGCTTTTGGATTCTTGAGATAAAAACATTCAGTTCAAATGTTCTGAATTTTATACAGATGGGAAAGTGAAAAGTTTTCCAGGAAGTTGATAATTTTAATAAACAGCCTTGCAAAAACCAGAACTTGCTGGAGGCTCAGCAGTGGTTTAGAAATTGATTTCCACTGAATTATAACCATGGCTACTCTTTTAGTAAATATATGTGCATAAAATATCAGGCTTAATATATTAAGACATTAAGTGCCTTTATTAGATGGAGTTGGAAGTGTTGGAAGTGGAAAGGGACTGAGTTATGACCACTTGGAGATAAGTTTTCTGGGTTTTTACAGCATTTAAATGATAAGAACATTGCTTTGATGGAGCTTTTGCACTTCATGTTGATTCTTGTAACCACAAGTTGGTAACTTTGGGATTTAATCATATAACATGAGCTTTTGGCTGCCACACACTTCTGTTTTAATGGAAGGGCTGATACAGCTGCTGATTCCAGCTAATTTATCAGCCCAGTGGGCAGCTCTCTGTTTGCACTGAAATCCAGCTTTGGGAGCTGGATCTGTATTTTATTGGCATCCCTAACTGGAAGGGTGATTTGCTGTTTTATGAACATTGGTGTTTTATGAACAGATTATGAAGCAATCGTGAAGCTCTCAGATGGCTTCAATGGAGCAGACTTGAGAAATGTCTGTACTGAAGCAGGTAATTCCTTAACTTTTCATTTGGACATGCTAAATCTTGGATAATGCTGAATCTTGGAGCTGTTCCTCAGTGGATTAAACCCAGGAGCTCAAAAATGTTCTGCTGGAACATTTCAGTCGAGCTGATCTGAGCCAGCCACTTGCTGGCTGATCATGATGTGTCCCATTAGAAGCAGATACATTGCAGAAACAGGGATTGTACCCGTTTTTCTCCTTTTGGGAGAGAATTCAGGGCTCTTGGTACCTGTTTACCTGGAGAGTTGATGCTATTTTATGCTTTTTTCACACGAAAATTTGTGCATTCAGGGTTTGCCTGCATGGGCAGGCTGAGTAACACAGGAAATGCACATTCAGAGTTTAAACAGGTTTTGTTTTCAGTAATCCCCTAGTTCAGAAAGGTGAATTCCCTCTTGCCAACATGCAAGACATGGGAAAGTCATGTAGATATTGTAACCTGGATCAGTTTTCATTTGAATTTGAGTGAAATTTCATATTCTGTCTTTACTCTGTTAAATCCTCCCTCCCAGGGATGTTTGCTATTCGTGCTGATCATGACTTCGTAGTTCAGGAAGATTTCATGAAAGCTGTCAGGAAAGTGGCTGATTCCAAGAAGCTGGAGTCCAAGCTTGACTACAAACCTGTGTAAATTAACCATAGAATTTGTGATTGATTATACACATCCTACTGGGTTAATGCATAAAAAAAAAAGGAGAGAAATAATGTACCTCTTGATTATCATTGTAAGGTGTTTGTGTAGCATGTAGCTAGTAATTTTGGGAATGCTAGTTGCAAGTTGGCTACAGGAGTGTGTTTTCTGTACAATTCTGAAATGCAATGTTCATTACAGCCCAGGCTCAGTAAAAATGTGTGGAGATGCATTGTTCTCTTAGCAATTATGGTGGGAATTTATAAACGTGCCTGAAGGGATTCACAAACAGAAGAAAAGTCAGTTCATTTCTTGGCTTTTTGTATATCAGTAAATCTCCTTTCCCCAAACAGTTTATGAATAAAACCTGTTATAAATCTGTTTATCCTGGTGGACTTTGTGTGTAGCTCTCACAGAGAGGTGAATTTTGTGAACTCAGTTCTGAGTTTGAGGAGCAGCTTTTCTCTGTAAGGAGTGGAATCCTGTGCCTCCTATACCAAACAGCCTAACCCTCAGAGAGAGAAGGGATTGGTGGCGTCTGGACAATCTTTTCCACAAAGAAATTCTCCCTAATATCCAATTTAAGCCTACCGTGGCACAGCTGGAGGTCATTCCCTCTCCTCCTGTCCCTGTTCCTGGGAGCAGAGCCACAAGGGCCCCCTGAGCCTCCTTTTCTCCAGGCTGAGCCCCTTCCCAGCTCCCTCAGGAATTCTCCAGCCCTTTCCCATTTCCCTCAGGAATTCTCCAGCCCCTTCCCAGCTCCCTCAGGAATTCTCCAGCCCCTTCCCACTCTGTTCCCTTCCCTGGACACCTCCAGCCCCTCAGTGTCCTTTCCATGAGGGGCCCAGAGCTGTCCCCAGGGCTGGAGGTGCCCTGCTCCTGTGGCCACTCTGTGGCTGGCACAAGCCTGGTGCCTTTGGCCTCTTGGCCAGCTCTTGACACACTCATTTGCTGCTCGATTCTGGAAATAGGATTTACCTGAGCTGGCGTTTATTTATTGCAAGAAGTAAAGAAGGTGGTGGTGGTTTTAAGGGCATCTGCTTTATTTTTATTTTCCAAGCAGTTCCAACCCAAGGGGTACACACAGACCCACTGCAGTGTGCAGCTCACCTGAATGTTGGACTGGAACAGCAGTGCAACTAAATTGCACTTCTGGCTACTTCTAATTATCCTAATTGGATTACTCTGGGCCTGCTCAGCTGACAGGCAAGTACATTAGATTAGCACTTGACTTCCCAGGAAACACACAGCATCTCCCTGGCAATTTTAACAGCTGTAGTTTTATTTCCTTTCCCATCACAGATAAGACAGATGGTATAAGGTGTAGAACAGTGAAAACAGGACAGGCAACAATATTTCCCTGTTTATGTGGCTGTTACAGACCTTTCTCCCTGTTGAGGCTGTGTCAGGAGTTTAAAGATGCAAATCTCAGGTTTAGTTTTAACACCCTTTTGAGTGCAGCTCATAAACCCATGTGCCTGGAATAATGAGAACATGAAATAAAAGTCCATATCTGAGCAGAACAGTGATGTACACAGCGAGCTGAGCCTCTGGCTGAGGGAATGGTTGCCGAAACATGATTGTTGGAGGTTTCTCAAAGTTTTATTTAGTAAAAACAGCAGAAAGGTGAAAAAATATAAATGAAAATTGAGACTCTAAAATTCCAGGGCTAGCATTTCCAAAAGGACACTTCCAATTTTGTTTAAGCAACCCACCCACTGACTTTGCTGGCTTTGACTAAGCTTCCCTCAGAAATTCCAGTGACACCAGTGTAGAATTTTGGTTCACCAAAAAGCAGAGGAATGAAAAACAGCAGCTTAAAGTGAAATCTCATAGAATCTAAAATAGTTTGGGTTGGAAGGGAGCATAAGGACCATCCCATTCCAACCTCCTGCCATGGACAGGGACACCTTCCACTGTCCCAGGCTGCTCCAAACCCCAGTATCCAACCTGGCCTTGGACACTTCCAGGGATTTGGGGCAGCCACAGCTTCTCTGGGAATTCTATTCCAGGGCCTACCATCCTGGAAGCCAGGAATTCCAGTTATTCCCACTATCCCATCCATCCCTGCCCTCTGGCAGTGAAGCCATTCCCTGTGTCCTGTCCCACCATCCCTTATCCCCAGTCCTTCTCCAGCTCTGCTGGAGTTCTCAAAAAGCAGAAAAACAGGATCTTGCCCCAACACTGAGATGTCTGAGGACATCACTCACACGAAGAGGAGCTGCCTGCAGATCCCAGAGTCGTTTAGGCTGGAAAAGACCTCTGGGATCATCGAGTCCAGCCTGTGACTGATCCCCGAGGCCACTGCCAGGGTGGGACTCCCCCACCTCCCCGGGCAGTGCAGACATGACCCGCTTGGCGTTTCCAGCTCCAACGGGAGGCAGCAGCGTCATTCCCATGGGCGATAGAGCCAAGATGGAAGCGGGCGTGTGAGGAGAGGAAGCCCTCGGGAATGTCAGGGGACGGCGACAGGGAGCGTTAATGGCCGCGCCATGGCGTGAGGGCTCCGAGCCGGGCCCTGCTCTCCGTTAACACGCGAAGCGCCCGTTACCGAAACTTCGGGCTCAACAACCCCGCACTGGGAGCCTACGAGCGGCTGCATTAAACCAACCGCGGCCGCAGCTGCCCGTGAGGGGAGGGCACGGCGCTGAGGGCGGAGCGCGGCCGGCGTGAGGGCGGGGAGTGGGCCGGGCGACTGGGCACGGTCGGGGCGTGGTTCGCATGGCGGTCCCTGCCGGCGAATTTCCGAGCTGCGTCGGGTGCGCGGGGCCGCGCGCTGTTAGTTGGTGCGCGGGTCCGCCGCGTTCATGCGGCCTCTGGGACAGCTGCGAGCCGCTAACAGAGCACAGAATGTCTGCAAGATAAATAATCTGTTCTTTCCCCCCAATATTACTTTCTTAGGAGAGACCGCACTTCCACGGGCTCTTTTCACTTCAGAGTAGTCAGAAGTCCCGCAGGAAAATCCACACAGTTTCTCCCAACATGCGAGGCGAACCTTCCGCAGAGGTGAGCAAAACAAACCTCAGGTGACAGACAGGCCCCAGCTGTGACAGGTGCCAGTGGTGACGGGTGGGGAGAGCCCCCGACACTGCCAAGACGAGAAACACGGCTGCTTGTCAATGTGCAGCGTCACAGAGCAGGGACTGGGCTTATCTCAGCGTTAAATCAAGCACTGAACCAACAGTTAAGAGCTTCCTTTTTCATTCTCTCCATTTTCATTTAGCAGCCTGTCTTACAGCCTTATTGGAGAATAAAGTAATTATCAGGAGTGGTTTGTTTGTTTGTTTGTTTTTCAGTTTCTTTACACACTTGAGTTTTGTTCTACATTTTTCATACCCATTTGATTCTGACAACCCTTCTTTTCCTCTTAATCTGCGAGTATGAGCAATCTAAGATTCAGTAAGTAGGTTCAGAACCTGCTAAAAAAGAGGATGATCTTGGAGGCATTCCGGAGAGATTGTTATTTTTCTAAAATGGCACACATTTCCTTCAGCATGGGTGAAAGTAAAACCTTACATTCTCACTTCTTTTTCGGCTACACAAAGGAGTAAGCAAATACATGACCAGATGAGACTTGACAAGCAAAATGTTTCTGAGATAAATTTTAGAATATCTATATATCAATATATTGTGTGTTCTTGATCAGTTAACACCTGTTTCTATAGAGAAGGAAGTGCTTGATGTTTTGTTTTGTATAGTGTCTTCTATCCAATAATATTCTAAAACATCCCTGATTTATGAATCTATTTTGCTTTTTTAGACCATTTATGTGGGAGATGTCAAGAGAATTGGGAGTCTCTTCTTGATAGCTTTTTAGACACAGGAAACTCAAATGCTTTTTCTGTCCTTTAAAGATCTAGAAAATAATTTTTGAGGTAAAATTCTGGAATTACTTCAGGAGGAAAAAATGGTGTGCGCATCAGAGATCCAAATAGAGCAGCATGATGCACTCTCCTGTCTGCTTCCTACATTTAGCAGTAGCCTCCGAATTGATGCCACACAGTAAGTATAAATGTCTCCTTCAACCTCCAGAGCTCTGAGCATTTGGACACATTAACAAGCCCGCACTGGAAAGGGCAGAGGAGAAAAAAGGGAAACAAATGAGGCTCCAGTAAGAGAACTCTCCTACAAAGTGTGGGGAGAACACTGCTTATGCTAATAAACTTTTGAGATGCCTTGTGTTGAACTTGAGGATTTTGAGCAGAAATGCAAGTGGCTGTGTCTGTATCCAGAAGACCTGTCTGGTCTCCTCCCATCACAGTGATCAGTCCATGATTTTTATAAATATCCCTGAAAGCAAGCCTATGCACACAGGCAGAATTATTTTCTGTGTCACAATAGATGGCAATGCAGAAACAGACAGGGATTTTTGCTTAAGTTGTGCTTAAGTATATATGCAGTTAATTAAATGCTGTGTGGAAGTCACAGTGGATTTTAGTTTTGTTTTTTCCCGAGACCATCCCTTAGCGTTTGAGCCTTAGCACAGCTTTATAAAGCCACTCATTGAAGCCAAAGACTCACTGTCCTTGAGTTGCCACTGGAAACAATGGACAGGAAAAGCACTGGGCATCTTAGAGAGCATTACCTTTTCTCATTATGTCTGCTTATCAAATCAGTGAAGGGACGGTGGGCTTTCAGAAATTTTAAGCCGCATTTCAACAGTCCAACCCCATTTCATCTCTATTCCAAGTCATCTGGAAGTAACAATTTTTCTTTACAGAATAATAGAATTATTAAGGTTGGAAAAGACCTTTAAGATCATCAATCCAACCTTTTAAAAACCATTTTTTTTCAGAAGAATTTCTTAAAATGTACCACAGTTTAAAAAAGACAATTAATATATTGAGTACTGTTTTTCTGTGCTTCATCTCCCTGTCATCCAGCCTTGAAGATTCTCCCTTGCTCCTCCTCCTAGGCCAGCAATCTGTGTATGAAGTGTATTGTTGAATTTCAATTACAATGTTAATTACAGAAGACAAGTGGTTACTGAATCTTGCACCATAATTAATCAACCTGATATTTACTTACTCCGTTGTTCACACTGGATTAAGCTGGGTCTGGACAAGCAGGGCAAGGAAAGTGAGTGACAGGAGCATTATCATGGCACACTGCCTCCCATTGGGAAAGTTCATCTTCCTTCTGAAAGAGACGCCTTCAGGGATCATGGAATTTGAATTCCCTGCGAATTTAGTGTCATCTTAGCTTGACCAGCTCTGGAAGAACATATTAACCTCCTCTTGTGATTTTCAGAAAACCATTCTAATTTAGCAAGTAATTAAGGGTCACATGTAGGATAAAGAGCTAGATAAGCTTGGATTACGCACAGGAAGCTTTGTTTCCAAGGCAACCCGAGCAGAGGGGGTGTTAATGCTGAGGTCAGGCACTTAATGAACTGGGAATGGTTACTGGCTGCAAAATGTATTCGAACTGGGCAAGGCGAACTAACAACTGCATTACCATTTAATGATTTGATGAGAGAAAACAAATGCCTACAGAGCTACTTATCGCGGCAAATACTGAAGACAAAGCTTACAGGCTGTGGCATCTTTCTGCTAAGCGAGGTCAGGAGAAGTACAAAACAATGACGCTTGACAAGACCAAAATACTTCAGTCAGCACTGATGGATTTCGTGACTTCCCAGTGTGAAGGTGTCGCTGTTTGCGTCAGCTGCCGTTGCTGACACACTCACCCTGTTCTGGGTGTTCTTTTCCTCCCGAGGTTAGTCCTGCCCGGAGGTTGCTGCCTGTGGAATCACCCTGGGGGATTTAGCACGCTGAAAGCAAGACAGCTCTTCCAAGAGCTCAGGACGAAATCCACTCCTGGGACTTTAGACTCTGGGAATTAATCCCACGGGAGATTTGACAGGGCAAATCTCACACACAAATACCATGGACATGGATAAAATAGCCAAACAGCTCATCTGTAGCATAATAGATGGATTTAGTAAAACATGTTAATATTTTCAAAATGGATTCTTGCATGGTTTTGTTCTGTATGATGTAAGGAACAGTTGGGAATGAGATTACTGTGTTTGAAGAATATTAGAGAGTACAGAAAGTGGAGATTATCCATTAAATATCTGCTGCTTTCTCAGTTCACTTGGACCATAGCTCTGTGCGACAAAGAATTGCACAGGCATTTTTCAAAGCTTTCTTTAAAACAAACAGGCATCCTCTGCTTTTTGGGACAATCACAGGATATTCTGTAACAGCTGGGGCGTTCTTGTGGCAGGAACGCCTGCACCTCTAACTTTGTGGCATGCTTTTTTTTTTTTTATATATGGATGTATAAATCAGGGCAATTTTAGAGGCTAGCTGATACTCGTTTTCCTTCTGTGTAGCCTTGGCATAAAAGCAGGTGATTTTACATTAGGCCACTTGTTTGCACAGGGGAACTTGAATGCCCTGCTCTCTCAAACATGACCTGTAGAACTTTCAATTAAGAGTAAGACTGTGCTGAAGGTGAGCTGGCAAAACATAAGCCACTCACAATATTCAAAACCAAACCAACGCACAAAAAAAGCCACCAAAAAAACCCCCAAAAAAACCCTAAAAACAACCCAAAACCAAACCAACTAACCAACCAACCAACCAAAAAACCCCCAAAACAAAACAAAACAGAAC
>JANRGV010000094.1:2216902-2232467 GCA_024734035.1 Alethe castanea
AGAGCAGGAGGAGGAGGAGGAGGAGGGAAGAAGAGGCGGCAGCAGCAGCAGCAGCAGCAGCAGCATGGCGGCCGGGCGCGAGCGGCTGAGCGCGCCGCCGCCGCCTCCTCCTCCGCCGCCTCCATCTCCTGCCGCTCCCGAGCCGGAGCCCGCGGCCCCGCTGCCCAAATAGCCGCCCTGCCCCGGGTCCTGCCCCGCCCGGACAGCGCCCGGCCATGGAGCTCGCCAAGCCGGCCTTCCCCGCGCTGCCGCAGGCCAAAGAGGACTCTGAGGTGAGCGGCAGCCCTGGTCCCGGTCCCGGCCCCCCGCACACGCCCGGCCCGCGGCCCCGCCGGGGCTTCCCCTCACAGCCCTGCTCGCCCTGCGGTGTCTCCCGCGCCCCTTCCCGCGGCATTCCCGCTGGGATCCATCGCAGGCCGCGGGTCCGCGTCCCGCCCTGTGCTGGTGGCACCCCCTGCGACCCCCGAGCGCATCCTTCCTCCCCTGGCCGCTGCCGGGCGCTTCCTCCATGCCCCTCGCAGACCCCCGGCCCTTCGGCATCTCCCTCCCCGCTGCCTCCGGCCTGGAAGTCTCCCACTATCCCAGGCTGCTCCAAGCCCTGTCCTTGAGCACTTCCAGGGATGGGGCAGCCACCGCTTCTCTGTGCAGTCTCGCCACCCTCACATGCAGGGAGCGGAGCCCCCTGGCTTCATCTCCTTTTGCTTTTGCCCACCCTTAGCAGCCCCCATTCCTTTCTGTGCCCTCTTCGCTGCGCTCCGTGTGTCACAGCCCGTCTGTTACCGCCCTGTGGTGTCCCTGTGCGGGCAGCACCTGCGGTCCCTTCCGAGCTCTGCTGCCTGCGGGACCCATCCAGAGCCCGGCTGAGTCCATCGGCGAGGAATTTCCACGGTGTTCCAGAGGCAGGACTCGTGTGCGGACGAGGACAGGTGGCGGTGTGTGCTCAGCCGGTGGCACGGAGCCGGGGCAGCGCGGTGTCTGATTTCTGAACTTGGCTGAACTCCCCGCCCCTGACCCTGGGCCCTGCGGATTTGGTTTTTGTGTGTCCCTTTGGTGGCCTCAAATATTTAACGCGAAATGTCACAGGCTGCGCGAGGCAGGCTGAGAGTGTCTGAGCTCTTCAGACGTCTGTAGATTGTCATGTGTTTCTAAACATCAGCATTTATTTCTGTTGGAACAGCGTTGCTCAATGCTGTTATGGTGGTAAATTACCTGAAATACGGGAGTGACTCTTTTTGTTCTGTTTTTGTTGTCAGGATTTAATACTCCCATCACTTGAGAGCTCTGGAGGTGTTGCAAGTAATTTAGTTGTTCTCTCAAAGTTGTAATTACTTTGTATCACAAGACAAATCATCTACCACCCTGTGAGCTTTATAATTTGTTTGTTTTAAAATATCTTTTCTTTCTGGAGAAACTGACGGTGTTATCCACAGTTTCGTCTGAGGATGGTTAACTAAATTAGCCTGGGTGGCTTTTAATCTAAAATGGCTAAAGAGGAATGTGGGGTTAAAATGAAAATGAAGCCAGAGTTCACTGCCAGTCTAACAACTCTTAACTGATGAAAACTGAGATTTTAGTAGTGCCTTTCAGAATAGCTTTTATTTTTTTTGCTTTTGTGGGCTATCTGTAAGTAATACGATGTGTAGTGAGTTAGAACTTCACAGAGTGGATTTTCAAGACCTGATTCTAAAGACTGCAATAATTTCTTTTCAATATGCTACATTTGTGTCTGACTTGATCTAAATACAACATCATAAAGAAATTCCAAGCTCTGACTACAAGATAATAAATAATTGGAGCTTGTAGGGGAAACAGGAAAGTGAAAGCCCATGGTGATATCAAAGTTCTTGTGGAGGTAGCTTGTTAAAGCAAAGTGAAAGAGACTTAAACCCAGTTCTTAAGAGAGTGCTTTGGAAAAACAAACTGAGGAAACTGAAATCATGCTGCCCACAAAATGTAGATTTTCCTGGAAAGCAGAAGATCCTCTCAGGTGCATTGCAGTGAGGAGGCTCTGTAATGAGGAGTAATCCCTAATATTTCAGGAGGTTGGTGGTGGATGGTTTAATGCTGGCTTGGCAGATCTCTTTTCAAGATACTGGGAAGGGGAGGAGGGAGAACTTGGGGAATCCCTGGCTGACTTCCTGCTGCTCAAAAGAGCAGCTTTGTCACTTCTTTAACTCAATCCAAGTGCCACCCCAGCTTCCTTCTCCATGTCACAGCTTTAATAATAATAACAATAATTAAAAATAAAGCCAAATCACTGCTTGGCTGCACAGCATCCCATTCCTTCGTGGCCCATGGAGAGAGAGCAGCCTGGACTGGCTGGAGGCTGCAGGGATGTGCTCTGGATAAATAGGTCACTTTTCCAGCCTGGATGTTGTTTGTCCTGTCCCTAATCCATAGTGTGGTGTTTGAGATTGCTGGATTTTTAAACCTCTGTGCTCTTGGTACTTTTGGGAGCTTGGGAAATGCTGGAAAACCTGGAGCTGATCATTCTGGCAAAGCTTTTCTGGTTTATACTGGGAATGTCTGTGAACTGTGTGTTCTTTACAGTCTGGTGATGGTGAATATCTCAGTTTTATGAGTAATAGTGATTATGTGTGCTGTGGAACCATTTCTAAGCCTTTTTTTTTTTTTTTTCCCTAAAATCAGCATATTTTCCAAGGTCAGGTCTCAAACTTTCTTAAATTTGAGAAGTTCTATGTTACATGTTTATACTGGGAGGAAAAAATACAGCTAAAAACCCATTAAAAAGAGTCAGGTTAATAACAATTAGTACATGTTGGCTTATTAGTTCTGAGACATCTTAGCACTTCTGGGAAGAAGGTCAGTAAGGACTGGAATAATTGAAGGAATTTATTATAAATTATTTTCCCATTAAATTTTGAACAAACAAACAAAATAACTAGAGTATATATAATGAGAACACAGCAACAATTACCAGTTTATTTCTTTGTTAAAATGTATTTGCTTGCAGTCAGGCTGAGCAAACCAAGTATTCATGATGTACTTAGAATTTTTTTAGGACTCTCCATGGGTTTTGTAATTAAATTAGCAGCCTATTGACTAAGCAGACATATTTGCCTTTTTATTATGCATAAAAGCAGAGTTCTTTTTAGCGCATGGGGTTTTTCTAAAGAAGAAATTTACATTTTTGACAGCTATATTTAGTCTGAAATGCTAATGTATTTGACTGCTTTTTTAACTATGAAGTGATGCAGCCCATCTAAAGGTGGAACAAATCTATTAAACTCTTTTTACTCTGACTTTTGATAGGCAACACAAATAAACCCCTTAAAACACAGCTTTTTCCCTCTGCAAACTCTTTAAAATAAGTAGGAAGCCTGTATCATTAGAATTATTTTACCTGCCCACATAATAGAGCCCAAAAAAATGGAGAACAAATGCTGTGTTGTACTGGGAAATGTAAATCAGGTGACAGATTTTGATCACAACTCTGTGGGATACTATCAGACTGCTTTGCATAAATCAGGAAAGTGCTCTGTGGCAGCTGAAGTTGAGCAGTCTCTCAGTCCTGATTAATTTGTGCCTGGTGAGATCCACACAGGAGCAGTTTGTAGAATTTGGGAATTAAGGCATGTTTGGGGCTTTCTAGCTAAGTGAGGATTGTCTCAGTACAGCCCAAACTAATGAATTAAAAAAAGGAGGGGCATGAAAAAGGCAATTCCTGCACCATTATAAACAATTCTGATAATCTGTGTGAGTGTGGCTCTCCAGGCACTTGGCTTTGTGCTGCCTGTGAGCTGAAGGATTCTGCCTCCACTGCTTTATTTCCAATGTTATTGGGGGGAAAAAAATTGTATTATGAAAGTTTTTCTCAGTGCTGCTGATCCTGTGTGCTGATGGTATTTAATGAGGTGTCTTTAGGACCAGTGTTAAAGAATGGGACAAATAGGAATTGTTTTGTTTCTGCTTTCTGTTTCTATTTAGAAATAGTTTCTGTTAGTTCTACCTTTTATCCTTTTCTGTGGTTTGTGTTTCCTCTCTGCTAAAATAACCTTTCTATCCCTGTTGTCCTTCATTCCTTCCTTCCTCTGTATGCTCTGTCGTTCCCACCTGCTATTATTCCTCTTCCCCACCTTCCTGCTTTTGTATTCCTTTGTATTTTCAATAGCAAAAATGTCTCTGGTGGGGCCTTCCCATTGTCTGAGTGCTCTTGACAAACACACAAATTCCCTGTAAAACTGCTTCCATCCCTGCTTCGTTTCCATGGGATGGAACAAGGGTGGCCATGTCACCTCTCCCTTTCTCCTGCCCCTTTCTCAGCCATTTTTGGGATAGCAGCACTGTCCAAACATTCCTTGAGCTCTGCTCATGCTAGTTCCATGCTCACACCTTCAGGGAATTAAAGGATTTAGTTTGATTTTGGGTGTTTTATAGACTTGCACCAGGATTTCTACCTGGGGAAAAAAATACATATATTTAAGCCTACACTAGTAGTTGCACTAAATGATTGTTGTAGGTCCCTTCCAACTGAAATAATTCTATTTATATAACAACCCCCATCTTTTTAATCTAACTGTCCAAGAACACAAAGCATGACTGAAACTGGAGACACAACCTTTCACTTCATTCCTGTTTGTAGCTCATTTTGAGGCTCTTAACTACCACCTTTCACGGTGATAGACGTGACAGGTTTTGGTGATACTCAAATATTTTCCTTGACTATTCTTTCAGTGCCTCATTTAGTTTGTCTGCTTTCTTATTAAAACATGGCAAGTGAGTGTGCTCTGCTACTGCTTTACTATTCCAAGATTTCTTCTGCAGTTGTTCCATTTTACAAATACCTATTTAGATTTTTGTGCAAGTTTCTGAGGATAACCATCCCTCTCCTCCACTTCGTTGGGCTGTGTAACATAATGTGTAAAATGCTTTCCAGCCCAAGGTGTGATCTCAGCTCATCGTGTGAATGACACTTCAAGCTGCCTGGGAATTGCAGCCTTTGTGTGGAGGTCATTGTTGTGGGATGAGGAGGCAGCCCCGATCCGAGCCGATGTAATCCTGCCCTCTGAGTGCTCTGGGCACTGTAATTTGAATTTCCTGTGCGGTGGTTACAGGCAGGAGCTGGAGCAGGTCAGAGCCCCTGGCTGGCGCTGTGTAACAGTTTCTGCTGCTCCAACTCCAGCACTTGTGGGAGAACCTTGTAGCAGGTTTGGAGTGTTACAGGCAAGAGGATGCTGACAGCCTTGGATTTTTGAGGTGCACAGTCCATCATGCAGGAGTCCTGCTGGGATGAATTGTGATGGGAAGAGAGATGTGCATGGAGAGGGAAGTGATGCTATAAATCAACAACAAAAAAGCTGGCTGGGAATTGGGAAAGGGTTGGACGCTTGGAGTGGTGAGGAAGGTTTTACTGAGAGTGTGTGCAGCTTTTCCAAAGGATTTGAGTGATGGTCTGGGAAGCAGGAGGAGTCATTGCAGGGGGTGGGTGGTGCTGAGCAGCTGAAAAACAGCAGTGAAAATCTACAAGAGACTTCCTGATGTCATCTCCTCTGACTACTGATTTGATTTCTTTTCCTGGTGGTTTTTGCAGCATTTCTGAGAGCTTCTCCCTTCACCTGGGCCAGCCTGTGGTTTGCAGCAGGAGCTGAACCATCCTAACTGGGCTTGCTTTTCAGCCAGAGCTGAGCTTAGACAAAGACTGGGGCTGTACCTTTTGTGTGTGAAAATCAGATGGGTCTGCAGACTTCAGCTGTCAGTGAGGGACCAGTTAAGCTGGGTCACGTGCATCCATTTCACTGCATTCCTTCTGGAGAGGCATCTGCAGCTTGGCTGTTGTGTTTAAAAACCACACTCTGCTTTGGTACAGGCTCAATGTCAGGGCTGGTAAACTAATTTAAAAAAATCAAAATATAAATTTTTTAGAGTAAGTCCTAGCCAAGGTCACTCTTTGAAAAAGTCACTTTTTGCCATTAAACTGTTCTAAGGAAGAACAGCTGTAGCTGTGACAAAATATGGACAAAATAACCCAAACTGTTGGCAGAGCTGCTCGTGGTATAGTTTGGATATTGGATACCAAGAAGCTCTTTGTAGTGTGGACAAATCTTAATTCATTAATTCATAGCTTGCATTTATTTCAGCTGGAGATTGGCTGTGGATGGGGGAGGGAGAGCTTTGGAATTTGCTTTATTCCCCTTTCTAGGTGATCTGTCAGAGGAGAGTGGCTCATCTTTAAAACTTTGGAGTTCTGGGGGTTTTTCTTGCCCTCCATCTCTTTGGTGTCTTGCAAATTTTGATCCTGTGAGAGCCTCCCAAATCTCTGGCAGGAAGGAGTGCTGTTCTTCCCTCCACCTCTGGCATCACCCTTTGTTTTCTTAGCAAAATTCTTGCATTGGATCTGATCAAAAGAGAAGCTTTCAGTTGTTATTTGTCTGCTGGGTGCTCCAGACAGTGTGGAAAACCTGCCTGATGAATGAATTCCTTAAAGTGGAACCTGTGCTTGGCTTCAGTCTCCATTAATAGATTGGGTTTTTTACATAACTTTGCATAACATTTGAATAATCTGGCATTGTTGGTTTTGAAAGCCTTGAAGGGCTGTCAACAGTCACCAAAATCACTCTTTCAGTAGTTGGTGTACTTGTCTCAGATTAAATGTTTTCCTTAAACACTGTCTTTCAGAGAGTTATTTTGCAGACTGAATCCCATTGGAAACTGTATTTTTTTGCTTCTTGGAGGGCACTGAAGACCAGTATCTGGGGCCTGTAGTGATATTTTTTCTTGTTCAGAACATCTGTGCAGTCTTTTGGGATTTGCTTCCCTTTGGACTTGCATTGCTCAGTTCTTATCCGTTTATTTTGCACAGTTTACAGCTGTTGGGGCTAAAAAATTCCTGCCTCTGATGCACTTGAAAGAAATATTTGCAATGTGTTATTAAGCCAAAATAGTGGTGAATTAATGTTTTCATTGTGCTCCAGATTAAGATTTCTATATTCTACAAACAGAGTAATAAACCCACTAAAGTGCTTGTATATTCCTGGAGTGCAGCTTAAGCTTTTCAGAGCTTATTGCTCTTAGGCTTGGTTTTAAACTTGGGCAAACCTGGGCTTTTCTGGCCTTTTGAGGGGTGAGTGATGCTTTTGTGTACAGAGCAAGCCAGCAGGGTTGTGCTGAACCCTCTCAGAGGGATACAGTTCTGTAAATATCATCCTTTTGTCACAGCATTTCTCCTTTCTACTTCCAGGAGTTTATTATTCCAGCTGGAACATGCAGAAGTAATTTTGCTACTCCTGTGTCTTCAGCAAGGCTCATTTCAGTGCATTTTATTGCCCTGTTTTTGCTGCCACTTTAGGTGCTATCCAAAGGATTGTCTGGAGTGGCTCAATGTTTCTTTGCTTTCTTTTCCAGAGTAACTTTACTGATACTAAAATCCTTCTTAATTCCACTACCACGAGCTGGAAAATCCTCCCTGTGCACTGTGGGGGTGTCTGAGGGAAGCACAGGATTTTTATTGTGCTGGTAAAAAGAGGTTTAATGTGAAATTAATGCTGCTGGGACAAGTGTAGGTGCTCAGGTGAGCAGTGCTGCAATTTAAAGGATCCTTCCTGCTGTGATCCAGAGCTCCCATCCCAGCTGGAATATTTGGAGTTTAACTTCCTCATACTTTTGAGGACATCAGAACACAGGGCAAGTTTTTTCTTAGCTGTTGGTGTGTGTGTGAATCAAACAACAGAGTTATGTAAATAAATGTATGCAGTCTATTGGATATATTTGTCTATCTTTTTTTTTTTTTTTTTTTGTACCTCCAGATGGTAACTGGGATCTCAGCTCCAACTCCTTCATGTGTGAGGGTCAAGGAATGAGTAAGAGCCTGTTAATAGAGGCCAGTGGGAGTTGTAGGGAAGGAAAGACAGGAATAGTCTCTGCCTGAGCAGTTTTCTGTTCAGCTGTGGCAGAGCTGCAGAACGGAGCAGAGCATGGAAATGCTGATTTCCAGACCCCCAGCACTGGAAATGCCCAACAGGATCATGGCCAGAGTGTTTTATTTGCTGTGTGAGGAGCCTTCCCACTTTACTGAGGGATGGGAATAGTGGAGATCACCAATGGCTTGCTGTGGTCATGGAGAGCACATATTTCTGGAATTGTTCAAGCTGAATCCTGAATTTTCAGTCTGAGTGATTAGGTGAGGCAGTGTGGATTTTAAGGGAGTTACCTGCTCCACTTGCTGCCTTCTGTTATTTCAGTGGCTGCAGGAATGCATCAGCCAGTACAGAGTGTTCTCAAGCTTTTTTCCTTTCTCTTTTTCCCCTCCTCACTTCAGAGCACAAAGCTGAGGTGTGGATGTACAGCTAATAAAGATCTTTTCCAGCCTTAAGGATTCTTTGTAGAATACTGGAGGTTTCTTCACATTAACTTTCCAAACAGTATTCCTTGCACTTGGTTGGTGCTGGCATCCATATGGAAAAGTAGCAGGGAGCTTGTACAGAACTTATGATTATTTTCTATAAAATGCATGTACACATCTCTGCCTGAATGTTTTTCTCGGTTGTATTATTTGGAAAGTTGTATATAATTTTTTTTTTTTTTTTAAGGATTGGACCTATCCCATGAGGAGAGAGATGCAGGTAGGACACTTTTATTTACTGTTTGAGGCAAAACCCATGGAACATTTAATGAGGAGAAAAAAAATCTGGTATTAAAATCAGTCTTTACCTGTAAAGTGTCAGGCAGCACCATGGAAGACAGAATTAATTAGTTAATTAAGGTGAGGATTTGCCAGCTTGGAATACAGGTGTTTGCATCTCTGTTGTGCAGATACTAAAACAGAAATCCCCCAAATACTACATTTTTGTAATTTCTCAATGTTTTTAGATAATCACTAAAAAGGTATCAGAGCTTTTCCTTCTACCTTGAAGCGTTCTCCAGTGGGTGGACAAATAAAATTTTCCTGCCATGGTTTCAGTCAAACCTTTGCACTGGGTAAGAGCCACACACCTGCACATCTTCATTGGTGGGGAGATAAAGGCTTCAAAAGTGATATTTCCCCACTGCTAGGCCAAAGCTTGAAGAATTTCTGTGTGTATATCTCTCTTCATGAGAGCAATTTGGAATTAATTGCAAGACAGAATTATAAACCAAGTTAAGAGTTCCTTTCACTTGATCTGGGGCTGGGTGAGATGCAGGAATCAAACTGGAACTCAGTCCAATTCAAGGACTTTGTTGCTGGTCCAAAACAAGATCTCCAGCACCAAGATCATGTTTCTTTTATCCTGCCAAACCATTTTTTTCCCTTGTCCTGCTATAAATGACACTGATTACACATTTCAGGAATATGTAAATTATTTGTGTCCATGGCCATGTTCTGAGGTGAGTGAAATATGTTCTTTCAAATCATTTGGAGCTGGTATTAAATGTCTGCTCTTCTCCTGCCTCTAGGAAATCTTACCTGGGTTATTTTTAGGCCCATATTCTTCAGCTATGAAAAGCAAGGTATGATTTTCAGAATATTCTCTCACAGGGAAGCTTTGCTGTGGTGATTTGATTTGTTACTGTGGAGATCTGCTCGAGTGTATCTGTAGAGGTGTAAATTTGGTTGCAGTTCTGAACTGAAAAATGCCAGAGTGGAAGGAATATGTGGTGCATTTATGGGATGGCCTGAGCTATTTGTATTAAAATTGAGTCTTAAAGAAAATTTTTCTTAGAGAATTGAAACCATTTGAGACACTTTACCAATTCATATTTCCTTTGCTGAAGTGTTGCAAAACTAATCAGAACTGGGAACTCACACATAGACATTAAAATTAAATTTACAATAGAGTCAAGCACTGCTTAGGCACAGCTTGCCTCATGGTTTAAAGGATCTTATTTTCATGATCTGATTCCAGCAAGAATCCAGTGTTGGCTGCAAATTCTTCCCTCATGTGGAGACTTGAAATTTCAGGCAAAGTGAAAAGTGGGGAGAGACAAACAAAAACAAGTTCATTGAATCCTTCCTTTTTTGCCATTTTTTCCTTTTGGAAAAACAACATTTGCACACTCTGAATTCTGGAAAACCAGCTCAGATTTTCCTTCATATAGCCCTATTTTGTATCTAAGTACAGCTTATCTTTTTATTACTGTCTAATAGATGAATCTGTAATTTAAAAAAAGATCTTTTTTTCTTTCTCCACAGCTACCTATACTCCAGAAACATGGAATAACCCATGTGATATGCATACGGCAAAACATTGAAGCAAATTTTATTAAACCAAACTTCCAGCAGTTATTTAGGTGAGAAATGATCAAGATTCCTTTATGTGTGTGTTCTTTCCAAATATTTTCACTTTGTCAGAATCAGTTGAAAAATGTGCTGAGGTGCAGAAAGACTTTAAATCCAAACCATTCACCCTGAAGGAGTCTGCAAATTAGAATTATCCATAGTTTGTAGGGAGTGTTTTCAGTTGTGATTTCTGAGTGGGGAACTCTGTCAGGAGGAGATTCCTCACAAGGTTCTTGGTGGGATTTGTGGAGTTCAGAGCAGGGATTAAAGCAGGGGGTTGTGCTGGGTTCCTCCTGCAGGGTTGTGGCAGGTGCTGTGTACTCAGAGTCCATTTTCCTTGCAGGTATTTAGTCTTGGATATTGCAGATAATCCAGTGGAGAATATAATCCGGTTTTTCCCTATGGTGAGTAGATGGATTGGGAAGGGAATTGCCCAGGGGTTTTCTGAACTAACAAATACCAGTTTCACAGCTGGGATATTCAGCCTGAGGCACCTGGAAGTGCTGCCAGCTCTTGACTTTGTTATTGACACTTTAATAAGTGTAATTAACTCCTTTTTACAAGCATGGAAGCAGGTGGAGTTGTAAGAGCTGTGTCTTGTTATGGTATTAAAAAAAAAAAAAAAAAGAAATACAAATTAAAAAAGACTGGCCTCAAAACAGATGGGGGAATTCTGGGGAGCCTTGACCTGGGGGAAACTTCTATTTGAGCCCAAGAATATTTACATTTCTTGTATCAAACTCAAAATATTTACAAAGTTTTACAGTGTCTTAAAACATGTTTGCTGCAGAGGAATTAAAAAGGAACTTGTAAATTAAACAATGCCCATTATTGGAACAAACCCCTGGTTTTGAGCTGTGGGTTTCTATCTTTATTTTAGTTCAGTTTGCAACTGCACAAAAGGATTTGGTTCCTTCTTCCCCCAAAAAACCCAACAGTGCCTTCACTGGTTTTGCACTGACAAATTTAGGAATAGTTTAAAATACAAAAGAAATACAAATGTCCAGTTGAAGTGAGGTTTAAGTCTGCATAAAGGTGCATTATTGTCACTGTAAATAAAGACATACAAAAATTGTACCAAACTTAGGTGTTGCTACTACTTGCACTTGAAATAATCTGAAAGTTTGAGTCTTGTATTTTCTTTTCTTTTCAGACTAAAGAATTTATTGATGGAAGTTTACAGAGTGGAGGTAAAATTAAATTAACTCTTCCCTCATTTATTAAGGTGTTGTTAAAACTTTAAGTTAGGGATATGAGCTTTTCTTAAATTTGGGGATTTATTATGCTTGGTTTGAACTCTGTTAGACAAATTCAGAGCAAATTGTTCTTTCATTTTGCCTCTAACTGGAAAATCAATCTCTGAGGTTTGGGGTTTTTTTTTCACTTGAAACACAACTGAGTTCTGTGCATGCAGTTTTCTTGTCCCCTCTCTAATGTAGGACCTGAAATCTGCATTGTGGCCATTCTGGCACTCAGAGTCCTCCCAGGAGCAGGAATCCTGTTCCTGTATCCCAAAGGACAGAGTGTAGTTAGAAATTCAGGGTGATGTGCCTTGGTGCTGCCTCATTCTCCATAACAAAACCACATCTCAAAGAATTTTGTCCATTTTATACAAATATGGTTAATTTTGTTGTTGGTTTGTTTTTTTTTTTTAATCATCTCAGGAAAAGTTCTTGTCCATGGGAACGCAGGGATTTCTAGAAGGTAGGAAATGATCCATCCTGATATTCATGATTTTAAACAGTTGAAATCTATTTTACTAATTTTTATTTTGTTGTTTTACTGGTTTTTTTTTGTTGTTGTTTTTTTTTTCCAGTGCTGCCTTAGTTATTGCATACATAATGGAAACATTTGGGGTGAAGTACAGGTAAGAAGAGCTGTTCAGGTTTTAATTCAGGTGCTGTGAGTGAATAATGATTTTGGAAGGAACAGAAAGTGTTGTGTTTTCACTCAATCTCTCAGTGCCTTACCTAAGACTTTACCAGGGGCTGATTATTCCATTTTACTTCACTGCAGTTGTTTTTGCACCTTTATTTTTTTTTTATTTTTTATTTTTTTTTAAGAATCAGGCTCCTGCAGCTCAGGGAATCAGGGCACCACCTCCATTTGTGGATAAAACCTTGGGAGAGGCCCCAGGGGTTGTTCCTGTGGGGAGAGTTTAGAGGTTCTGCAGTTCTGAAAAACTGATAATCAAGACTCAAACTGACACAGAGACTTTTATATATTTTTCACTGAAGAGTTTTCTCCTCTTTTTAAGGGATGCATTTACTTATGTCCAAGAAAGAAGATTCTGTATTAATCCTAATGCTGGATTTGTCCATCAACTTCAGGTGAATTTTTTTAAAATTCCTGATCATAACTGAAAAGCCATTTAATGAATCATCTTCCTGCCAAACAGACATTTACACAAAAATGCTTCAAAGAAATGTCAGGAGCTGGAGTAAAGCTTGGGAGGAAGATGAGTGGGCACCTCAGTTCCTTAGACTTCAGCTTTGGACAAAGCAAATCCAGGAATGGAGGAGAAATAAAAATCCTGGTTTGTGCAGTGATTAAGAGGCTCTGAAATGTCTTGGTTGGTGCTGAAGGAGCTGCAAAGGAAATGTTGTTTGTTTTCTTTTCCTCTGACTTCCTGATGGTTTTTGTCATTCATATCAAAGCAACAAAGAATTCTCCTCCTTCCAAATCTGTGCCTGAATATGAGATACTCTCTGTGTTAGCTTTACAAAGCTTTATGCCAAAGTAATTCCAATCAACATTTTTGGACCTTTGCAGGAATATGAAGCCATCTATCTAGCAAAATTAACCATCCAGATGATGTCACCTCTGCAGCTGGAGAGATCCCTCTCAGTCCCAGCTGGCAGCACAGGTGAGAAGCTTCTCCAGGGGGAGGGAGGTGATTTTTAAGCAAACCTTTAGCAGCAGAATTCCAAACACTTGGGGAGAGCTTTTGGTGTGCAAGCTGAGTTTAAACTTCAGTGTGAAGTGTTTAAATATCCTGGCCTGAAGTTGCCTCTTGCCTCCTGCAGGGAGTTTGAAGAGGATGCACGAGGAGGATGAAGACCTTGGCACCATGCAGGTGGCAGCAGCACAGAATGGGTGATGGCTGAGGACAAGCACTGCTTGTAGTGAGAATTCCTGCCAAGAAAGGTGAAGAAAACTAGGGGAAAAAAACAACAAAACAAAAGAATGAATGCAAAACAACGAACACACATAGCTTCTTTTCAATTACATGTTGCTTTCAGATGTAAATCTGCCTCTGCAACACACTAAGCATCATTTTTAAGATGTTGGACTTCTTGAATGAATAGATGGCACTGATTGTTTTACTCCTTTTTTACACTTTACAGTTTTAATCTAAACCAAGATTTTTGGACTTGCAAAGAGGTATTATTGCAATAATGCACTTTTCATACTTGAAATTTCTTTATTTGTATGATATAAAGTTATTACTTTAAACAAAATGCAAGCGGGGGGGGATTTGTTTATAAAGTTATTTGTGTAATTTATAACAAGAGACTTTAGTAAAGAAAAAGTTTGCTAAAATTCACCTTGTTCTCAGTATGTGTTATGGTAAAAATGGAACATAAACATAGAGGTTAATTCAAGTTGAACTGTCTAGAACGTCCTCAAACTGGTTTTCAAAGAGTAGTGGCATCATTAGAGGTAAAAATTTGATTTGTATTTGAAAACTGAAGCCCAGGGCATTGCTCATAACTGAATCAAGACTTAAAGGATTCACCTCAGCTCTTGTAAAACCTTACTCAGCTAAGGAAACACTTCTTGGGGCTTGAAGGTTTTCACATTGGGGATTGTCAGGGTGGTTTGTAACTCTGTCTCAGCAGCACAGAGGTTGTGCAAGCACGGCCCTGGTTCTGCATCTGCTTTATTTCCCAATGTTTGTTGCCTAAAAGCCAGGGCTGGAATGATTTGGGAGCACTGTGGTGACTGACCAAGGCTGTTAGAAAAACTTGTGTGTTTGGGAAGTGTGAGTTTGGGAAAAAATGGGCTCAGGGATTGGGGATCAGAGCATCCAGCATTCAACAGCACATTCCTGTTCCTGCTGGTACCCTCTGCCACCTCCAGCACTGATGGAGCAGCATAATTCCTTCAGGGCAAAAAAACCCAAAAACCTGCAATAAATGGTGTGATGCTTTAGTTAGGAACTCTGCAGCCAGAGCAAAGGAAGTGATTTATCTCCTGGAGAGCTGCACTGTGTGGTTTGTTCCTGCTCTGAGCTGAGCCCTCCATGCAGGAATGCTCTGGGGCTGTTGGGAAATGCCTGGAGCACGAGGCTCCCCCATGGCAGCAGTGGGGCTGTGCCTGGCCCTGCAGCTGGCCTGGGAAGCAGCAAAGCCCTGTCCATGGCAGGTCCCTGGGGAAGGGGAGGGAGGAAGCACAGATGGAAGGCACTGCCTGATCTCTCCAGGCTCATCTGTGTCCGGGTCTGCTCTCTCTGGGCTCCTGGGAACACTCCTTGCTTCTCACAAGCTCCATGACTAAGGATTTTTCATCAGTCCAGTTCCTTTTCCTGGCATTACCCCCTCCTGGTGCCTTTTACAGTCATTCTGGTCTGTCTGCCTGTCAGATCCTAAGGGATTCTGAGATTTAATTTTCCTCAGATCTATTACTGAGCTCTCTATTTAAAGCTTCCTGTGTCTGTCTGCTGTAGTTTCACTGCCAGGAGGTGTTTCAATATTTGGTTTTGGGGGTTGAACTAAAGGCAGGCATTGGAAGCAGAGTTCCCTCACTGTGAACTGGAAAGAGAAGTGGAGGATGAATTATTATTTTTTATTTCCCAGGTTCAAACACAAAACTGCAACACCCCAGTCTTTGGGAATCCACAGCTCTTCACCGAGGTGCTGAAATTGCCTTTTCCAGCTTAGGGGAAGCAGAGTGAAGGAGCTGGAGATCTCTTCCTCAGAGTGGGAAAGGTCTTAGCCAAAAAATTGAATCACAGGGAGGGGAGGTAACATTCAACCTCTTGAACAGCTGCTAGGGCTGGATCTGACAAAAATAAATAAATAAATAAATAAAAGTGTTCCAGGCAGGGCTGGACAAGACTTGGAGGAAACTGGGATAGTGGAAGTGGCCCTGTCCATGGCAAGGGGTGGGATGAGATGGGCCTTGAGGTCCCTTCCAACTCAAACCATTCTGGGATTCTCCAGGATTAATCAACTGTGTGTCCAAATACTGCTATTTTTACAAATATATTATTTGTATGATCATATATATTTATACAAATATATCTATAAAGATATCTCTATAGCTATACATAATTATATATATCTAAACCAGAGGTACCCAGATGCCTCTGTGGTACAGGGAGGAGCTTCCTTGGAGGAAAACATTTAT
>JANRGV010000094.1:2254198-2274465 GCA_024734035.1 Alethe castanea
GCAGAGCCTAAAGGGGCTCCAGGAGAGCTGGAGAGGGACTGGGGACAAGGGATGGAGGGACAGGACACAGGGAATGGATTGGGTTGTTTTGGGTTGGGTTGGGTTGTGTTTGGTAGGGTTGAGTTGGGTTAGATTTAGTTGGGCTGGATTGGGTTGACTTGGTTGGATTTAGTTGGGTTGAGATCCCAGAGGGCAGGGATGGATGGGATATTGGGAACTGGGAATTCCCAGAGCAGCTGTGGCTGCCCCTGGATCCCTGGCAGTGCCCAAGGCCAGGCTGGACCAAGATGAGCTTTAAGGCCCCTTCCAACCCAAACCATTCTGGGATTCCAGGACTCTGGGAGTGGTGCCTGTCTCAGTGACAGCAGCAGGGGGACAGGATGGGCTCAGACACCATCTCACCATTTTGATCTCCCAGTTCACGTTCCACTGTTTCATGTTGCTGAAGCGCCAGGTCTTGACGGCGTCGCCCGTGCCGGCGTCCATGCGGATCAGCCGGTTGTAGGCGATGCCGATCAGCTCATCCTTCTTCCCGCCCTGGAACCTGGCAGAGGGATGGACACAAACAAGCCTGTGACACACAAACACCCAGCAGCTGAGTTTACCTGGAAAAGCGTTTTTATAAATCAACACAGCTCGTGTTTTTAATTTCAGCTGCAGTGCAACTTCCCCAGCCAAGGGCGTGCACAGGGATGTCCTTCCCCATGGCACGGGGTCGAGTGAGAGGATCTTTGAGGTCCCTTCCAATCCAATCCAACTAAATCCAACCCAACCCAAGTCAACCCAACTCAACCCAACTCAACCCAATCCAAGTCAACCCAAGTCAACCCAACTCAACCCAATCTAACCCAACACAGCCCAACCAAACTCAACCTAACTAAACCCAACCCAACCCAATCCAATGCAACCAAACCAAATCCAACCCAACCCACCCAACCCAATCCAACTCAACCAAACCCAATCCAACACAACTCAACCCAACTAAATCCAACCCAAATAATCCAATCCAAGTCAACCCAATCCAACCCAACTAAATCTAACCCAACTCAACCCAATCCAACCCAACTCAACCCTACCAAACACAACCCAACCCAATCCAACCTAACTAAACCCAACCCAATCCAACGCAACCAAACCAAATCCAACCCAACCCACCACAACTCAACCCATCCCAACCCAACGAAATCCAACCCAAATAATCCAAGTCAAGACAAACCAACCCAACTAAATCCAACCCAAGTAATCCAAGACAACACAATCCAATGCAACCAAACCCAATCCAACACAACCCACCCAACCCAACCAAACCCAATCCAACACAACTAAATCCAACCCAAATAATCCAAGACAATCCAACCCAGCCAAATCCAACTAAACCAAATCCAACCCAACTAAATCCAGCCGAACCCAACTGAACCCAAGTGAACCCAACTCAACCAAACATGACCCAACCAATCCACAATGATTCCAGGATATTTAACCACTCCTTGTATCCATTAAGGAAACTCCCCCAGCCCAGCCCCGCAGCCCCGCCCACCTCGCGTTGAAGTGCGTGATGCCGAACTCGGGCAGCGACTGCCAGGCTTGGATAAAGCGCATCTTGGCCTCGATGAGGCTCATCTGGGCCACGTTCTGGTGAGCCTCCAGGATGCGCGCCGTGATCTGCGGGCGGCGAGACACGGCGGGCTCAGGGCACAGGGAGCTGGTGCCACCTCCGCGGCCGCGCGCGGGAGCTGAGCGCGCACAATCGGTAATTCCTCCCCTGAGGTTTTACTTCAGCTCCGACTGCCCCGAGCCCACGTGGAGCTCCCCATCTCCAGATTCAGGAAAGCAAATATAGAGCAGAGCAGTCCGGAGGCAAAGAGCCACTCATGCTCTTGGGAACTTTAAGGATGTGAGCGAACAACAAGGCAAATTTCTGGTGTGGGGTTTCCAGTTTCATCCCATGAATCACTGGGGACTGTTATAAAAACCAACCAGGGCCCAAGTGTCACGGGGAGGGTGCAGGTTTTGTTAGTGCTTTCACCATTGCTCTCCAAACCAAAGGGGTTCTAGATTAAGTTTAAGTTTATCTTAATTTTATTGTTGCTGTCACTTACCAAGTCTCTTACATAGCCTGGCTGAAGATGGCAAGGCGAAATGAAAAAAAAAAACAAACAACAAAAGAAAAGGAGGCAGAAAGAAAAAAAAGCAATCAGAAATATGGCAACAAAGCAAAGAAAAAGTGTAAATTAACTGCAAACCAAAGTCCAAGCAAAAAGAAAAAAACAAACCAAAACAAACCACGTGCACAATTCCTTAGGTGGAAAAGCAGCCAAAGGGAATGTGAGCAGGGACAAGCGAGCAGAGATTCACCGCTCATGCCAGCCCTGCTGGAGCACTGGAGTGATCCCAGCTGAGCCCTGGCGTTGTGGAGAGATGGTTTTGGTCCTGACATGGTTTAGGATGGATTTCAGGAAAGGCTCCTCCCCCAGAGGGTGCTGGCACTGCCCAGGCTCCCCAGGGAATGGTGACATTCCTGAGGCTGCCAGAGCTCCAGGAGTGTTTGGGCACCAGGGATGCCCAGGATGGGATTGTTGGGGTGTCTGTGCAGGGCCAGGAGCTGAACTCTGATCCCATGGATCCCTTCACACTCAGGATATTCTGTGGTCCTGCAAGGGGTGAAGGGGAGGGTGAAGCTGCCTGTTCAGAGGTGGGTTCATGTCCTCACTTTCCACGTCTCTGCACAAACTCAAGGCCACTCTGGCTGGGGAAGCTCGAGGGGAAGCTCAGGAGCTCACTCTGAGCTCAGCAGATCCTTCTGTTTGGGGTATGTGGAGAAATGATTAGGATGCTGTTTGGGATAATGAGCAGATGAAGGGAACATCAGCAGCACTTCCCAGGGATGTGTCTGCCCTTGCTGGCTCCCACACCAAACTCTGGCAGGGCACCTGAGAGCTCTGAAAAACCCTTATTTTGGGTTGGTTTTTGTTTATTTTCATTTAGGATTTGGCGTTTCCAATCCCAACCTGCCAACCCTACACTGCTGCACGTGGAGACAAAAATCACCCCAGAGGGTTTGGAGCTGGTGAGGACCCAGAGCCTCCCTAAATCCACGGCCAATTCCCATTCCAGCAGCTCCTGTGGGCTGCACAGCTCCTCCTTTCCTCCTCCTCCTGCCCTGTGCCGGGGCCACGGAAGGACCCTTGTGGTCAAATTCCTGACATTCCTGCAGCCTCCATCCCTCATTCCTCTCAGCAAACATCCTCTGCTGCTCCAAGCTTTGCCTCTGGCCACCAAGGAAAATCCTAAATCCACTGCTTAGCTGATGCCTCTGAGGGCCCTGGTGTCCACACCATGGCCACGTCCTGACTGGGATCATCCCCATCCCCACAATTCCACAGATTTTATTTCCATAACCAGGATACCTGCACAGTAAGCAAGTTTTCCAAGCTAATATTTTTCCAGGTGCCTCTGTTTTACTGGAAACCTAGAAAGTATTTTATATATATAAATATATGTATCTATATATGTAGGTTAAAATAGTATATTTATGCAGCCTCTCCTCCATCCAAGTGGATATAAAGGCTTATTCAGGAGAATAATAAGGGCTATATAAAATATAACTCCACTGCCAGGAAATCATCGTGCTGTGCCAATAAAAAGTTATATTTTTCCGGCTTCTCTGACTTGCAGCCTTCTTCTGGGCTTGAAGAAATCATATCCAGCCCCAGCCAGCAGCCTGAAGGATTTAAGTCACCAAAAGGCCACGGAGCAATGCTTTCCTTATTTTCACTGCTGTTCTGACATACTATTCTCTTTGAGAGAATACTGCATTTATTCCCAGGGCAGAACAGTTCAGCCCTGTCAGGCAGGGATCGGGTGGAGCGTGGATGGAGTTCAAGCACGAGTCACAGCAACTCAAAACCAAAGCAATGTTCCAAGGACTGGCATTTGGAAGCAGTGGAAAAGCAGAGAGAGAAATATGCAAACCGTGTTACAGCCAAGTGTGGATAAAGCACTGCAAGCAACTGCAACTCCGCTGATCCTGAGGATTTCTCCATGGATTCTGTGCAGGGGAAGGGGTTTTAACCCCAGCACCGGGCAGAGATGGGGCAGCTGGGACCAAACCATTATCAGCAGAGGCCAAACCACTCCCAGAATGTGTTTAAAATAAACACCAACCAATTTCAAATGTATTTCCAATTGAAGGTGTCCGTGCACTTCACACAGCACACGGCAGAATCCCGGTGCTGGGTGCCATCCCCAGGTGCTGGATCCAAACCACACCCTTCAGTCCCACCTCATTTTTAGTAACCACGTGCACCCCAGTGAGTGAGGACATCCAGAACACCCAAACCACGCCGTGTTAAACACCAGCCACCGCCGGGACGCGCCTCCAGCCCAGCCGGCAGCACCAGCAGCGCCCACCTGCTTGTTCTTGTACTTCTTCAGGTAGCGAGGGGAGACCAGGCACTCGGGGTTGATGTCGGTGTTGATCTGCTCCGGGATCAGCTGCGGGTCTGGGTTCAAATGCTGCATTTTCAGGAAGGACAGGATGTTCTGCACCTCCATGCCGTAGGAGCTGTCGGCCATGGTCTTGCCCTTGGAGGCCAGGCGGCAGGCGGCCATCCAGCTGGCGTACTGCGTCTCCTGCCCCCCAGAACAGGGACACAGCTCTGTCACAGCCGTGGGGGCACCACCAGACCCCTCAGGGAACACCCCATGGGGCCCTCATTCCCCTCCCAGCCTCAGGAGACTCCAACAGGCACAAAGATGGGCAGAAACCACGGGACAAAGCCAAGGCTGATTTTCTGCCCCAAACTCACAGGTGATTTGGAGTACATTTGGAATGCTGAGATGAGACAGGTGAGAGCATTTTCTATTTGTTTTTTAAAGAACAGCACCTGAGCAGGATGGTGGGCAAAGGGCAAAGAGGTGGCCAGTCCAAGAGATGAACTTACATTGTCGCAGCGCAGCCAAATCTCGTTCATCCCCTCTGCCACAGGACTCAGAAGCTTGATGTTGAACTTCTGACCAGAGATGTTCACATCAGGGGTAACTTCACATCCTGCAATGAGGGAGATGGTGTTTAGCAGGGGTGTGAGGAATTATGGTTTAAAAAGTGGCAAAGAAAGTGAAAATAGGAAAAGAAAGACAAAGCTCCCTGACTCAAGGGTCTCTAGTGGCACCTCAGTGCTGCCAAAGGTTTGTCCCACACCTCTGATGGGATGAACACTCCACGCAGCACAGAAAAAAACCTGTGTCAGATGTCCCTTTCTCCAAGTGCCAGGAAAACAGGGGGGAAAATCAAGACCTGATTTGAAAGCAATGAAGCCAAAGCCAACGTACACCCACAGAACTCCTGGATCCTGCCTGGAATCAAAGATGGATCCAGTGCTTGGCAAACACCCCAAAATCTTCATGAAAGGATTGGAAAAGGTGACTGGATCCTGAAACCCCTCTATGTTACTGATGAATGATGGGATGCCATGAGGTGTTTCAGGCCAGGCCGGGTGGGGCTTGGACCATCCTGCTTTAGTGGGAGGTGTCCCTGCCTGTGGGAGCGAGGTGGGACTGGATGGGCTTTGAAATCCCTTCCAACCCAAACCATTCAGGGATTCCATGCTCTGGCTGCTGCAGCCAGCAGTGAGGTGTGAGCATCCTGCTCCTGGTGCCTGGAGAGAATTCCAAGTGGCTGTGCAAACACAGGGGGTGATGAACCCACTCAGCCACGGCAGCGTGGGCGCCGCTCAACACCACCTCCCAGATTTTTGTCACAGCAAATTTGTCAAGAGCTCCCAGAAAGGTCCTGGGGGCCAGGCCTTGCTCCCACAGCAGCCTGAGGTCACCTGGCATCCCCCCTGCTCCTGCCTCCATGGGGAGAACAGACGAGCTCACTGCAGCTCTGTGGCTGCTGGAACAGGAATGTTTCACTTGACATAAGGACAGGCAGCCACTGCAGGAATTTCAGCTCTTGAGTGAGGCTGCTCCCAACCAGCAGCAGGGAGAGGAGGAGAAATAAAGGCAGCAGAGGAAGAAAATGGTTCTGTTCTTTCCAGTTTCTGCCATGGGAGTCAGTGCAATCCTCTGGATAAGTGACAAAAAGGAAAAGGGCAGGTGGAAGGTTGGAACAAGGTTTGGAAGGTTCCCTCCCACCCAAACAATTCTGTGGTTTTTCCCAGCTCTCTTCCCAAGCTATTGAGGGGCTGGTGGTGCTTCCCCATGGGATCACACATAATCACACTCAGAAATCCAAGTCTGTGCCACCCCATCATACCCAGCCACCTCATTCCTTTACACACCTTTACCCAACCCCGGGATGGAATTCCGAGGCGATAAAGCAGTGGGAAAACAAGACGCAGGAGGAGCAGCCTATTCCTGGAATAAAAAGCAGCTTTTTTTTATCCCAACCCTGTGCTTCTCTTACCTCTCAGGTTCATCTGGTGAGCAGGAGTCCCGTTGGATTCCTCTTTGCTTTTGTAGCAGGAGATGGAGGTATCTTTGAAGGTGCACCAGTAGGGCTTGTAGCCTTTCAACGTCAGCTTCTTGGGCCTGCAGGACAGTGGAGGGACATCTCACTTGCTCTGAGCTCCTAAAACAAGCTGCTCCCCAGGAAACCTCAGCATTTCCTCCCAGTTTCAGCCCTGGCAAGCTGCTGTCAGGTTATTCCCACCCCTGCCTGGGGGCTCAGCCAGAGTTGAGATCCAATTCCAAGTTTGGACTCTTCAATCCCAGGCAGATAATTTGGGGCAAGGTGGGGGGAGGTGGAGGACTGTGCTACAAAAACAGAGTCCATAAACCACTGCAAAATCTGCCTCTCCAGCCACCACATGAATCTGGAAGCTCTCTGCTCAGGCTCTGAGGGGAAGCAGCACTTCAGGGACGTGTCAGTCACGCACACGCCTCAGTGCACTCCTTGTTTTCTTTTTAAACACTCCACAGCACAAGAAGTTCCGTTCTTTTCTGCAGAAAGCACGGATTTTGCTCCATTCTGCAGGACAACTGATGGCCCTGCAAAGTGAAGCACCCTGAACTCATCCCAACACAAGCCTAGAGACTTCACAGAGCTCCAAGTATTGGAATATTTTAACCTTCCCTGATTTCTAAACCTTATTCTAAGGCTGGATCTGCAGCCTCTCATGCATTTCTCGTATTTTCATCACAGAAACAGCTGCTGAGAGTTGTTTAAATGGGAGGTTAGGAAGAAATCCTCTCTGTGAGGATGAGGAGGCCCTGGCACAGGGTGCCCAGAAAAGCTGTGAAGTGTCCAAGGTCAGGTTGGACAGGGCTTGGAGCAGCTTGGGATAGTGCAAGGTGTCCCTGCCCATGGTAGGGGGTTGGAACAGGATGATCTTTAAAGTCAATCTCAACCCAAAACACTCTGGAATTCTATGATTTTAGCTGGCAAGGGCAGTAAGCTGGCTGGCAGGGGAGAGAGAGAACCATTCCAAACCTCTCTAGCCACACCAGGCACATACTGGGATACATTTATAGAATTAAATATGTGGAATACAAGGGACATGCACTGCTCCCCCAATTCTCCTGCCCAGCTGAAGTGTGACAAGAGGCACAGCCAAAGCTGGGACAGCTCCAAACATGGCACCACTGGATTTCTGGCACTAAAATACCACCTGAGCCCCATTTTTAGGAGCAAACTGAATTCTGTGTTCAATCTGACAGCCTCAATCCCCAAGCTCAGGGTTTAGGGCTTGCACTGAGTGAGGAACCAGCAGCTTCTGGCTGCTCCAATTTGCAGGCAATTAGCTCCCAGAGTGGTGCCTAATTTGATTGGCAAATCAGCAGATCAAGGGGAAGCACAAGTTTTTTGTTTGTTTGTTTGTTCAAGGGAGGGAAGAAACACCCACTGAGGGGCTGGGCACAGCCTGGAAACTTTGCCCCAATTAAGCCAGACCACAAGCCCAGACAGAGATCTTGTAAATTCACCTCTGGAGAGGCAGAAGGAGTTTTCAGAGCAGAGAGTGCCAGCTTCTATCTCCAGAACCAAACAATTCATAAAATAAAGGCTTGTTCCAGAGCTACTTCACTTTCTGCAGCTTTTTTCCCCCCCCACTATCCTACAGCTCTGCTGTGAAATCCCATCAGCGTTTCCAGCTTCCAGAACTTTCACTGCAGCAGGCAATAAATTGCAAAAGAAGGTCGTGGCTGCCAAAAATGTTCCTCCAAGCCCAGACACTGCTGTTCCCTCTTTCCATGAACCACCAACCGAGTCAAAGCAAGCTAAAAAAACCCCCTAAATCCTGAGCAGGCTGGGAGAGGGGCAGAGTCAACTTAACCTGCTCCTTTTGGCATGGAGAGACCGGGATCCCAGCTGGACAGAATTCCTCCAGCCTCCTGCAGACCAGGAGAAGTCTTTGAGGGAGGTTTTTTAGGTTTCACTCCTCATTTTAGGATGGTTTGTTCTCTCCTGGGCATTAAATGTGTTAAAGAAACATCCCAGCACACACTGCTGGCTATGGAATGCACCTTGAATTTTTTATTTAAGAACCAATCAACTTAAGTATTGGATATTTTGAATATCGTAATGCTGGGAGATAAAAAAAAAAAAGGAAATTAAGAAGCAGGACTATTAATTATTCACAGCCATTACCAGTTCCACAAGCAGCTCTTCCCATCAGCACTTACTTGAAGACTTTGATGTAGTCAGCGAGCTCGGGGATGGAAGTGATGTCACCCTGGAAATCAAAGATTGTCCCATTCACTCGGAGCAGTGGGATCAGAGGGAGGGGATGTGGAGCAGGGGAGGGAACCAGCAGCACCAGCAGGGCTTAGGAGTTGTGAATCTGCTCCTGAGAAAGGCCCAGCCACTTCCCAGGAGAAGTGAGCAGTGAAAAACCCAGCTCTGCTCTTCTGAAAGGACAAGGCTTGGTTTTGCTCTGAGGAATTCCTGCTGCTGCTGGAGCCAATTCCCAATGCAGCAGTGCCTGCACTGGGAATTTTCTCCTCCCTTCACTTATTCCTGATGCTCCAAACAAAAGGGGAAGAGGCACCTCAGAGAGAACTGACTGGGGAAGGGATTTCTAAGCCTAGAAAGGTTTTTTTTCCCCCCCAAAAAATTTAAAATATTGAGTTTAAATTCTCTTTTTTTGCACCAGGGTGGTATTTACAATTCCCAGGAGCTGGAAGTAAAAAAAAATTTCGAGGGCCAGGGAAAGGGAGGATTGCTCCAGGAGCTTCCAGTAGCAGGACAGTTTACTTTCAGTCTGCAATGAGAAACTGTTTACAGATACCACAGGGAAAAAAATGCAGAATCTAAACAAACAATCCAGTAATTGCCCATTATCCGTATTCAATTACTCGAATGCATCTGGAAATGGCTCCTGCTACAAAGCCCTGTGGAAAGGGATGGGTTTTTTTGGATGAATCATTGTCCTCTTCACTCCTGTCTGGCAGGGACTGCTCCTCAGTGATGTGTTTCAAATCTGGTTTTGCAGAAGGAATTAGAAAATATGTCTTGGTGATTAAAATTTGTTGTTGTTTCTGGTTTATACTGCAAAGCTCTGCTGTTGCTAATGCCATTAAAGCATCTAAGGATTAATGTAGCTACAAAAAGACCTGTCATAAACACTTAAAAAATTATATGAAGTGTAAAAGTGGAAAATTTCAGAGATTTTAGGGTTGGAAATAGATGGTTTAAATGTGCAAAATGCCTGGAAAAGCTGTGCTGGGCTAGGGCTGACAGGACTGAGTCCTTTTACTGCACTTTAATTTTCAGGCTTTGTATTTTTAAAGGCGGAAAACCAGTGTTGAAACAGCATATCAAGAAAAAAAAAACCCAAATGCTCTGAAATATAGACCTAGGCTAAAATCCAGTCTAATAAAAATAGGGTTTCATAAGCCTAAATTAGTTCTGAAAATCCAGCAGCTGCTTTAGGTGCTGTAAAACGTGAATTAGAAACAGTGGAAGAGGAATCTCGACGTGGAAAACTCAGTTAGTTGGGCAAGTCAGTAGTGAGGATAAAAAACAACTTAATTTCCATTTAATTTTCCACTATTTCATCGGGAGAGTGGCTTGGTGCAGGGGGGATCAGTAAAATCCTGGTTCCTCCAAGACTTTTCCAGATGCTGCCCGGGGTTCCCTCTTTCCAGAACTATCCCTTGGTATCTAAAATCCCTGCATTTTAAAGGAAATATTTTTGGGGTGTGGGCAACTTTCTCATCAGAATTAGAAGGAAAAAAAAAAGGAAATAAGTGATGTTGGATGCCTGGAAGAATTCCCTGCAGCCCTCACCAGGATTGTTGATGTCTTGCCCCCTTCCAAGGTGATTTCCAGGTCTGAGAGCGCGGCGTCCACCTCGTCCACGTCCTTGTCACTGTGGTTCAGGTGGTTTTCCGAGGACATGATGGACAGCTTGTTGATGTGGTACTGCAAGGCAAGGCCAGGGTCACACCTGCATGCTCCTGGGACCCCAAGATCCCATGGATTCCCAAGCTGTCACTCTTGGGACAGCAGGAGCAGAGCCAGCAAATACTGGGAGGGTTTGCTGGGTCAGGAATCATCACCTTGGATGTTTCCAGTCCAAGGAGCCTCCAGGCATTGATGCCTGCAGGAGATCTCTGGACAGAGAGCAGGGCAGAGCTGCTCTTTCCATTCCAACCCAAACCATTGTAGGATTCTATGTCTTTGCATCTGTTTTCATCCCAGAAAACCAAAACACCCATAAAATCTCACAGGAAGGACCGTGCCCAACCCACTCTGGAGTACTTGGATGTAAACTGAGTCATTATATTTCTGCTTTCCTGTCTTTTTTCCTGGGAGGGGCCCTTGGAGCAGGCAGCCCTGCTCCTGAGGGGGATATTTCTGCATCCTACAGCTCCAAGGTGTGCCAGACCACATGGAACAAATGCCTGCTATCCCTCTCATGGAAGTCAATAGCAGGTGGAGCATTTATGCCAAATCACACTGAGTATTTCATAAACCAGATAAATAAATAGTTCTGGGAAAGCCACAGATTATCCCCAGCTGGTTTGGGGGCAGAGAGCCAGAAAGGCACAGTTCAGTAACCTCGTGTTTGTATGGGATGGGTTAAGAAGGACAAAACTAAAAGTTAAGATAGATACAAACATGTTTGGTAGAAGCAGGTCAAGTTCTTTTTCATGAGGGATAATCAGTAGCAAATATTTAAATTATCTCATAAACTCAAGTGAAGATCTGGAGATGGGAAATGATCCAACTTCTACCAGCTTGAGAAGGCCAAGCTCCCATCAGAGACAAGGTGAGGCTTAAAAAATGATTTTAAACTGAAGAAGGGATGGTTTAGACGGGATCTTGGGAAGGAATTCTTGGCTGTGAGGGTGGTGATGCACAGGGTGCCCAGAGAAGCTGTGGCTGCCCCATCACTGGAAGTGTCCAAGACCAGCTTGGAGCACCCTGGGACAGTGGAAGGGAGTTGGAACTGGATGAGCTTTGTGGTCTCTGCCAACCCAAACCATTCTGGGAATTTCATTTATCAGATTAATGAGCAGAGAAGTCTGCAAACAAAATCAAGTCTGACCCAACCCAGGGGTGTCTGGGGCTGGTCTCTCACCTGCAGTGCTGCAAACATCATCATCTCCTCCTCTGTGCACTCGATCTCCTCCAGCAGGATCGCCCACTTGGACTGCTCGTACAGCTGGTTGATCCTGATCGCGTCGTACTGTGGCACAGAAACGTGGGATGCTTGCAAATCCAGGAGCCCAGCTCAACACAAACCACCCCACCTACTGCAAACTGTCCCTGCCCACAGCAGGGGTTGGAATGAGATGGTCGTTAAGGCCCATTCCAACCCAAACTATTCTGGGATTCATCTCTCATCTCAACGCAACACTTTGATCTGAGACTGAAAATCCTCTGCCACTGACAAGAAGTGGCTTTAAGAACTCTTTAAGCACCTCCAACAACACCTAAAACCCCTGGTGTATACAGGAGCACAAATCCTGGGTTTGATGCCTGCACAGCCGATTTTCAAACATCCAAATTCTTTGGGAGATTTACCAACACAACAGCACGTTAGAGATCCAGGCATCCTTCGCTCCAAAGGATGGAAATTTCAAAATGCAAGCGGAACAAGGAGCTCTGTACCTTTGGATTCAGGTCAAAAAAGCTGTAGTACTTGAACCGGAGTAGCAAAGCCTCGTTTTCCTTCACCTCCTGCTCCATGAGGGATCGGGACGAGTCCAGCCACCTGCGGATTGCCAACACGGGATAACACACCCGCGACGCTCCGGCAGAGCCGAGAACACGACTCAAAACCAGCCCAAAACCCCTCAAATCCTCAACTCCTGCACTCACCCTTGGTTGATTTTGGCCTTATCGAGCAGCGTCTGGGGCTTGTACATTTTGGCTAAGGACTCCGGGGAGGTGAGGGGCTGGCTCACGGCCAGGATGCCCGGGTTGCCCTCGGACAGGGCGCTGTCGCCGAACCAGGCCGACGTGGGGGACAGGGGGCTGCCGTCGTGCGCGTCGTAGGTCGGCGTCATCGTTTTGCTATAGAGTCCTGGGCTTGAATAGATATTTCCTACCAGCGAGGGGGAATAAAAGCCGGGAATTAGCCGAGGGCCGAGCCCTGCCTGCTCCCGGAAAACCTTCCCTCTTTGTCTTTTCAATGGGAAAACGCTGTGCTGCTTGTTCTCCCGTGAAAACCTGTCTCTGTCCTCTCTCTCTCTGCTCTCCTCCAAGAGCAAAACTCATTCCAGCCCAAGACTCAGGGCTCCCACACCGGGAAGCTCCTGCCCCCTGAGTTTCTGTGGCAGCTGGGACATGAGTGGCCCCCGACTTACCGGTTTTACCTGTTGCTTAAAGATTTTGGAAGTCAAAAGTTTTAGAGGAGCAGGAAAATAAACTAAGGGTGCAGCCAAAGAGACCAGAGGCAGAGGGCAAAAGTCCTATTGAGGTGGAGCTCACCTTTGACGGGGCCGATGTAAAGAATATCGGTGCCTATAGAGAGGGAAAGAAAGGAGGGAAGTGAGAAGGCGAGAGAAAGTCACCCGGAGAGCAGGAGAAGGACAGAAGCCAAAAATGAGCATTTTTGGAAGAGGGCAGAACAGCACAGGTGAGGTTGAACCACCCTAATGGAGCGTTTGCAGCAGCGCTGGTGGCAGCAAAGCAGCTGAAGTGACTTCCTGTTATTTTATTCACGTTATGAGGACAGCCGGGCATGGAAACGTGGCATTCCCAAATGGAAAAGCTTGCTGAGGTGGCCACACAAATTGAGGATTAATGTGCTGAGTGGTGCTGAGGTGGCCACACAAATTGAGGATTAATGTGCTGAGTGGTGAGATGTGGTGCCAAACTGATCCCAAAGCACGTGTTACTCCCCAGCCTTTTGAAGCTTCGCAGCTCGTACCGACTCAAAGCAAGACATAAAAACACCCAAACATTTAAAAATTATTCATTTGAAGAGGAAAAAAAACCAAATCCAGCTCGGTATCTCATAGCTCAAAATAGCTGAGAGCTTAACAGAGAGGTTGTGGCTGCCCCATCCCTGGAAGTGTTCAAAGAGAGCTTGGATGGGGCTTGGACAACCTGGAAGGTGTCCCTGCCCATGGCAGGGCGTGGAGTGAGAAGTGCTTTAAGTCCCTTCCATCCCGAACCATCCAATGAAGCAGCCCCTCTTCACCTCACAGGGACACTGAATTTTTATATAAACCCAGATTTTCAGAATAAGGGGGGATCAACCACCCAGGAATTGCACTGCATGCACACATTGGGCAAGGAGCTGACTCAACATCACTGCTGGGCACAAATCTGCCACCAGAACCAGAAGGTCCAACAGCACCCTGGGTTTTGGCAAAGGGCTGTGTCCTTCCTAAATCACAAGTCTGCAATTCAATGCCCTCCCTCCCAGAGCTCTGCTGAGGGTGTTGAAGATGGTGACAGAGCTGAGATGCCACAAACGAGACCTTTAGTGTCACTTTCTGCTGCTGTCCTGAGCCATCACCTTGGGCCACGCTCCAGCTCCTTGCTCCAAACCATCCTCACACCCTCATGGCCAAGGAATGACAGAAAACTGAGCTAGACTGGGAAAGCCCAAGACCAAACCAATGGAAAAACCTTTCTGAACCCTCATTTTTCATCTCAAGGAGCAAGAAGAACAATGTGAAACAGCAGCGTCAATGTCAGTGACAGCCAACATCAAGGCTAGGAAACCCCAAATAATTGCAAACCTGATTCTAAACTGCCTGGCAGGGTGGAAAATCCAAGTGAAAACCACCAAACAAGGATGCTTTTAATGCTCCTGCTTGTTTTGCTGGTATCCCAGTCTGGATGAATCATTTGGGCACCTGTGAGCACCATGGGTGCCTGTCACCAAGACAGCTCCAACAAACCAGGCATGAGCAAAAAAGCAGCAGCAATGGTCAAGGGATGGAAAAATCCACCCATATTTGAAAGGAAAAGGCCAGGGATGATTTCCAGGTTTTCAGACTTGCACTTTGGGAGCTGGGACTCCATGATCCTTAGGGTCCCTTCCAGCTTGAGCTATTCCTGATTCTGTGATTATAAAAGCAGGAGAAAGGTGCTCTCCCCATGGATTGTTACAGCACTGGAGCAGAGAACTCCAATAAAAACCAGCCCTAAACCCCCATCACCATCCATAAACCACTTCCCAAAAGAGCTCTTCCCTCTTCCCCATCCACTTTCACTGCAGCTTCAGCCTTCACATGGCTTGAGCACACAGGGCTGAGCATCAACTGGGCCAGCAAAAGAAAATCCCACTTTTTGCCCCAAATTTTGGGCAAGTTTTGCTATGAATATCCCCCACATTCCTTGACTGAGTGTCTGTTCCATCAGAGCAAAGCTTCCCCTGCACTACTCTCCTCATCTCTTTCTCCAAACACCTGAAACACCTCAAAAGAAGCTTCTCTTAAAAAATTTGCCCCAGGCAGGCAGGCAGTGTCATGGAAAGTCCCAGCAGAAATAGCTACAAATTTGGCAAATTTATATAAACAAGTGACTACAGGTCTTCTAATGGAAAGTGTTGGGCAACACATCCTGTGGGTGTATTGACAACCCTGCCCACTGGGATTTAAATGGTTTCACTTTCAGGTTTGGGGTGCTCTGTGACAAAACACTGAAGACATTGAAATCAGCACCTCCTGAATTATTAATTAGTTTTCCAGAAGCTTTCAGCACACAAACTGATGTTGGAACAACACTAGAAATGATTTATTCAGATGAAACCCACGACTTTTATCGAACGGCACCTGAACAGACAGGAATTCAACCTGCTATGAGTGATTTCATTCACAAGGAGAGCAAAAGCAGCCAAGTGACTCACTGGAAGAGCCATAAATAATTAAAATAAACCCCAGCTTTTGCATACATTTCCCTCAAAGGTGGCCAAGTCTTTGCTATTAATCTAACAGAGATGCTCTCTGTGAACACTGGCTGTTGGAAAGGCTTAGAATGGACTTTCAAGATGAAAATGCCAAATGGAAATGAAAATTGACTGGAGCCTTGCCCGAATTCTCTGAGCCAGGAGTGGAAGAGGACAAGCTCAGAAGTATTTTTAAGTAGCTGAGAGGAGGAAGAGTGGGATCAGAGCAAAAGGAGGATTATTTTTCCTTGTTCCAGACCCGTGGTGCGCGTCACCCTGCGCAGCCAAAACCTTCCTTTCTGCAATCCCTGTGCCACCACTGGCATTAACCACACTCCACGACCTTCCCTGCAGCTGATTTAACATCAATTAATACAACTTTACAATCCCAAGGTGGTTTTTTAAATTAAAGCTGCCCTGCTGCCCTCGGATTGCTGGATTTAAACCCAACAGCTCTGGCAGCCAGACACGTCTCTCCTGCTCACCACTGCTGCTTTCTCCACAAATCCATTTGGAATAAAGTGCTTCCACTTGGCCAAAATTATGGTTTAAACTCCTGCCATTTGCCTTCAGACACCAGACTTCCAGCAGCCATGGAAAAAAGCTGAAAAACCCTTCTGCCTGCAAACACCTGCATCAATTTGCTGCCTGTGGTAACTCCATCAGGGATGTTACTCCACCAGAAATTCCCTTCCCAATCCTGCTCTGGCTCTGGGATCCAGACTGGCCAACCATCCCCCAGCAATAAAAGGATTTATTTAGCATCACAATCCACAGCTACACCGTTCATGTAAGGCAACACTAAAGCAATTAATGAAACACTGCCCTGGCTGGGCTGTAAACAGGGAGTCAAACAGTGGCACAGCCTAAACCACGCCAGGAATGTGACACTAGGAATGATTTTCCATTTCACTCCTTTCTTAACAGGGTAAGAAAAGCTCTCAGCAGCAGGATCTGAGTGTTCAAGTGGCCACACTGGGGCTCTGGCTGGTTCTGTGAAGCCTGGGGTTGCTCTGCTCCAGGGAATGCGTGACAGCTCCAGCTCCAGACATGCATCTGTGCAACCGAGTGCTGCAGCCTGCCAGGACTTGTGCCATGGATCTGGGGTCTGTCTCTTGCACAGACCTTCAGAAATTCAATCAGCCCCACGTTGCTGTGCCAGTTTTTCCCCCATTCCCATTTTTTTTCCCAGCTCACCCGACCCCGGCGTGATCAGCGGCCCCTCCAGCTCGAAGGTGTCGTCTTCACATTGATCGTCCAACTTCTTCTTTTTTTTCTTTGATGGGTCCCTGGGTTTCCTCAAAAGGGAGAGTTCTTCTGGATGCCTGATGTCTGGAGGGGAAAATGGACCACTTTTATAATGGCAGAATGGGAAAAAAGGAGAAAAAAGGGGGAAAAGAAGAATATCCTTCCATTAGGAACAACATCCAGCAATGTCCAGTATCTCCCTTGGATGAATTTTTTGCTCTGTAATGTTAAAAATCAAGTTGAAGATATTTTCCCTGCAAGCCTGTTGGAAACAAGCACTGTCCTTGGCTGGAAAGGTAACAACATTTGGACAAAATGTGGAATTTCCCAGGCACAGCCACTCAAATGTAAATGGGAACATTGGTAGATCCTGTGACAGAGCCTAGTAACACCTTCATACATTAAATACAAATAACAAAAATAATAAAACTCCCACGTTAATAATATAAAATTATGAATAATATACAATAATACATAATAATATATAAATATTACAAAGAAATAGAAAGAATAGAAATAGAAAGAATAGAAATAGAAATAGAAATAGAAATAGAAATAGAAATAATAGAAATAGAAATAGAAATAGAAATAGAAATAGAAATAGAAATAGAAATAGAAATAGAAATAGAAATAGAAATAGAAATATAAATAGAAATAGAAATAGAAATAGATTTGAATAGAATAGAATAGAATAGAATAGAATAGAATAGAATAGAATAGAATAGAATAACATCTTTGGATCCCAGGTGATTCTCAGTGTCCCAAATGATCAATTTTTTTTTTCAAAGTGTGGTTATAGGGACAGCTCTGATAAACACATTTGGGTATCAGGAAGAATTTTGGACATCAGGACAAATTTCTTCATGGAAAGGTTGGTGAGGCCTTGGAAGTGCCCAGGGAGGTTTGGAGTCCCCATCCCTGGAGGTGTCCAAGGAATTCCTGGATGTGGCACTCAGAGCTCTGAGCTGGTGACAAGATGGGGATTGGTCACAGATTGAACTTGGTGATCTTGGAGGCCTTTTCCAACAAAAGTAATTCCATGATTTCATGATTGTGGGCAGATTGCTATTGTTAAGGGCAGAGCTGGACCTTGGCAGGTGTCAGCCATGGATGGAGCCACCCCAGTTTATTCCTGGTGTTCCTGAGGCACACAAAAAAACAACACAATACATTCACAGCCTCCCTTATTTATTTCCATCCCTAAACCTCATGGAAACCCTTGTAGGCACTTGGTTGCACTCATAAAATTGTTTATTTTTAACAGAGCTGGGAGATGGGCACCACAAGAGCTCATTCCCCACCTTGGCCTGGTGAAGAAATTTTTTTTTTTTCTGGAAAGACATTTGCTCTGCAACACCCCTGCACTGAACGTGGGCACGGGCAGCCCCAGGACTAGTGCTGGATATTAAAAATTCAGCTCTCTGCAGAGAGCCTGGGGCTTTTAGAGCCACTCAGAGTTTCCTGTGCCCCTTTGTCTTGGTGTTCTGGGAGTGTGCAGGTCCCCCAGGAGCACTGAGGAGTTTGGTGAGGCACAGATGAACCACTGCTGTCCTTCCTGCAGTGATGGGTCTCTCATGGGACCTCTGCTAAGTTTTGCCTCCTGTGGCTGCAGAAATCTCCTCCAAGGGCAAATCCTTTCTGCAGCTTCAGCTTCCAGCTTTTATTGTTACCTAATATTATATTTTATTGTTATTTAATAGCTGTTCCTGAGACCAGTTTGGGATGGAGCAGAGCTTGAGGACTGGGATGAAGGCTGGGGTTTATAAAGGGAGATTAAACAACACAAAATGCACTCAGGTGATGATGGAGAATAAGGGAGAGGGGTCCAGCATTTCCCCAGAGAAGGAAATACAGACTGGGAGGAGGCTGGACATGGCCAGGCTGGAACTAAAATGCAGAAGTTGGGAGGATGAAAATGCAAAGGTAAAAATGCTCATAAGATGGGTTTGAATGTGATCATGAGGTTAAAATAGTGAGAATGTGGCTCAGTCCTCTGAGCCAGCATGGGCCACCAAGTCCAGGTGACAAAAAGTCTAGGCTTGGGTGGGCAAAACACCTCAGGAGATCTGGGGCAGAGTCTCTGCATCTCAGGACTCCACCTGTAACAGAGGAAATTCTGGTGCCAGTGACCCCTAAGGAAAGCCAGGAGATGAATCCCAAACACACCAAAGGCTCAAAAAGCAAAGGTTCGGGCTGCCAGGAAGAAAAAAAACAAACCCAAGCAGCAAAACCCATTATGCCCAAACCCCAGCTGAAGGTGACAGTTTGTTAGATGAAATCCACTGAGGTGCTGGGAAGGGAAAAGAAAGCAAAAAAACCCTCAGAGCTCTGGGGCTTTTAAGATGTATTTTTGCACAATAGCTGCCTTTTGAAATGTAAAAAGGAATAAGGGGATTCACAGGATGAGCTGGAGGGTTCTCCCTCTCCAGTTGTACGGAGATGAAAGCAAAAGCTCTGCGATCTTTTATTCAGGAAGGCAGGAGCAGTTAAGATGATTAACTGTTCCTCGTGAAATACTGTCCAAAGCATTGGGCTGGGCTATTTGTCCTGCCCAAAAACGAGCTGGTGAGTTGTTTTCACAGACCTGGAGTGATAAGGGTGGCCAAGCCAGGGAGGGGGAAACCTAAAATGTGTATTTTGTCAAGAATATTCATGAAAAAACAAGGACCCAAAGGAGTGAAGGTTCGCTGTTAAAATCATGCACTGCTTGTAATGAATTTGTTCTCTGGTGCCATGGATCATTGATCTGTGCAAATACAGCATCCATCACACCCCAGCAAAGGCTGCTGAGAGCTTTGCTCTTTGCTCTGATTTCCCCTCCTCCCTGCCTTCCTGGCTGCACTCCCCATTTAAAATCACACTAAATAGGCCAATTTCAAATCTGCTGTCCCCACAGGTCTGTGGGTTTGAAATCTGTGTGCTGGGATCGCTGAGCTCCTTCAGCACAGAGTGTCTGTGAGGGTTGGGAGGTCAGGGCATCCCAAATCCCTGGGGGGAGCAGGAATAATTGAGGATTTGATCCAAACTTTGTCCTGAGTCCACTGCAAGGTGTGAAGGAGGCCAGGAATAACACAGTGAAGTCATGAAGCCTGCAAACAGCACTGAGGAACATCCATGGTATCACCTCAGGCTCCCCTGGGCACCTCTGGGCGTTTGGAGGATTCACTTTGCTTTACAAGAAATGCCTGAATGGAAAATGAGCTTCTGACCCTGTCCTGGGGTGATGTTACGGTGCTTTGTAGCCCAAATCATGTGTTCTGTCCATGCCTGGAATTATGTTCGGTGCTTTCAGAAATTGACTTTGCAAGTGAAGGTTTGTTTTGTCTAGTTAGCCAGGGCTCCTCCTCCATCATCTGGGCTTTACTTTCGCTTTGCTTTAGCTTTTGCTTTGCTAGCTTGGCTCGCTGGCTTTGCTTGCTTTTGCTTGCTTTTGCTTCTGCTCTTTCTTATTAGTTAGTTTAGCTAGGCAGTCCAATTTCTTTCTCTGGGCTGTTTTCTTTTCTTTCCTTCTTCCCTTTTCCTGATTACCATCCGAACCTGTTCCGGACCAGGACCTGAGAAACATCAAGGAACACCGGGAGTCTGCATTTTCGTGATAAGCATCTGCCCTCCCCAGCACCAGAGACTTTCTGAGTTTGTTCATCCCCTCAGACTGGTGAAAGAGTTTTTTTGTCATCTGGGGCTGTTTTTTCTTGTGTTGGGGAGTGTTTTGTTTGTTAAATA
>JANRGV010000094.1:2336359-2355984 GCA_024734035.1 Alethe castanea
TGGAAATTTTAAAAAAAAAAAAAAAAAAAAAAAACGAAAAAAAAAAAGGTCCTGCTTCTTCTGAAATCTTAAATAATGCTTCTGGAATCTCAAAAATCCTGCTTCTGGAATCTGGAAAAAAAACCCCAAACAACCCAACTATCCTGCTTCTGGAATATTAAATCTTGCTTCTAGATCTTAAATCTGGCTTCTGGAATCTCAAAAACCCTGCTTCTGGAATATTAAATAATGCTTCTGGAATCTCAAAATCCTGCTTCTAGGATCTTAAATCCTGCTTCCAGCTGCCTCTACATGCTGGGAAAAAGGAACTGGCAGCATGGAACGTGCAGATTTCTGCAGGCCAATGGCAAATGCTCCTAGGGCCAGGATTTAGGAATCATCATTTAGGTAAAATCCAGCTCTCTCCAGGGTGGTTTGGGAATTTATTCAAGTTTGTTAGAAATGAATGGTTCTCTCCCTGGGAATGGGATGGGTTAGGGTGAATTTATTGTGGGAATGGGGTCCCAGGAGAAGATCCCACTCTGAACAGGTCCGTGCCTGCAGCTGTGGGAGCACACAGGGAATTTCTGGGATCCCCAAAATCCCTGAGCTTCTGCACAGATTCCAACCTCCTCCATTTCTGATGTTTTCCTTTTTACAGCCCTTCAAATGACTTAGTGAAGAATATTTCTGTCCAGAGGCCATAGACACAAACTAGGATTTGTTTAGACACTGGTGAAAATGTTTGGACAAAATGGTGTGGGCCTCCAGAAGCAGAAATCAGGAGGTAACCTTAAACTTTATTGGAAGGTAATTGAATTTTTGAAGAGCAAACAGAAAAACTCATGTTCAACAGCATTTCCAGTGGGAAGGACACAGGATTAATGGAGCATTCTATTAATCTGATAACATCTACCAGAATAATAGAAAAAAGACAGTGTGGACCACAAGACTGAAATTACCATTTATGTTAAATGTCACCCCACCAAAACCAGGTGTAAATTCTCAGTTAAAAAAAAAAACAACAAAAAACATTAAAGCTGATTCCACACACAAAGCAGGAGGGAAACAGATGGTTACAGATGAAAACCTGCATTTTGGGCTCCCAAAATACTCACATATTTCCAGCCCAGCGTGGTTTTGCAGTTTTCACAGTAAATATCTGCCACGGCGTGCAGTCCTGTTAATAACACCCGCTCCTCTGCGGGGCCACAGCCCACGTTAACTCTGGGACAAAGCACAGATGCTCCCCATTAGTGCCTTTCCACATCAAGATGCTCCAATAAAGCTGACAGTGATTTCATTGAATGTTTGAAAACATGAGCAGGAGGTTCTGAGTTTCCCAGCTGTGCCTGGAAGTCACCGGTTCCAGAATGAAAAGGTAAAATGGGATTTTTATTCAACTAAAAAGCTCAATGAAAGCTTTGAACAGGAGATTAATAACACTCTTGTCACTTGTGCTAATTAGGCATTTGAGAAGGATTTTCATTCTCAAATTGAGAAAATGGTACTTTGACTTTCAGAATTGAAAAACGTGACTGAAATCAGCGGTTCTGCTGAAAGGCAGAGCAGCAGTGACCTCCCCAAAACTATTTCCAGTCACTGGGAGAATCATACTCAGTTTTTATGAAGTGCATATTTAGATATCATCTATCTCCACATTTACAAAACTCTGGCTCTTTGGTCCCACTACATCCTGGGAGAGGAGGATGACTCAGCCATTAGCTCCGATTTCTCAAGCTGATGACGGAAAAAATCACCTTTTCCTTGCTGCTTATCTGAAACCTCTACAGGACTCAAATATGAATCAGGGGCTATTTCTGCCTCCTTCTCCAACCATTTTCAGGAAGCTCCTGAGTTCCAGGCAGAGGTTTTCTGGAGGAAATTATGGTTTATTTTCCTTTTCCAGGAGGGTTTTGTTAAAGGTGCCCCGAGCGGCGCGGCGCGCGCAGGTACTCACACGGAGTTGAAGAGGTACGCTCGTCCTTGGCTGCCCTGGAAGGACTGGAAAGCAAGAAAACAAAGCTCAGTTGGCTGCTTGAGAGGAAAGCAGCAGCTGTTCTCCAGCTCCAACAGCTGCCCTGTCCACAGCACACATCTGGAATTTCCAGGGTTTTCATACAGGCCCAATGTGCTGCTCCAGAGTTGAGTTTTCTCTCTTATGTCCCAGCAAAATCTCTTTTCACCCTTTTGGTGTTTATGAACTTCACACTACTCCTCAGCCTCACCTGAAGGCTGCCAAAAATTCGTTTGAATCTCTTTTCAGACTGCACTTGCACGTGGATTTTTGCCTTGGGAATTGCACAGTCAGGAGCTGAAGCGAGTGGAGGGATTGGGATCTGTCTGTGCCAGGAGCTGTGCACACAAACACAGTTCTGAGATTTCAAAAAAGGCCTTGAGGGCTGTGCAAGCCTCATATTCCCACTGGGAGGTCTTCAGCAGGAGATGGAGATGAACAAGGACAGGAGAAGCACAGAGCAAAACCAAAAAGCAAAGCAGCCCAGATAAGGCAGGCACATCCTCTCTGCCCCACGTTTCCTCTGAGAGCAGCACCAGGGCAGGGCAGGGTTTGGGGGCTCAGGGCAGTGCCAGCCTGGCAGGACACTGCAGCACCCCCAGCAGATCCCAGTGCCAGCCCTGTGCCATCTCCATCCCCCTGGGACAGTGCCTGGCTGCAGGCACCCAGTGCCACCTGCATTTTTAATGTGCTCTGACAGGCACACGCTGAATTAAACATTTGGTGCTTGTGAGCAAGAGCTGGGCTGTCTGCACACAGGTTACCTTGTGGGACACCTCAGGGAATGTCTGCACTGAGGGGCAGGGGCTGGGCAAGTCAAAAAGCAGCTTTTCTGGACCATTTAATCCTTTACTTTGCACTTCACCAAGATCCTTGGAATGTTTAGTGTTTTTTTAAAAAACCCCAGCTGATTTCAGACCAAAAATCCTTAAAAGGAGGGGACAGGGTTTTGAGGGAAAAGAGAAACATTCAGGTTTTACCTCTGAGCCCTCTAACAATGATCCTTTATTTGCTTAAGAGCAACCCCACATCACATTCAACAATCTCTGGGGGGTCCCTGCCCTCCTTGGGCTCTCCCCTTCCATCAGTGCCCAACTCCTGCCTCCAGGAGAGGCAGCCCAAGCCCTGACAGCTTCCTTGGGAAAGATCCCCAATTGCAAAATGATCCTTTCCACAGAGCAGAGGCACCTCAGAGGGCAAAAATGCCACGGGGCAGCAGGGCAGGGAGCCACAGCCAGCAGTGCCAGCTGCCTGTGAGGTCTGCATGGCAGCAAGGGCTCTGCCAGCTACAAAATCCCTGCCTGGCACAGAATTCCCTGGTCCTGCAGGGATAACTGATCTTCAGAGGAATCTGAAGCCCAATATTAGTTGCCACCCAGGGCACAGAAGAGCCACTGTGGACCCTGAGAGGATGCCTGAGGCACTGGGATCTTTCTTTGACTCATAGACAAAAGCAGTGCCCTGAGGATTGCCTCTTTTCTTGGGGAGGAATTAAATAGGACACATGGCTCAAGCATGTTGGTGTAATTGCATTTATTAGAGAAGCTTCTTTTAATCTCTCTGCAGCACTCAAGCTCTGTGCTGCCGCTGTCATACCCCACACACAACCAGCCTGGCTGCTCCCAGACACACCCTGCACCATCCCAGTGAAAAAAGGAACCCAAAGGATGGCTCCTGCTCAGAAAGGAGGGTCCAAGCACTGCCTGTCCCTGCTGCAGGACTGGGATGCCATGGAAAGGGTTCAGGAATGAAACTCAGAGTCCCACAGCAACGTGTGAGCCACCGGAGCAAAATGAAAGCAGATGAAGCTTTCTCACCATCCAGCCCTTCCCAGTAAATACTTCTCTGTAAATACCAAAGTGACTCACTTTGCCAATAACAGCAACTATGGGAGCAGAGCTTTTATTGGGACAGAAATAGGATTTTCTGTATAAAGGTCTGTCTTTAATAAACAACAAACCCAGTCCCACCAGCTGTGCTAGGGCTCACTGGACATTTTTCCACTCCCAGGGACAGGAGCATCATTCCAGAGGTGCCTGCCCTTCCTCCCAGCTCAAACCAGTGCTTTAGGGTATCTAAGGGTGGTCACTGAAAAAAAAAAAATCACATTATTTATCCCCTGCTCAGCTTTCAGTGCTGCCTCAGTAGTCACCCTCCAGCCAGCCAAGGATTTGGCAAAACATATAAAAAGAAGGGAGAGAAGTTTGGTACCCACAAGATCCCCAGTGCATTTCTCCTCTGCTGTATCTTTGTAAAGGCAGCTTTTATCTAGGTGTAACCTGAGCATTTCCTGAGATGTTCCTGCTCTTCTAGCATGCCAGAAAAACTGGCATATGCTGTAATGGGAACTACAGAATCAGAAAAAACAGGTGTATTTATACACAAACAGATGCTCCTGTATTTGTTTTTGTTGTTTTGTTTGTTTTTTTAAGAGACACGCAAAGATTTCCACAACACACTTGATTTTCACTGAAGTGACAGCCAGCAGCCAGACCTACTTTCTGTGCTCTGCATTTCCTCTGTGTGGATTTTCCTGATACACATTCAAAGGTGCATCTAAAGCCCCCTCCTACAGAAATCCAGACTCTCTGAAACAACAGCTCCTGGCATCACTTTCCAGCTGAAAGAAATGGAAAAGATCTTTATGGTTTTTGCTTCCCACTGGAAGCCCAAGCACATATTTTTCCCTGCAGTGTTAATGCTCAGTGTCTGGCTGGAAACAACACAAAACACATCTGGATGTGCCAGCAACACAACCCTGCTTCCCCATCCTGTCTGAGCCCTCTAAAAAATCAACTTGAGATGGGATTGGAGACACACAGCTCATTCCTCCTGGCACTGAGCTCAGGAGCCCTCTCCACTCCTGGGTGCTCAGGAGAGAAGCATCCAAAAGCTGCAGGGCCCAAGCAGAGCTGGCTGGAGCATCCAGAGGGAGCCACAGCCTGGATCAGCAGCTTGGAGCAGACCCTCTCTCTCCTCAGGGCACAAGCTCCATGTTAAGATGTTTTGGCAGCTGCTCCAGTTTAAGAAGCTCCTGCCACCCAATTTGCAGCCACTCTTATGGCCCCTCAGCTGTGCTGATCCCAAATTAGAGCTGTGAAATCGTTGTTTTCAAAACCAGATGTTTTGCAGGGGGTGGGTTTGAGGGAGGGTGGGTTTAGCTCTTTATTGTTCTGCATCTGCTCCGCCCCAGCCTCCTACCTCTGAGACCACAGCTGACCACCAGGACTCAAACGGTGAGCAGGGAGCTGTTCCTCCACCCTGCTCCCACCTGAGACACAGCGAAGCCACTGCCACGCCCCCCCCACCACCCCACTCCCATCTGCTGCCTCCGCAGCTGTGCGGGCCCTGCCCCGCCTTTCACCACCGGGAACAGACACAGGCAGAGTGTGTCTGCGGCTGAAGAAAGGACTGGAACTGAGTTATTTGTTCTGTTTTGTTGTTTATTTTCATAGCTGCTGTTGTTTCTGATTGTCCGGTTAGATATATTAGTAAAGAGCTGTTATTCCTACCCCCTTATCTCTGCCTGAGAGTTCCTGATTCAAAAATTATAATAATCGGGGGGGAGAGGGCTCACATTGTCTATTTCAAAGAGGAGCTTCTGCCTTTATTGGCAGACACCTGTCCTTCAAACCAAGACAGATTTTGGTGACCCAGACGTGGGGCAGAGGGCATTGAAAGGAGGGTTAAGACAGGAATAACAGCTCTTGAGTTACCTAAGATTTTGTGTGCTAAGTGGCAACATGTTGTCCAGTCTAATCTCTCTTGGGCTCCATGTGACCACAGATATCTCCCTCCCATTTGCATGACCTTATTTGAACATGGGCCCCCTCACCAAAATTACTGTAGCTATTATCCGATTCATTTGGTGGGTTGATTATGTCAGGAATTAATGGGTTTTTAATTTTTTCAGGAAAGTGGCCACATGGATCCAGAGCTATCGTACTCTGTGTGTCTCTGGGGTTACTTCAATTATGGTACCTATTGTGAGGAAGTGAATTCAGAGGAAATCTTCTCCCAACCCATCACCCAGTTTTTTGAGGCTACCCCACCAGATTTCAAGGAGTTCAGATCTCCTTTAAATGCTAATGATATCACAGAGTGTCTGGTGTTGCTGATATGCCTGTTCTATTTAGCATTTAGAGATAAGGGAATATTGGCTTGGATAACAACCCTGATACCTACCCCAGGGAATAGAGGTCCTGCCCCAGAGCCTGACCTTACCCCAGGGACTAGGGATGCTACCCCAGAGCCTGATCCTGCCCCAGAGCCCACTGCAGAAAGGGACCACCCAGAGTTGGTGGGGGTTCTAGTGAAGGAGATAGGCCAGATGTTGAAGGAGCACTTTTTCCCAGCTGGTGAGAAACCCTCCCCCTGTCCTAAAGAGGGAGATTCTGATGGTGCTGCAGTGAAACCCAGGAATGTTACACCTGTCCAGGTTCCAGCTGGATCGTAGGGGCAGCCACAGCCAGCAGCAGTTGCCCCTGTGGAAAGCAGAAAATCGAAGATTAAAACAAGGCACCTAGATAATGAGGATCAGCAAGGAGCGCCCTCACAACCAGCAAGGGAGCCAGAGGTTCAGATCATCACAGAGTCCCTCTCATATGATAGTCTCTGTAATCTGCGAAAAGACATTGTAAGACGGGGCCGTGAGGCTTTTACAACCTGGTTACTTCAGGTCTGGGACCTTATGGGAACAGATGTGCAACTAGATGGTACTATTGGTGTAGAGGTAGAGCCTTGGCCACTTCTTTCATTCAACGATATCCAAATTAACTGGATGGCTTTAAGCTCTGCAACCTGACTTGATTCACCTTGTCCCTCAGTAGCTTATGCAACTTGTTGTGTAGGGCTCCATATTGCAGCTTTCCATTTCCAGTTAGCGCCTACAATTCAAAAGGAGCCATCAGTGAAGAGGGCATATGTAAGAGTCGGTCCGAAGTTTCTCTGATCTGCCTCACGACCATCATCATCTAATCAGTCTCATCAGAGACTGAGACCCCAGGACCCCACCACTCGCCCTGAACCAGAGTTCTGGCCTGGCCAAGGTGGATGCTTGCCAAGGACTCTTTGTAGGTGTGCTTGGTGCTTGTCCTGGTACACTGCGCTCGAGCAGGGTACTGGCTGTAGCGTCCTGTTCCACCTGTTTCTTGGAGCAATGATCTCCACATACAAGAGTCCATAAATCTTCCCACCTTTTGGCCAGAGGCCACTCGCTTTGGAAAAGGGCTATAAAAAGTGACTTTCTTAAAGAGACTTAGAGATCTCTTTCTCCCTGACAGATCAAAGATGCGTCTATTGTTGGACGACCATGAGGATGAGTCCCGTCTGTTGGTAGCTATATCCCCATCCTTTCTCTCTCTTTCTCTCCCTTTTACTTTGTTTCCTTTACCTCTTTCTCTCTCTCTCCCTCTTCTATCACAAAACTGAATTGTTGGCACGCAAAAAACTGCATTGCTGCTTGCTGCTGAGTATGACTTGAGTCTCTTTCTTTTTGTCTTTTGTACCCTGGGGTCGAACCATCATGACTCCCACTCGGGTTGAGCGGATCGTGACATGTCCCCACCGCTGGCCCCCTGGGCAGGGGCAGCAGTGGCCCCCTCCTCCACGAGGCTGCTGGTTGTGCCCACTGGGTGTGCCAAGGGAGGCTGCATTTGGACACTGTGGCAGAACAGGGACTGGCTTTCAAATACAATGTATGGCAAAGAGGGAGAGCTCAAAGAGGCGGAGCAAGGAATATCTGGAAAATAAGGATTATGCGTGGAAGGGTTAGGATTTTCTTTTAAAAGATTTTGTTTGGTCCACTGGAGAAACAAATGGTTTTGAACTGTGCTTGATTGAGCATCCAAAGGCAGTAGTGGGAGTAGGGGCTAGAGGAATGGCAGAATAAGCCCCTGGATGAACTGGTTAGAAAGATACAGAAAGGTTATGTAAGAAGGGATGAGGAAAAGGTAAAGGCAAAATGATGGCAGAGTTCTTACTGCCCCAAAGGGATAAATCACAGGGCCCAAGGGGATCTCTGGGGCAGAAGGGACTGGATTTGCCACAAGGGCTTGGCAGTGGCATTCCTCTCCTCTTTCCGGCGGCATCTTCTCTTTGAAGCAATGGCCACTTGCTTCTCATCCCCTTCTGCTGGAGCTGGATTTTGGGCATGAAAGGTTTTACCCACTTTTGGGGTATCCATCGTGGGCCTGAGGGCGTGGATACGCACGCATATCCAAGCCCCCAGGTAATGAGTTCATAATGGCCCTTGGTCTCCCAAGTTTCTGGGTCCTTAATTAAGACTGGTGGATCCTGGGACAACTTAAACTGATCGCTGCTGTTAAAGTGACATACCACCAGAGTACTCATATTCTCAAATGAACAGTTTAGAAAATTAATAGTAAACATGGCTTTGCAGAGCTTTTGTTGTGGCAACATCCACACAGTTGAACTGCTCTGCCTAGTCAGGACCTGCTTGAGTGTCTGATGGGCACACTCAATCACACCTTGGCATGTGGGGATGCCAGTTTTATGTTCCACTCCCCACTGCTGGACAAACTCTAGGAATTCCTTGGATGTATACACTGGGCCATAATCTGTCTTAATTTCCCTAGGGATCCCCAGCACTGAAAAGGCTTTCACTAGGTCTTGTTTGGCGTGCACAGCCTTTTCTCCTGTGTGACAGAGGCATAAACCACACCTGAATATTTGTCAATGCTTGCATGTACGTATTTGAGGCAACCAAAACTGGGAATGTGTGTTACGTCTGCCTGCCACACTTCACAGCTCCCAAGGCCTTGGGGATTAACCCCCATACCCAGCGATGGCATGGCCTGGAGCTGGCAACTGGGACAGGTGGCCACAATGGCTCAAGCCTGACTCCATGTTAGCTAGAACTGACGGATCAGACCCGGCACATTCTGATGGTATTGCTGGTGGCTCAGCTTTGCCTGTTGGAAGATGTCTGGGAGGCGTGCCTTTTCAGCTGGGGCAGCAAGGGAGTCTGCTTTACCATTCTCTTCTGTGATTTCACCCGGCAAATTGGCATGAGACCTTACGTACATCACATAGAAAGGATGCTCTCTATGTGAAACTAAATAAATTAGTTTTGAGAGCAACCTGAAGAGATGTTTGTTCTCTATGTCTTTGAGAACTGCCTGCTCTGCCCTGGACACTAGCCCCACCACGTAGGCTTGGTTACCAAATTAATTTGCTCTGAAAAATTCTCAAAGGCTCTCACGACTGTGGCCAGTTCAGCTACCTGGGGTGACCCCTCTACAAACTCAGCATCAGCTTCCCAGTGCTGAATCTGGGGATTCCTCCAAGTCATCACCAATTTGTGGGACATCCCGGACACATCCATGAGCACTGTGAGAGCTTTGAGTGGCCTACGGTTCCTCTTCTCACGAGGAATGAGGTGGAATTCCTCATTAAACAATTGGTGTGATGGGGCGTGGACTGATATTTGTCCACTGTAGCTGTCCAGAGATAACTGGAGGTTCGCATTTCTCTGGAGCAGGTGTTCAAACACCTCGTTGGTCAACCTTTCAGGAAAGTTCCTTCCCTCATCAGAAAGTTTGACCAGGAGGCGAATACACATGAAGTCACAACCAGCCAGCTCACACAGCCTCATCCTGGCTTTTCGAATCAGCTGAGCCATCAGCTCTTGTGGCTGGATGATCGTCTTGGATCATTAGTGGGAGAGGAAGACTCACTTTATGATTAAGAGTGAATCTTTCTGCTCTTTGATCCTTTGGAATATCAAACCATGTAGGTGTGGCAGTTTCCCCAGGACAATGAATTTGAAAGGCAGCTCGGGCTGCCTCTTGGCCACAGCTTTCTGCGCTTTTTTTGATTGCAGCTTTTGCCTCTGGGGTCAGTTCCCTGGGAGAAACCAGCTCTCTTTCCACCTTCAATAAATTGACGAAGGGGTCTAGGTCCTCACTGGTGAGGCCTAGCCAGGGCCTGACCCAGTTCAAAGACCCACACAAGGAGTGGAGATCCACTAGGGTTTTGGGATCACTATCAATTTCCAATTTCTGCGGAACAACAGTCTGCGCAGTGATCTCCAAGTCCAGGTATTTCCCAGGTGGCATCCTTTGGACTTTATCCTCCTGCAGTTGAAATCCAGCAGAGGTTAAAACTTTGACCACTAGGTCAAGTGTGTGTTGGAGTATAGAGTCATCAGGGGTGCACAAAAGCACATCATCCATGTAGTGGAGCATGACGGCCTCCCTTTTTTGGGTGCACACTGGGGACAGCAATGAGGCCACTCACCACTGGCAGACAGAAGGACTGGACTTCATGCCCTGCTGTAGTACTCTCCAGTGGTAGTGCTTCATTGGGGCTTCTTGATTGATAGTAGGAACCAAAAAGGCAAACCGTGGAGCATTTTCTGGCTATAGGGAAATTTGGAAGAAGCAGTCCTTGATGTCAAGGACAGCCAATTGCCAGTTTCAGAGAAGCATCACTGGGGAAGGCATTCCAGGTTGGAGTGACCCCATGTTCTCAAACACTTTGTTTATTTCCCAGAGATCATGGAAGAGTTGCCACTTGTCTTTCCCCAGCTTCTTTATTACAAAGACCGGGAGTTCCAAGGGCTTGTTGTCTCTTCTATGTGGCCTTTGGCCAATTGCTCCTCCACAAGGATTATCAGTTAGCAGAAGAAGGAGGAGTTTGTGGAAAAATGAATGACTCGAACTGCTGTTTGCAAAGACACGGCAACAGAAAACTGGTCAAATGTCGCGGTCATGGGAGATGAAGAGACGACATGACATCAAAGTTCGTGCAACAGAGACAGCTGTAATGGCATGCATAGCTCTCATATAGGCTATTCACAAGACACTGTGTTCAAATCTGATTGGCTATGATTTGGTTACCGCCCAGGTCAGTGCTCAATAACCTGCTTACATTTTCGTCAGGGATTGGCTGGCATTCTCTCTGTAGCCAAATCCCTTCTCCTCTCAGTGCCCTCTCTGTGGGGCTCGCAGTCCTGCTGTTCACCCTCATAGTCAAACAAATAACAACGGAAGTAAAGTTAGCTCATTTACCAGCCCAAACATGGAAAGGGTGGGAATGTGACATGTTTTCATGGTTACCTGGCAATCTAGGGGTTAAACAAATACTATTTCTCCTCTTATGTGTTATAGCAACTTTAATCTTTTTGCTATGCATGACACCTTACTGAGTGCAACTCTTTCAGCAGGTGGTCAACGGGATGCAAGTAGTAGCCACACCTACCCATGCAGAAATTACTTCAAAAGGACAGAAATCATAATTAACATAATAAATCATAATTAACATCTGTAAAGAAATATGGAGAAAATTTTAAAAAGGAGGGATTGAAAGGAATAAGATCAATGTGTCTCTACAAACAGACCATGTTCCTTTACAAACAGGAACTTAGCGATAGTGAAAGAACAGAAGAAACTCTTAGTTCTAGAAACTGTTACTAATCAACACAGACTGTTGCTCAGCCAAAGCATGTTAATTTTCTGAACCTAGAGTAAGAGAATCTAGATTTAATAGAACTAGGAAGAGAAAGGGGGAGGGAGCATATTATAGTGGGACATAGAGTAGGTGATTCAGGAAGTTTGTACCTTCCAATTACCTCAGCCAGTGGCAAAAGGAAGAAGGTGATACAGCGGGGAACTTAGGACAAAAAGGGGCCTGCGTACGCCACCCATTTGAGAGACCTCATGGGAAATTCCCCATGGCCTCTCCCTTTATTCAAATCAAGGACTCCTCTGTCTCCTTTTGGATGTAAACCTCTGGCATTGTGGATTAATTTTCTTAACAGCAGCGATCTGCTACAGAGACTTCATGTGCCCCTGCCCCACCAGCCCTCCAGGAGGCGTAAAATGGTTCCCAGCAGCTCTCCCTGTGCAGTATGTATGTCTTGGGTTGCAAAACAGGATGTGATCAGAAATGCGTATTCTATCACCATCTGTTGAAGCCGAGTGGGGCAGTGATTCCTTATCTCGGTGGCACATATTATCTGCCAATGGGCCATCTTTGAAACCAGCTGGGGCAATCATCTTTATCTTTTCCACAATCCATCCTCCCTCCAGGAAGAGATCATCTGCTGCTGGGCCATTGAGCCCCAGTGCATGACTGATAAAATTCCATCATCCCACTGGGAGATGCTCCAGCCAGGGGGAGGAGCCAAGCCTTTCCAACCTAGATAAAAACTGAGATTTGGAACATCAGAGCAGCCTTTTCCACTGGATTCCAGAGGACAAGAGCTCCCAGACCTTTCTACAGGATCACCACTTTAACAAGACCACTTCATCTGGACTGCTACCACCACCTCAACTAGAGGGGTGTCAGGTTCTATTCTGACTCTGTCAGTGGTTTTAATTTTCTACTATTGCATGTATTTTATTTTTCTCTGTTTTCCTATTAAATTGTATTTCTGACTTGGAGTCTCTCACTGGTTTTGCTTTCAAAACCGTTACAAGTATCAACATCTTGCTGCTCCAGTTGATGTTCAGGAATGTTCCCACCCCACACTGACCCGTTCCAATTAAATCAGACTGGGAAGTTGAGCTCAATCCCATGGCCAGCAGCAGCTGCCTGGCTGATGATCCAGAGGTTCATCCCTCCCCTTCAGAGCCACCAGCAGCCACGCAGGACACATGGTGACCCTAAAAACAGCCGCACTGCACAGCCCAAAGCATCAAATTGAAATAAACACCTCAATAAATGGCAGCTGGGCTTGAAGTACTGAATAGCACCCTCTGAGGTGAGCAACACCTGGTTTTCACTGGTACAACAGGGATTGTTGGCACAATGTTTGGTATTTATTTCCCTTCTTGCTGGATTCTCTTCCATTTTCTGCAGCACTGCATTGAGCAGTCCTCTTGTATCGAGAGGTTCAGCTCCTTTTTTAATTTAAGGAGGATGGAAGGAGCCTGAGCCACACATGACCTGGAATCAACTCACATCTCTGCCATAACCTTGGCAACACCCTACTAACACACCTCATATCCCCTTCTCCCTCTGCCACTGGGACTGGGAAGAGAGAAATCCCCTAAAATGGATGTGCTCAGACACTGCAGTGAGAGCCTGGATGGGTTCTGGGAAAATATCCTCAAATTGCTTTTGGGTGTCAGTAAAGCAGGCCTGAACTCATCAATTTTCATCCTCCTCCCCACTGCCTGGCTGAAAGGAGAGGCAGCTTCCTGCCCTCCTTCCCTTCCTACATCTGCACCTGCTGGAAATTATTCCCAAGGAATCAGAATGAAATTAGGCTGCTAAAAAATAAAAAGCCTCGTCTCCGGTAAGAGGATGATATGGAAGGAAAAAGGCAAAAAAGAGACAAACGGAGCCAGAATTTGAACATTTGATATAAGCACTGCTTGAAAAACCAGTTTTCTGAGGAGGGCTTTTTGGGGAAAAGCAGGAGTGCAACATGGTTCTTAAACATCACAGACTAATCCTATAGTACCACAGCAATAAATAAATAAATGTTGGTCCTGTGCTCATGCAGTGTCTGAGCAGCTTATCTGCTCCAAACCCTACACTGTAGGATAAAAACGTACAGCTTCCCAGAAAGCATTTAAGCATTTTAGAGAGAAACACTGGAAACCATGAAATTTGGGAACTGGCCAATGCAAAAAAAAAAAAAAAAAAAAAAAAAGAAAAAGAAAAGAAAAAAGCAGCAGCTTTGCCTGTGAATCCCAGCATGGAAACTGAGCAATGCTTCCAGGCTGTGGCAGGGAGGAGGACAAACAAGACAGTGCAAATCATTCCCTTGTTAGCAACAGGAAATTAAAGCCATGGAACATATAATTTCGACATGATTTTTCAAGAGCCTGAGTCATTACTGAATATAAATATGAATGGCACCAGAAGTGCCAGTGTTTGATACACATTTTACTGAGTGAGAATCCACACACCAAACCCTCTGCCTGAAGCACTGTGAAATGATTAGCAGAGCCTTGCAGCAGAAAGGAGTATCAGAAAACCCATTTTCAAGTATTTTTGACTGTGATGCTGCCTCTTCTTCCATTTGGGTCTACACAGACTGTGGGCACACACTTCCACATATGAACAGGCAGAGGTTTCAGCAAGAGCTGAAAATTTCAATCAGGATGGGCTGTGGCTGGCTGGTATTTTCTCCATTAAAAAGGTTTGGATTAAAACCCAGAACAACATAGCAAGAATCAGTTGAAATCAAAGTGTTTGGGGATTCCTGCCAGGAATGGGTAGATAATCTTCTGGCATCGTGGCATTTCCATTATAAAGATCTGATCTTGCAATCTGAGGGCATAAAACAGAATATTCTTGGGAAATCCTGGTTGGACACTCAGTCCAGCTCTATTTTTAATCCTCTTCCTCCTTAAAAACTTGCTTTTATTGGAAAGTCAGGCACAAACATGGACATAACAAAGAAATGGTTCATGGATTTCCAAATAGGTGCACATTTGCAATTTTGCAGACCAGAGCCCAACCAAATCATCTGATGGAGATCATTCCTAAACTCCAAATCCCTGAGGTAATTGCAGAGTGGAAGGTCTGCTGTGGGAAAGGCTCCAGATTTCCAGACACTGTGAATGGTCTGGTTTGCTGCTCTGCCAAAACCAGGAGCCCTCCACCTGCAGGGAGCACTCAATGCATGTTGGTGTCCTGCCAACAGCCCTGTGCCTGTCCTAAGATTAGAAACTGAACCTTTGTGGTGCACAGTAAGGAAAAAAAAAAAAAGGAGGAAAAACAAAAGGAACCAAAAAGCAAATGAATATTCATTTAAAGTCCCAGCTAAAAACCTGTTTGGTTAAGCAGTGTATGAAGTTAAGGTAATATTTATTGGGGGATGGAACTAGATGATGTTTTTCCCTTCCAATCCAAGTCATTCTATGATTTAATTTTGATTTGCTTTTTTGTCTTCATAAAATATTCCAACTTGTGAAAGAAAAGTTTGGTTTGAGCAGGGTTTTAGTCCAGTAAGTGCAACATGAACTGCTTTCAAATCTTTTGTAGTTACAGCTTGATATTTCTTAACAATCCATATAAAAATACTTCATGGCTTTGCATTGCCTAAAATCAGTAAATTTTCATTGAATTTAAACATGAAAAATATGACTGCCTATCAAATTCTCTCTCCTAAGTGGTATCACTACAAAAAAATTTTTTAAGAGCTGATCTTTTTATGCACAGCTTGTCTTTCTACTCCCTCTAAAGGGTCTTAATTCAAAATAACAACTCAACCTCCTAAACCCAGGACATGCAAGTGGCTGCTCCATGTCTGCATCTCATGGTTGGGTTATAGGTTCCTCATCCTGAGCTTGCTGACAGCTTCTCCTGCTCTCACTGCACCTCCATCCAAGGAATTCCTGCTGAAATCAGCCCTTTTCCCTCTGGTGCTCCTGCCAGCCCCAAACCTCAGCACCTCCTGGTCCATGGGATCTATGAAGTGCTTGGGAAGCACCTGCTGGTTCTGCCTGAAAACAGGAGAGCAGGAATCACCCCAAAAAATCCCAGGAATGGTGGGAATAGTGGAATCCAGCATGACCAGCCTCCTCTCTCTCTTTCCAACCCCTCTCTTCCATCCTCCCTCCCAGTTCCCAGCTCTTTCTGGGGACACTGGGAGCTGTTTCTCCATCCCAGCTCTCCATAGGGCTTTCCTTACAAAAAGCCCAGAGATTCCTTGAGTTTCTGCTCAGCCCATTTTAAGGGTTTCTGCCCATCTCCTAAAGCTTCTCCCACACATTAAACAAGCTCATCACCTCACAAAAGAATAAATGAGGCAGCAGAGGACTGAGCTGATGTTTTTCCCTGTCAGCTGCTCCAGCTGCTCTGCTCCATCACCCCCAGCTCTTCCAGAGGGCCAGGGGAATGCAGCACCTTGACCTGCCTGTTTCTGAGCAAACCAAACACTGCAACAAAAGGAACAATTCCTATTTCTTCCAGAAAAGCTATATCAAATCCCATCCTCCCAGCTGGCCCTCCTACCTCATTTAGCCTGAGGACACTGAAATATTTCAAAGAAAGGGTCTGGAGTGACAGCACAAGGGGGAATGGCTTCCCATGGATAGAGGGGAATAGAGATGGGATATTTGGGAAGGAATTCCTGGCTTTGAGGGTGGGGAGTGGCCAGAGAAGCTGTGGCTGCCCCTGGATCCCTGGCAGTGCCCAAGGCCAGGCTGGACAGAGCTTGGAGCACCCTGGGGTAGTGGAAGGTGTCCCTGCCATGGCAGGGGATTGGAATGAGATGGGCTTTAAAATCCCTTCCAACCCAAACCATTCTGGGATTATTATCTCCCTTTCTCAGCTGAAGTTTTGCCAATAAATCCTCCTTGCAGGAAACTCAAGCCTGCAGGATCAAGTTCCTCAGAAGGCAGCAGCTCATATTCAGACTAACTGAGGTTAAAAGCTCTCTGCCCTTCAGAAACCAAATTAAAGGCAGAGTAAAGGAATGATCTTTCTGTACATTGATGGCAAGCTGGCTTGAGGGTCATGCAATTCCAGGGGGAAGCAAAAAACCAGAGTGCTGACCAAGGAGCAGGAGGCTGGACTTGATGAGGCCAAAAATGCCCTTTGCTTTCCCAGCTATGTGACTTCCAAGAAGTCAAAAAATAACAGCCCATGCCATCCATTCAGGAATCCTGGTGGCACAGGCCTGGTTTTTGTAAAGCCAAGATGGGGAGTCTGAGCCAGGTGACACAACCCTGTCACCTCAGGCTGAAGGACACTGATAAAAAGGGCAGCAGAATCATGTCTTTGATCACCTCCTGGGTGTGGGGCAAGCCTGAACTGCTGGATCAGGATGGGAACAAGGAATTGGGGAAGGAGTGAGACATCCAGAGCTGCTGCCCCTCTGTGCAGAGCATTAACAGCAGCCTGTGCCATCCTGTCTTTTTTTTTTGGAAAAATCCAAACCTCTAAATTCCAGCACCAGCACCCCAAACATCTGTCCAACCTCTAAATTCCAGCATCAGCATCCCAAACTGCTGTTCAACCCCTAAATTTCAGCACCAGCAACCCAAAGAGCTCTTCAGCCTCTAAATTCCAGCACCAGCATCCCAAACATCCTCCTCTGAGGAAAAGCAACCTTGAAGACACCAGCAGAAATAAGCATGGATAGCATGTTTCTGGCAAAGCAGAAGGAAATTGGGATCTGTGTATGGACAAACACCCCCTGAACCCACACCAAGGAGATCCAAACTCCATCCCCTGATCCATTTTGTGGGCAGTTCACTGTGGTTGAAGAGGCTTTTCAGTGCACAGTGTAGAAAATGACATTTCCCTCTCAATATCCAGGAAATGAAGTTTTTTTTTTTCCAAGAAAACAAGGAGCAGAAAAGCCCTGCTGGCACCTGAGCACAGCAGGAATGCTGAGCTTGAGTGCTGCTCCTTTCTCTGTGCTGTCTCCACAGGATCCTCACCCACTGGGCAATCTTCCCACATGAACAGTGTGAAGCCCATGAAAAATAAAACAGAGAGACAGGTACCTAAGGAAAGGGAGTGCAGGACATCTGAACTCTGCACCCTCTGCAGCCTGAGGACTGCTCCTGCAGTGGGAAAGGAATGGGAAGGAGATCTGAGGAATGGTGAGCTCTGCAGGCAGCTCCTTCCAAATGTCAAGAGAACTTCAGGAGAAAGTGCAAATTGGAAATTCAGCCAGCAGGCACCAGGCAGTGTGAGCTGGCAGGAGGGGGGAGAGGGTCCTTGAAAGCCAAGGGAGGAGCTGCAGCTCAAGGGTGGATTGTGAAGGGCTGGCAAAGGGAGGATGAGGAGTTTTTGCTCCACGTGGCCCAGGAGAAGGTGCCAGCAGAGCTGGTGAGGCTGCTGAGCCCCAGGAGACAGGAGCTGTCACATCCCCTGATGGAGTCACTGAGGGATGCCAGAGCAGTGTCACAACAACAGATGAGAGCTGAGGCTGTGGGAACAGAAGGGCTGATACAGAAAAAGGATCTCTGGATCTGCCTGAGTCTCCCCCTCTTGCTGTAGAAAAGCTCAGTCTAACCCATTTCTAACAAGTCACTGGGCTCAAGTTTAGGTCCAGGCAGAGCCACTGACCACTTTATAAAGCTGAGAATACATTCAAGGGCAATCAAATTAATTAAATCAGCCATGGTTTAATTAAGCAGCTCCTTCACTATTAGGTTCAACAGGATATGCAAAACCAGTCCTAAAATAGTCTCAGCTTAAAATTTCCTGCTTCCCATCTTGTTTTCCAACACACCTGAACCAGGTGCCTTTTACTGCTGAAAGGAGTATTTCCATTGCAGAACAATCCAAAAGGGATGAAAGCTCTGGTAAAAGATAACACTTGTCCCAAATGTCAAGAGGTCAGCCATTAATTCTCCTTTTAAATAGGTGTATAAGGGCAAACCATGAAGCCATTCCAAGGTCAGGACTCTGAGCAACCTTTCTAGTGGGAAATGTCCCTACCCATGGCAGGGATTGGAATGAGATTATCCTTACTGTCCCCTCCAACATAAACTATTCCATAATTCTAGAGTGAACAGTGACGTTTCTTCACTTTTACAGTGCAATATTTGCACTACATCCTTAGAAATCTTGGAATGATGGAAGTAAATTATATTTATCCTGCACTAAAGGCATTTTCTGCCAAGACATTTATCAATAATTTACAGAATTACAATTAGCCTGCAAGTAAGTACAGGGAAGATCAGTAAAAAAAAAAAAAAGGCACTTAACAGTATAAGGAAGGTGACAACTCTGAATTTACTATGCAACAATGATCTTTTGGATCTCTGCTGCAACCATTTATTATTAAAGAAATATGAAGCTACAGTGACACAGATGTGAAACAAAGTCACCCACTGAGGACACTAAAACCCAAGATTACATTACCACAGATGGACCAGTAAGGTCAGGGGCAGAATGGGAAATGACTGTTCATTTAGAAAGAGGCCTGTGTGCATCAGGATATCAATTTATTGCTTTTTCTTCCATCTGGGTAACATTTAAGGAGGGATTTGGCACAGAGGAGGATACAGCACAGCTCTCTCCCACAAAAACAGCCCAGCTGAATCTGTTGGCTGCAGTCTGACACCAGCCTGGGATGTTCAGGGGGCTGTGCTGAATTATTAATGAATGCCTGTCTGGGATCACATCACATGCCACAAGTCAGAGGCACCTTTTGGATATTCTCCTGCCTCACTGGAGAAGAAACAATACCTGAAATCAGAGAGGGGCTCACCCAGCACGCTCTGGGAGGGCTCAATGTGCAATCCAGAGCCCCTGGAGAGCTCTGTGCTCTGCTGTGACACCCACAGGACAAAGCTCCTTCCCCTGGCAGGACAGAGGGGAATTCTGCCATTTCCAACCCTGCCCAAAGAATGGTCAGGGCTTTAAAGAAATTGTGATAATTCTGTGGGGGGAAAATGCTTGAAAAAGGGGAAAGGAAATTCCTACCCAAGCATGGTGCCCTGGGTGCTCGCAGCCCAAAATGCACCCCTGGCATGGAGGGGAGCAGGGAGAGGGGCAGGATTCTGTCCCTGGACACAGGAGAGCCCTCCTGGAATGCTCTGCCAGCTCTGGGGCTCCCAACAGCAGAAGGAGATGCTGGAGAGAGCCCAGAGAGGCCATGGAGATGCTCCCAGGGCTGGAGCCAGGCTGGGAGAGCTGGGAATGCTCACCTGGAGAGGAGAAGGCTCCAGGGAGAGCTCAGAGCCCC
>JANRGV010000094.1:2367043-2378466 GCA_024734035.1 Alethe castanea
GTCCTGTCCCTCCATCCCTTGTCCCCAGTCCCTCTCCAGCTCTCCTGGAGCCTTTTCAGCTCTGAGCTCTCCCTGGACCCTTTTTTCCTGCTGGAATGATCCTGAACAAACAGAACCACTCAGATTCATTAAAAAACCAAACCCCATCTCTGCACATTTCTTCCTTAGTCCTCTCAAAACTCATCCTGGTACCAGTGCACAAAATCTCTGTTTCAGCCCATTTTTGTCACCTGCACTCACCCTCTCATCATCTCCCAGCAGCAAAAGCACATTGTTCCTCCAAACCAGGACACACATCCATCTCCTGCTCACAGGAATCACTGGAATTCCCAGTGCAACACATCCCCCAGTTGGACAGAAATTTTGCAGAAAATTGGGTGCAATTTCCAGGCAATGCAGCTACAGACACATGGAACCCCCCAGCACACACACCTGCTTATCTCTGCTGCTATAAAGACATGGTTTTGATTTTTTATTTCTTTTTTCTTCTTAAAAATAAATTTCTTTCAAGAATTTTATTAGATGGCAAATCCCTCTACTCACTTGTTAAATTAACACCAACTGAAGTCATAAATCCTCATCTAAAAAGGCAGAGAATTCACCTGATACAAATGCAATACTGAAAATTGAAACACTGACTCCAGAGTAACATTATTTGAAGCTATGCATTGAAACACAAGGAAACAACTCCAATTTATGATTTTTCTAAGGAAAAAAAAACCACTCATGCACAGATACAATGCATACCTTAGAAAGAATTCTGACAGATTGCTATTTTCCATGCAGGAAGTAATGGCCTGAAAATAGGTACTTTGAGAGTCACCACGAATAAAATGTGCCTGGCTGCCTTTCCCTGATTAAAATAATAAATAACAAACCCATATTTTCACAGATATGCATCCTTGCTTAAATTGAGTATATGCCAGAGATATGTTAACATATTTAGAATTATTACTGTAGGGTTTTTTACATCTCATGCTACTAGTTTTGTGTAGGATTTGCAAATACTCCATTAAAAATGGGGGAGTTGCAAACTGAGTTAGCTTCAGCTACTTCCCAAATTTTGCAGAATGATGCTGAGGTTAACAGAGCAAAATGCCTGAAAGCTTGAAGAAATTTTTCATTTTAATTTCAAATTATCTTTGCAGACTCTCTTCAGCCAGATGATCCAGAGAAATAGGGAATGGGCTTTAAGCCTTAAACGTGTCAGCTTCTTACTCTGAACTCTTGATTTCTTAAAATCATTGAATCCCAGAAAGGTTTGGGTTGGAAGAGACCTTAAAACTCATCCAGTGCCACCCCTGCCATGGGCAGGGACACCTTCCACTGTCCCAGGCTGCTCCAAATCCTGTCCAACCCAGCCTTGGGCATTGCAGGGATGGGGCAGCCACCTGGACAACCTCTTCTTCAGTTCCATCCTCACAGTAGGGAATTTTTTCCTAAAATTTCCTCTAAACCTGCCCTATGTGTCAGTTTAAAGTCACAGCCCTTTATCCACGATGCTAAAAGAAAGGGCAATGGGATGTTCTCTGAAAAAACCACCTCAACTCCCACTATTCCCTTCAAAGCCATGTGCATCCATTCCTGGATTTTGGTGCCAGAACTGATGAATGATGTTCAAAATCCTTCCCCAACTGCTCTCACCCCCCCTGGAGTTCCCTCAAACCAGCACTCACTGCCTCCTTAAGGAAATAATACCACTTTATTTGGGATATTTAGGGCTGGCTTGGGCTGAGTTTGCTAAGCTGAAGTGAGAGCAGCAGGCATGAGTAATAAAAGTGGAGATGTGGTGAGAGATGAGGAAATGGGAGGGTGGCAGCTTCCCAAAGTGAGCTCAGAAATGCCAACTCCAGCCTTGCCACGGGCAGAATTCAAAGAGCAATGCGAGACACGAGTCATGTTCTGCCACTGCTGCTCCCAAAAACTGCAGTGAAAATTGCTGCTCCATGACACACACACCCATCCTCCTCCAGAGGAGAGATGGAACCTCCAGGATGCAAACAAAAGAGAGCACAACTGGGATCCACACTCCATCCTTTTGGGATCCAGACTCCATCCTTTTGGGATCCACACTCCATCCTTTTTGGATTCACACTCCATCCTCTTGGGATTCACACTCCATCCTCTTGGGATTCATACTCCATCCTTTTGGGATTCACACTCCATCCTTTTGGGACTCACACTCCATCCTTTTGGGATCCACACTCCATCCTTTTGGGATCCACACTCCATCCTTTTGGGATTCACCCTCCATCCTTTTGGGATCCAGACTCCATCCTTTTGGGATTCATACTCCATCCCTTTGGGATTCAGACTCCATCCTTTTGGGACTCACACTCCATCCTTTTGGGTTTCACACTCCATCCTTTTGGGATCCAGACTCCATCTTTTTGGGATCCACACTCCATCCTTCTGGGATCCAGACTCCATCCTTTTGGGACTCACACTCCATCCTTTTGGGATTCATACTCCATCCTTTTGGGACTCACACTCCATCCTTTGGGGATCCACACTCCATCCTTGTGGAATCCAGACTCCATGCTTTTTGGATTCACACTCCATCCTTTTGGGACTCACACTCCATCCTTATGGGATTCATACTCCATCCTTTTGGGATTCACCCTCCATCCTTTTGGGATTCACCCTCCATCCTTTTTTGGGAGTCACCCTCCATCCTTTTGGGATTCATACTCCATCCTTTTGGGACTCACACTCCATCCTTTTGAAGAATAATAGGATTTTGCATGATCAGAGGAACTGAAGCTGCTTTGATGGCTGATCCTGGGAGATCCAGGTGCTCCAGACTCTCTTCCAGCACTGCTCTCCAAGGAAGGTTTGCCCTGCAGGCACTCCCTGTCCCCCCTGCCCTCTCCCAACTCCTCACTCCCACCTTCCTGATGGAATCCCACATTTTTACACCACCTGGAGTGATCCAGTTTCCAGCTGGGATGGTGTGGGCAGGGAAAGGGCACAAACAAGGGATGGGGGGACGCTGGGAATGAATGGGAGCAGCCCTGGGGATACACCCAAATCCTGAACAGGCTGCTACAGCTCCTGTCCAACATGCAGCTTATTACCTTTTTATTACCTTATTATATTTATTACCTAACACAACTTATGTGTTAGGTAACAAGCATACACAAAACAAGCTGTTCCAAAAGCATTTCGTGCCCTAACCATCACCTTTTACCTCTTGGCCTGAACTTCTCTTGCAAGACAGGCTCAAGTTGAAACCTGTAAGCCAATATTTACCAGTTGGAATTAGTACCTGCACCAAAGGATGAAAAACAAGCATCTCCTATGTATTTAATGCAATGCAAGCATTTAAATGGAACATAAAGCTATCAAATACCTGAAGAGCAAAATTACAGAAAAGATTTTACAGGAAAATCTTCATTTGAGATTCCAGCAGCACACATCAATGCAGTGAAAAGCTTCTGAGAGGCTCTGCCCAGGCTTGCATATCAATGGAAATGTACCAAAATAGCTATTCCAAAGTAATTACCCTAATGATAATCCACAATTAAAATGCTTTCTAATGGGACTTGCAATAAAAATGTAATTGGTGATTAGGCCAAGATGCTGGTGCTTGTGCAGGCAGCAATTCTTGTGCTGGGAGCAGCAGCACAGCCAAATGTGATTTTGGAATCCAAACAGAAGATCCAGACAGAGGCAGAGCCCAGCTTTAGGCTGAGAGCAGAAGTGACACAACACTGCAGCTGTTATGGAAAAACACAGGAGAGCTTCACTCACCCCCAAGCACAGGAGCTGATGAAATTGAGTTCAGCCTAAAAGTCTGAACCCTGCCTAAGGCAGGTGAAAGGTCTGACCTTCACCTGGGGCAGGTAAAACAACAGGAGCTTTGAAAAGGAGGGTGGGAACATGGATAAAAACATTCCTAGGTGTCCAGAGGGGAGCAGCAAGATGATCAGAGGGATGGAGCACATCTCCTAGGAGGAAAGGATGGGAGAATTGGGAATGTTCAGCCTGGTGAAGAGAGTAATATGGGGTGTTATGGAGTGACATAAATGTGGCAGAACCTTCAGGAGAGGTGGACAGGGACTGGGGACAAAAGATGGAGGGGCAGGACACAGGGAATGGCTTCACTGCCAGAGGGCAGGGATGGGTGGGATACTGGGAATTAGGAATTCTTCCCTGTGAGAGTAGGGAGGCCCTGGCACAGGGTGCCCAGAGAAGCTGTGGCTGCCCCTGGTGAAGTGTCCAGGGCCAGGCTGGACAGGGTTGGAGCACCCTGGGAGAGTGGAAGGTGTCCCTGCCAAAGGAATGAGATGAGTTTCAAGCTCCAACCCAAACCATTCCATGATTCTACATTATACTCATTATGTGTAACAACATCTCTCCCTCCCATTCACCCACAAATCCAACAGAACCACAGATCACCTTCTGAAAAAATGAAAAAACACACTCCAAAGAAAAATATGTGTGTACAGTAAAAACACATCCCAAAGAGATTTATTTTAAAGCTAACACCCTGCCTTACCACAAACCAAGGAATTCCAGGATTCTGCACCTGCTGGCACATAAAACCCCCTCCAATTAAGCACATTCTGCCATAATACCTTTGTTACAAAGGTACTCAAAGCCTTCTCCCTTAGATCCCCATCCCTGTGGTACCAACCCAGCTCAGAACACATTATTCTGCTCATGCTGGGGCAGCTGAATCCCTGTTCCAGCCTGGAGGAGGGGCTGTCTCTTCCCAGCCAGGCTCCCAGAGAATATCAGTGCTGACAGGAGCAGCTTGTTGCACCAGCTGCTGTGCTACATTTAGATAATAAATGTGTTTAACTACACAGAGAAAAAACAAAATTATGTCACACCCACCACAGACCTGCTCATCCAAGCATCCATAAATTCATCTTTTCCATTTACCTACTCACAGGACACCCTGCAACCACAGCACCCAGCCAGGCTAATGAGGAGATTGAGCTCCAGTCCTTAATGAAATTAGTGTGGATAATTTGGAATTTCCCTGGACAAGGGCTCTGTTTTCACCTCTGTAACCAGCAGGATCTGCCTAATGATGCAGCAGCATCTTCTCAAGGTGGTAACCTGCGGACAGAATGTGTCAAATGAGCTCTGGTGGGGTCCAGCTACAGGTTTCCTACTAAAAAATGTGCATTTAAAAGGCAAAAAAACCCTCCACGGACATCTTCTCTTCTTAGTTTTGACTTCAAAGTGTGAATGGTCAAAAATATTAATTTTCTTTTTCAAAAGGCACTATTGTGTCTCTATTGGAAAAGCATGTAAAAAACCAGCCCAAAAACTAAACACCACACAAATATCATGGATGAAGGTGCTAACAGAAAGTGTGAGAGCTTGGCAGACATTCCTCCTGAAATCTCTCTCTGGAACATATGGGATGTTCCTCACTGGTAAGTTTTAAGTTGTTATTTTAAAAAAAAAAAAAAAAGAAGAAAAAAAGAGACGCTTCAATTTAAAATGATGCTTTAATTTGCACATTTTGTGCAGAATGGAGAATTTATGCCAATAATTAGCATTTTAAAAGGCTATGCAATGCTGTCTGGTATTTCTTGAGGATATGAGTGAGATTTACTGAAGCACATAAAGTCTTGTGTCCCTTTTTGACAAAATATTTCATATGCTGGGCTGCCAATTAGAGCAGGACTTATGGAATGAACATCTCTGCACTGTGACCTGAGCTGAAATTAATCCACCCATATAACCCCTGTATCTATGGAAAATGGAGGAGGGAGAAAGATAAAGCAGGAAAATTTAATGATTCCAAGGCTGAAGTTTTATTTCTGGTCACTGTTAAGACAGCAGCTTATACTGAGGCTATTTACATTCCCAGTGTAACTCCATCCCACAAAAATTGAAGTTTTTACATTCATTTTGGTGGCTACCTTTGAACCAAGGGCTTTTTCTCTCTGCTTTGGATTGCTGGCTCTTAACCAAGGTGAATGACAGAGCAGTGGAGTGGCAGGAAATGGGCTGGGGAGCTGCAGGTTGGTGCTTTCAGGTGACAAATGACACACAAGTGACATCAAAAGGTTTACCCTGGCACGCCAGAGGACACTGGAGTGGCACAAAGAGCTGTGGGGACACAAGAGGCTGATGACAGGATGGCACAGAGCACACAGGCACTGACCTGCAGTGACATTCTGGAGGTAAAGGGAGGGTGACAAAGCTCCCACCACAAAATCCCAGCTCTCCTCACAGGAGCCACTGGGTTTGTCAGTGCTGAAGGAACCTGGAGCTATTTGGGACACACCAACTGAGCCATCCAGATCTGTCATTAACATCTTTTCAGCTGATGAAGGATTCCTCAATGCCACCTTGTCCCTCCACACAGCTGCCATCAGGAATTGATAATATTTTTCTAAGATTCAAAATCATCTTTTGCACAGAATCACAGATTGCTTTGGGTTGGAAAGGAATTACAGATCATGAAGTTCCATGAGTGAGGATGCCACTCACTGGACCAGTGAACCTTGAACACTCCCAGTGTACTGGGAAACATCATTCCCACACCATAAAAGACTTTCAGTGAAGAGATTTTGCAGCCTTTTGGTCACATTTTGCTTTTGAGCCAGGCTCTGTCCACACAGCTCCATGACACAGCAGCAGCTTCATTCATGAAGGGCTCCTGCCCTGTTGGGAATGACAACATTCCTGCATCTCCCCATTCCCCCTCTTGTACAGGATGCCATTTGCTTGCCCACTATCCCAATTCTGAGCTCTGAGAGTTTCCAGTCTGATATTAACTTTCCCATTCCACTAAATCCAAAATGTTCTGCTCAGTTACATCCCCGTTGTTATGCACTTCATCCACTTAGAAACAACATTTCCCTCGATTTTGACCAAATGAGAAACCTCTCCCTGCTCAGCAAAGCCACCAACCACAGGAGCCAGAATTTCACAGATTCCTTTAGGCTGGAAAAGATCTCCAAGGTCACAGAGCCCAAGCTGTGCCCAATCCCCAGCCCAGAGCTTTGAGTGCCACATCCAGGAATTCCTTGGACACCTCCAGGGATGGGCACTCCAAACCTCCCTCCAATGCTTAAGAACCCTTTCCATGGAGAAATTCCTCCTGATGTCCAAGCTGAACCTCCCCTGGTGCAACCTGAGGCTGTGTCCTCTTGACCAGTTCCCCAAAAGTCACAAGTGCTGGTGAGAAAATCAGAATAAACCTTTGCTCTCCCTAAGTCTGTACATCCCAATTACCATAAAAAAACCAGTGTGCCCACAACACAAAGATTAATGACTCAGGAGAAGAGGAGCAGAAGGAAAACAGGGAAAAGATCCAGCCCAAACCAAAGGCTCTGCTGTCACTCACACCAGGCCTGCACTGAGGCTGTTTCAAACATTCCAAGGCACTCACATGGCTGTGTTTTTGATGATCCTGCCTTGGTCCATTTTCTGTCCAATGCCATGCACAACAAACACAATGTGACTGGTCTGGGGTGGCTTGTCTTCTAATGTGGCTTCTTCTACATAGCCTCTATGTAGCCTTGTGCCACTGCTTGAAGCTGCAGAAAGAACATTATCCCACATCAGTGACATCCTGCCAAGTGCAGTGCTCTCATCTGCTGACAGAAGCTTGGCTTTTCTCAGGCCAACACAGTGAAAATCAGATTATATAATACAGAATCACAAAATTAAAGGATTAGCACCTATTTTTAAACACAGGCACTCTTAAAAACCCTGAAATATTTCAGCAGCCAGGTATATCAATATCCATTTCTACTGCAAAGTAAAATAATTTCAGATATGTTTTGAAGAACAGCTCTTCAGAAAACAGCTGTGTAAATGTGCACACAGTTTTACAACACAAAACCCTTCTCCTGGGTGTCTCAATCACTGAAATTCCTTCTTACTCTCACAGCATGGAAGGATCATGGAAATGACCTGGCCATATAAGTGATAAAGTGCTGTCACTTTATCCATCCCAATTAATAAAGCTGGTTGAGAACCTTTAAAATGTATCATTTTGATAGGGATAACTTGCATTTCCCCCCTTGTTCTCCAGCTCCATGGCCAAACTCAGAATCAATTCCCAAGGGTAAATGTGGGCATTTTCCCCCTGCTGTGCTGACAAAGCCATGGGCACAATGTGCCTCCATCCCCCTCTAGTGACATGCAGGGGACCACACCAGGCACCAGTGCTGGCCCCAAAAACGGGAATTAACAACTTATTTTGGTTTTAAATAGGTGCAAACACCCTAAACCCTCTAAGGATATTTTTTACCCAAGACAGGTTTTGTTCACCATGTGAGCTTCTCTTTGTATTTCTGCCCTACAAACTATTTAGGACAGATCTTATTATTTATTACACATTACCCCAATGGTGTTCTGGCTAAATTACTTCATTGAAGCACTCACTGATATTATTTTTTTAGGAAACATTAATTAAGTGTTCATCCAGGAGTCCTGGTGGGTAAGAGGGCATTAATTACAGGGCAGAGGGATGCAGATTAAAGTCAGACCTAAGACTTGACCTTGACTCTTCAAGGAACAAACCAGATGTGCAGGTTCTTGTTCTTGTCCTGCACAGGACAAGTACTCATTTTCTAGGCTGGCAATAATCTGCTTTTTCCTCCTTTTCATCCTCTCTTCCAACCATCTCAGCTTTGCTGCTTTTCTGACTGGCTGTTTTGAGCTTAAACAAGCCTGAATTCCTACTGGAAATAATTTCTGTCTAAATGCCCTTTCCTGTCAGTTCATACTTCTGTTTCATGAACAGAAAAAAAAATCTGGATGGAGGTGGGGAGAAGGAAGGTATGGTCATGAATTTAAGGAATGCATCCCAATATGTAAGTACTCAGCAGTAAAATTAAGGTTTAAAAAGAAATACTGTAATTATTTAAAAAAATTATTTTAAAATATTAAAAGTAATACTGTAGGTATTCCTGTAATACTTATATTATTACAGAAATAATTCTAATTTTACAGTAGCTTCTGGATTCTGCCACTGTAATATTTTCTTGTATTTGTTATGTAGTGCTACCTGCTGCATCCAAACCCATCAAAATATGGAATAAAATTAAGATATAATAAATCAAATATGTAATGTAAATAAAATAAAATTTAAAAATAATCACATCGAGTTATGATTATTTACACAAGCTAAGAACTCTGAATACTCCTATAAAGTAAAAAATGCAATGGTCAAAGTGGGCTACTCGTATTAAAACTTGAAATATCCTCTTGGAGTTCAAGCAACAAACTTCAAATTGCATTTACAATATTCTTCACGAAGTCTGGGAAGGATTACCTTTGGAAAACCCCAATTTTTGTGTAACAGTCCTTGCAATTTTGGATGTGGTGGCATCACTGTACAGATACACTTCATCCACACTGTGCCAGTCCACGTGGTTCCGGCTCAGCTTGAGACTGTGAATAGCTGCAGCAAAAAGGAACAACATTGAATTTAGGTGGGGAAAAGGGGGGGAAAAAAAGCCTCTTTAAACAAAGATAGAGAGAGAAGAGTGATTTACACACAGGTTAAAATCTAGAGGTCCGTTATGCCTAAATTTGTGTTACTTCTTACCTTGAGGAATTTTTACAGCTGGGTGTAATCTGAGCAGGACAAGCAGCAGTTTGAAGATCATCTCACATCATTCCCCTCCCACTATTGTTTTGGGGTGGGAATAACCCAAAATATTCCCTTAAATGGGGCAGGGTAATGGATCCTGCAATGCTAGAGGTGGGTGTGATGAGCAGGTGGCTGCCCCAGGTATTTCCATCACTAAAATAAGTGAAATTTCAGCCCTCCCTCCCATGACAGCTCTGCTCTAACACACAGGCTCTCCCTTGCTAGAAGGCTCTGCTGCATTTCTTCCCTTTCAGAAATATCTCAGAGCTGGAAATGCAGCTAAATGAGCCTCTGAATGAGCAATTTCTGGCACAGAACAGAATTTAGCTCTTTCAAAAGCCACTAAGAGCTCCAGTGGTTGGGTTGTTTTTTGTTTTTTTTTTTTTTCTGTGTGCTGATTGTGTTTTTCCAGATTTGGAACTGATTGAGCTCAGGGCTCGACCTCATGACACACAGCCTGACTATGAGGATTAAACAACAGGCACATTGTGCTGCACATCAAAATCATCTTAGGCTTGGAGCTTGCAGGAGCCAAGCAGAGCCACAGCTGAGTTACAGCAATTTGGATTTCACCAAAATTCACTGCTGAGGTCTTGACAAACGTGGGGTGCACAGCATTTGGAGAGGTGACAACAGCAATAAGCAGAGAAATGTGATTTAACTGTCCCTGCTCTTGCTGGAAAGTCTAAAGTCATGGAAAACACCCAGAGAAGCTGTTTTGGGGTTGTTTTTTCCACAGAAAGCAGAGCTCTAACCTGTCTCCTCCCTGAATCACCCAAATGAATTTTTTATACTCTTCTGAAAACATTCTGAGAAAGCCCGAGCCATCATAATATCCAATTCTAACTCTGCTACAGCACAAACCAGCTCAGCCAGATGTTGGGACCTTTCTTCTGCAATATTTTTTTGTTCATTTGCCAAAGCAGACAGACTTGACACAGACTGATGAAAAACTAAATAAAATCCTAAGGAACACAGCGATTAGAGGATTAGCCTTTGTGTTGTGGTAAACAACTGATTCACCAAAATAACTGGAATTACATCATTGTTTTACACTGCCAGAGCAAGAAGAGGAAAGAAAGAAGCCTGACTTTGAAAAGCAGAAATGGTCTGTCCAGGAGGTCTTCAAGAACTCCAAGGAAGGTCTTCAAGAACTTCAAGAAATTTTGCATTCTGCAAAATCCCTCTCAGAGTATGATCCTGGGGAAGCTGGCACAGGAGGCAGGGAAGGAAGTTTGATGCCTGTGGAGGGTGTTGTGTTCAACATCCAAAAAAAACCAGAAGAGGAAGAGATGTGGTTGAATCTCTATTACCACTCCAAAAGCAGCAGTTTGTAGAGGAGTGATCCTCAAATTCCTTCTGGAATGGAGTCCAGCCTCTCTCTTGGAAGGAACATAAAGGAACAAGCAGCTTCTCCCTACCCTGCATTAATTATTCCCACTTGGGAAGAACAAATTCCTCACTTTCAGGCTGTTCTTCCTGAAAGTGGACATTGAAGGAATATCAACATCAACTACAAGATGTGTGTGGGAACCCAGAAATCTGGGCATTTTGAGCTTTCTGTGCTTTTTAGCACTGACCCCTGGAGAACACAGCTTTTAACCGGAGGCCCTGGAGAAGGCTCCCAAATTTGAGTGATGGAGTTAAAATCACTGGTGTGTAGTTAAACAGAGGTGTGAATTCACATGGGGAAGGGTTTGGAATTTGAGGTTTTTAGAATATATATAGATATGGGACAAGATGGAAGGTTTTGGGTGTTGTTTCCTTTCTGTGCTCTTCTTCCTTCTTCTTCATGATTTAAGGTTGTAATTTTTGGTTGGATGGTTAGTGCTGCACTGTGGGTCAT
>JANRGV010000094.1:2409964-2420517 GCA_024734035.1 Alethe castanea
AGGTCCATGAGAAGCTCCTCAGGATCTCCCTTCGTCCAAGAGGAAAAGGAAAAGTAGTGAGAATGTGTGTAACTGAAAGAATAATGCACTGCACATCATCCCTGAATATCCATCCATTTTTAATGTTACTTTAAAAAAAAAAAAAAAAGTGTGTACAAGAAATGGACTCCTCCCTGGAGGGATTTAAAGTCCATGTGCATGTGGCACTTGGGGACAGGGTTCAGGGTGGCCTTGGCAGTGCTGGGGGAATGGTTGGACTCTGATCCCAGAGGGCTTTTCCACACTTAATGATTCCGTGACTCTAAACTCATTTTACCACATTTTTCTCGTTTTCCTCATTGTAGCACTTTGTTTACAAATAAACTGCTCTGATCAGTGCAGTTTTAAGTAGTGAAACTACAGTTTGGAAAATCTCTCATGATGTGATCATCTTTTCCTGCACTTCCTATGTAAAGCACAATGAATAGCACAAGTGAAAGTGCTTGCAAGAGTCCATTAGAAACAGCCTTTATTCATTGATGAATCCTTTATTTCCAGGCCACTTTGAGATCTTTCCATTAGCTGTTTTTAAACCATTTGTTATGCACTCACATTGATTTTGTCTATTTTTTTTCCCTCAAATCAGGGTATTGCACAGCACTGAGTCAACACCGTTCCTGACACCAACTGTGCTTGTGATTTTATTAAGGAACAAGCTGAAGTTTGTTCTGTGACAACAGGAACCATTTTCCATGAAAACTTCTGATTGCTGTTCCATTACATCCCCACTCTCCATCTCCTCCTTAGCTGGTACAAACCACTTCATCATCCCAGGGCCAGGAGCAATGCTGGATGAGCCAGCCTGAAACTTTGTGGACTTACCTGAGTCACGCTCTTCAAATATTGACTCAGTGCTGTTTTTCTTCTTGGAAATGGTCTCCTGGGCTGTTCATAAACTCTCACTTTCCCACCTGGTGTGAGAACAAGAGCCAGCTCTGCAAAAGATGACACACATGTCCTTTAGACTCGCTGGCTTTGAAATGTTAGTTGTGCTTTTGATGTTCTTTTTTAAGTTGCTTGGGTAGGAAGAATTGCATCATCATTATATAACGTGGAAATGGCATTCAACTTTGTCCCAAATACAGGCAGGAAATATTTATCAAACACTTATTTTTTTAGTTTTGTTTTGTTTTGTTTTGTTTCACAGCTATCCAAATATATTTGGATACACAGAGAGTATTGGTAACTGGACTCTGCTAATAAATTGTTCATCAAATTAAACAGAGTTCCAAAAAATCTTTGCATACAATGTGATCATTTCTACACAGAGAACATTAACTGTGTGGCTGGTTCAGAAAGGATGTTGGTCAACTGGTTTAAAAATCCCCTTTGTGAATGTTTTCTCTGCTGCCAGACATGTGAGGTTTGTCTGTTTGTTTACTTTTTTCTTCTCCTTGAACGCCAGCACTACTGGCTCTGTTCTTAGGCCAAGGTCAAAGTGCCTTTTCTGGGTCTGGAATGTTCTTCCAAAGCCACAGGTCCACATTCCTTTACTCCTGCTCCAAGCAGCAGCAGAATATCCCCCTTGCTTTAAAGACAAGGACTGGGGGTGAGGAGAGGGTGATTCCTGGGATATCAAATCCTGTCTCTCTCAATGTAGCTTTGTTAAACTGTACAGGCTTTTTCTTCCTTCTTTTTCCCACCCTCATTGTTCCAGGGCAAACAAAAGAAGAAAGCATTGATCCCTGACAGAGAATAATATTTACCCTTCCTGGCTTTGATCTGCTGAAATCCTGGTGTTGAGAGTTCACCTTTGTGCAGGTGAGGCTGATGAAGAGCCAAGCACAGAGAGATTTCTGGCAAAGGAAGGGCTGAACTGGAGATGTGCTGCTGGTGTGGGCTCAGCCACCACTCCAGGCTCCTCCTTACCTCATCCTGCATCTCCAGGGCTGTGGATTTTGTCCTTGGAGTAAGGTAACCTGGACAACATGACAAACTTGATGGGATAAGGGAAGAGTTTCTGACCGTGAGCCTGGAAAATAATATTGTCAGAGAGAAGTGGAATGTGAATTATTGCACCTTCTTTTTCTTAAAAAAATGGTCCTGCACTGTCCCACTGGAAAGAAGGAGACAAGGATGTGAAAGGTATAAAAGCATCAAATGTGGGGCTGCATTCAGTCTTCTAGCCAGGATCCCTTGAGCATTTTTCTGAGGATTGCTACAGGAAAGTTGGTGGCACAAAGGGGACAAATAATTAGTTTTGTAGGTCCAAGAACAATAAATGAAGGTGGCACAGATATTTTTAAGGGTAAAGGGAGAGGTGTTGTGTAACATTCCAGTCAGTGTTGCCTGTGGACTTGAAGGGATCGAGGTTGGAAACAAAGGCTGTGTATTTTCAGTGCCAAGAACTATGCCAGGAGACAAAGCACTGAGATCTTCCAGAGGAAACCATCCCAGAACTTTGGGAAAATGGGAAGCTGGCTCCTTTCTGTGGATGCTGAAGTAAAGAGTGAGAGGTCACTATCTCTCCCACACATATTACTTGTTGGGCATCTGGAAGGACACAACACACACAGCAAGAGCTGGGAGCACCCCAAGGAAAAATAAAACCCCTTTTATTCTGCACAAAACCCTCTGTCTGACGAGTGGCTGAGAAGCCAAGAGCAAGACATGGTTACAAGTTGTGAAAAGCTCCTGTACATAGAGATTAAAAAAGGAACAAATGAAAATGACTCCCCCATTCCCTTGGAACAGGGTTGGAATACACAGGGCCAGGGTGAGGAAGGTTTTTTAGGGGTGTGGGGCTGTGCCAGAGTTCACAGTGAGGCTCTTTAGAGCGGGGTCAGATGAGGAAAAATGACATTTTAATGCCCTCAGGGCCAGAGTCACAAGACCTGGAAGGTTACACACAAATGGTTTGTGTCACAGTAACCCCCAAAAGCAGTGCTGGAGTTGCAGGACCCTGGGAACACTTGGCATTAAAAGTGACTTTGAGGTCACTGTCAGCATGATCATGTGTGAAATCCTGGCTTTGCTGCCCCTGACGTGAGAATTTCTATTGATTGCAGCAGGGTTAAAAATTCACCTGCTCTCTGGGGTTCATCCTTTCTCTTCCCAAATGTTTATTATTGTCAATTGATCCCAAAGCACTTGGGATGTATTTCTGGCTCTGTTATGCACAATGAATCATGAGAGATATGAAATGTATCACCCAGCCCTCGTGGCACTCTCTGTTCTAGGAAAGCATGACAGCAATGCTCACCATCCCATCCTCCATGGGATATCTCCCAGCATGAGACCAGCCCTGGAAATACTCACATAAATCCAGGTATGACTGAAATAGCCCCTGATTGAGAAGAGACCTTTAAGCCTGCACGAATCTGCAGGGCTGAAGAGGTTGCAATGTCTGTGAGGTGTCACCTGATAGCAGGTGAGTGCCCCTGGATCATCTGACACTGTCACACTGTCCCCAGGGAACGGCCTCGTGACTCCTGGTTTCAGAGGTAGAGTGGGAGCTTTGCTGCCTGTGGCTGCACTTTGTCACTCTGCAGGAGGGTTGTGCAGCCAAAGCCACCGTGCTGTCACCTGTGCTGAGCTGCTGGATGGTCAGCTGGAGGCTGGGACCAAATTCCAGCTATAAATATTGTATCTGTTACATGGAAGTGCTTCCATCAAAAGCCTCCAACTCCTACAGGACGCTCCAGTTTTGCTCTTTGATGAATATTGCAGCTGCTTTGTTCTGCCTCCAGTGCCAATTTATTCACTTCTCTTCTGCTGCTTAAAGGTCCCCTCTTTTATGTCATAGCTGGAAGATAAATTGTGCTGTAGTTTTGAGGGGGTCTGAAGGCCAACTGCTCCTTCAGCCAGGCCAGTGGGGCAGGCAGGAGAGCTTCTTTCTATTTATAGTGGAAGTTCTATTTTAGCAAGCAGTGAAGAGCCTGGCAAGGAAAGTCAGGAGAGGCAAGCTCCTTCCAGTTATTTAACTTTTACATTTTCCAAGATCCTATGGGCTGAGGCAGTCTGTGCTCATATGGTATGGAAGGATCAAAAAGGAAAAAAAAAAAAAGAAAGAAAGACATAGAACAAGCATCTGATGTGGCAAATCCTCCTGTGGTAGAAAATCTGACTCTGGTAGGAAAACTGACTGTGGTGGAAAACTTCCAAGGACTCGGATTATGGAAGAGGCCACTTGAGGAGATTTCCTCCCTGTTTCTTTGCAGAGGCAGACAATCATCTCACTGTGAAACAAACCTTTTGCTTCCCGTCAACTTGCATTCACTTCCATCCATGTACAATCCCAGAATATCTCATTTATATAATTGTGACATACAAAAGTATTTCCAACACCTTCTTCCATGAGGACAAGTGTGGCCACTCAGAGGACCGAGTTCCTTCTGCTTCTGGTCCATGGATCTGTCCCTGGGCTGGCATAAATGCAGTAACCAAAACCTTTCAGAGTATTTTCCCTTCTTTAGTGGCTTAAATCATACCCCAAAATATCCCAAAGACTTCCAAGGAAAGGCTGGCTGTTCATTTAAACCCCAGGTCACAGTGGCCCTCTCCCTGCAGGGCAATAGATGAGTTAGAAGCTTTCAGTGATGTACATCATGTTTGTACAGCAGGGTGGATCTGCAAACCAGTGTTGTCTTTAATGATAATTTCCCTGCTCCCCAAAGAGGTGCTTGCTCTGGAAAACAGCACCTGTCCTGTCAGATTGGCTCAGAACAGGAGTGGAATTTCGGGTGGGTGAGGGAGGCTCAGTGTCACTCTCACTGCAGCTGATTTCACACCCTGATCTGAGGGTTTGTTTGTGCCACAGGACTTTTATCACTGTGCTGTTACCTGGGATTTGTGTTTCACCAGGGAGGTTCTGGTAGCACAGTGCCACATCCTGAGCTGCTGTCAGCACTGCCATCAGCCTGGTGAGCAGCAATGACAGGTTTAGTGGAGTGAGCATCCTTATCCAGGCCATGCTGTCCTGTGCCTCGCTCTCTTTTCACACTGATTTTAAGTCAGCAGTTCCTGAAAGGGGGAATAATAAAACCAAGATCACATTGTGTATTCCCTGGCCTCAGTGGGCAGCCAGGATCACAGGCTGTGGCTTGGGGAGGTAAAGCACAGTGTCCTGGTTTAGGACCCTGGAGAACAAAGCTTTTGACCTGAGGCTTTGGAGGAGGCTTCCAAGTTTGGGTGATAGAGTTAAAATCACGGGTGTGGAGTTAAATAGAAGTGTGTGATTTCACATGGTGAAGGGTTTTAAATTTGAGGGTTTTATAATACAGTAATAGGTGTGGGACAAGATGGGGGATTTTGGGTGGTGTCTCTTTCTGTGTTCTTCTTCTTCTTCAGGGTTTCAGGTAGTAGTTTCTCATTGGACAATCAGTGTCACACAGGGGGTCATGGGAATTCAGTTATTGGGTCAAAAGTGTAAATAATATAGGTGTTATTTCTCTATTGGACTGTTTAGCTGTAAGAGACCTTCTAGCTAGCAAGAGTCATCTCCATTTTGCTCACTTTTATCTGGTGGCTAGAAGTGCTGCTGAACTTTCTGTACTTTAGATAAGATTTAATAAACAACCAAGCCCGAACATGAGAAAAGCTGTTTCCTTTGTGTATTTTTTAATCCTGGCTCTGAGTGAAGATAGAAGAGACTCCAGACAAATCATTAATTAAGCGGTGCAAAACACCCCCACTGTCACATATTTGTCCATCACTTTCTGTTCAGGTCCTCAAGAAAACGGAGACAAGATTGGGCCTTTCACTGCCTCGTACCTGAGCCAGACCCCAGGAAGAGTCACCCAGAAAAGGTTCTACCCTTTCTGCTGCCTTTTCTATGACTTAAACAAGGCTCAAAATGGGAGGCACAACTTCTCTTGCTCGAGGAGAGTCCTTCCCCTCCCCAGGGACAGTGCTGTGTCCATCTCTGGGGTCCCCAGGATAGGAAGGACACGGAGATCTCAGAGTGAGTTCACCAAGGAGGACCAAAGGGATGGAGCACCTCTCCCACAAGGAAAGGCTGAGAGAATTTGGATTGTTCAACCTGGAGAAGAGAAGGCTCCAGGGAGATCTTAGAGCTTCTTTCAGTGCCTAAAAGGGCTCCAAGAGGGCTGGAGATGGAATTTTGGACAAGAGCCTGAGGTGACAGGACACAGGAAATGGTTTCCCACTGCCAGAGGGCAGGGATGGATGGGATATTGAGAAGGAATTCTTCCCTGTGAGGGTGGGGAGGGACTGGCACAGGGTGCCCAGAGCAGCTGTGGCTGCTCCTGGATCCCTGGAATTGTCCAAGGCCAGGCTGGACAGGGCTTGGAGCAGCCTGGGACAGTGGAAGGTGTCCCTGCCATGGCAGAGGTGGAGCTGGATGGTTTTTAAAGTCCCTTCTAAGCCCCACCACTCTCAAATTCTAGGATTGCTACTGATCTTGTGAATTTTTTTTTTTAATTCTCCATTAGTTCCATATGCTTCCCTTCTCTCCTTTCTCAAGGCCTAGGCAAAGCCAGCCAAGAATCCACATTTTGCAACTGCTGTAACTTTTGTGATTGTTTTGGATGCTGGAAAAGCAATATCCCAGGAAAGAGGCCAAAGCTAGCAGAAATGTGTCAGGTTTCAGGGCTGCTGATAAGATGGGGAAAAGATCTGTTTCCCTGGCAGCCAAATCATAAATGACAGTTGAAATCAAGCAGTGATTTCTATTTTTATTCATATTTTCTCTTTATTGTGCTTTCACCAAATCTTTTTGTAGAAAGAAAGGAAGAGCCTATTGCAAGCACTGCCTGGGGAAGGGCAGGGATCTGGGCTTTTTTCCATGGATCCTCTGTTAATTACACAAGGAAACTGCAAATACATTATCCCTCCTCCTTTATTGGTCACTTCATGGCAAACACTGGTGCAAAAGGCTTTTGACAATTAATTTTTCCTCCTCTTCTTGGTCTGCTCAAGCTCATTTATTCCATCTGAACTAAACACTATGCTTAGGGAAAACATCCCTCTGCCTTTTGACTTTCTCCAAGGGCCATGCTGCCTCCTTTTCCCTCACATCCAGCTTTCCCTCTCAAAACAAAAACTCAAGAACAAAAACCATCTCTGTGTCTCCTTGTCAGCAACAAAACACTCCCCCCACAGCTCTGCTGCTCTTGGTTTTGGGGATGGCCTCATCCTCTGACAAGAAGCTCATCCCCTCTGGGGTCACTCCATCAGCTCAGTTTGAAAATATTTTGCTCACAGCAGACTGGAGAAGCTCTTTGTTACCACCTGTGCCTGTTATGGATCAGTCAATAGCACTTGTGTGCAAAGATGCTTTAGCTTGAGGTGGATCCATTAGTGAGCTTCTCTAAGAGTTTGATTCAGTCAAGGAAGCAGGAGCCTCACCAGGAGCTTCTATGTGCTCTTACTTTATTTTATTTTACTCAGCTGTTGGTACCTAAGGTTCCTCTGGCACCCTGAAGACAGAATCACAGAATCCTAGAATTACAGAATCACAGAACCAAAAAATCACAGAACCACAAAATCACAGAACCACAGAATGGTTTGGGCTGGAAGGGACCTTAAAAATCATCTCATTCCACCCCCTGCCATGGGCAGGGACACCTTCCACTGGCCCAGGTTGCTCCAGCCTGGTCTGGAACATTTCCAGGGATGGGAAATTGATATGCGGAGTGGTCTTTTCTTTTGCCTTCATCCAAGCTTGCTGTGGGTTTCCCTCCACCCTCACTGCAAAAGTCAGAACTGGCCCTTTGCAGTCATCCCTCATCCAGTGCCCTGGAGGCACGAAACTGGTGGAGGAAGGATTGCCCCACAAGCACCCAGCCCTCCCCTGCCCCTGCTCCTGGTCCCTGGGAGCTGGCAGGGACCAAGCTGGTCCTTGCAGCCAGGGACCACAAGGACAGGGAAGTGCAAAAAGCAAACACAGCCACCCTGAAAAGAAACCCCTCGATGCTGCAGAGCAGCACAGATCACCCAAACCACCTCCATACAGTCCCCTCCTCCTTAACCCCACAGCAACCCACCACAATTACAAAGATGTCTCAAGGCAGTAGATTGTGGAAATTCAGCTTCCTCCTGGCTTGATTTCAGCCTGGATTAACTCTCCTTTAATGTCTGAAATAGCTTTCATGTCAAAGTTGATTTGTACAGGTGATGTTTATTTATTGCAGATCATTCTTTCCCCCTTTTTTTGGCAACAACATAGCTGGTGATCCAGATATACCTGCTCAAATTATAACATATCTGGAATGTTCAGAAAGCTTTAATAGCTCTTAATAAATATGGTTATGTATGATTTAAAGGTCTTAACCAAGACAGAGAATCACTGGCCTGGGTGTGGTACCAAACAGAGAAATGCAACCATGTTTGCTCCCCAAAACGTGCCAACTCCAAAGAGAAGCTGAAAAAAAATCAAGAAAAAGGAAGTGTTTAAACATATTGGCAGAGAGTAAAGTGAAACATTGAATGATCAAATGGTCTGTGGGAGGGCACTTGGGGCTCTGATAGAGTCTGGATGTAACTCCACAGCAGAAGGTATCCCCAAGCCAAGTAACAGCTGCTCCCTCTCTCACATCTGTCCTCAGGACCCCTCTTAGAGAAGGATTAGGGGAAAATCACCGTGGTGAAAACACCACTGCAGGAAAGGGCTGAGAGAAAGGGCTTATGTCTCCTGCAGCCCTGCTCCTGGCCTGTCCTCTGCCCTCTTGGCAGGAGGAGAACATTAATGCTGGGGAGGCAGGAGATGGATGCACAGACCTTCCAACGAGCCCAGGCTGGAGGTTTGGTTGGTTTTGGTTGGAACTGTGTCCATGCTCCACGAAAAGCAAGCTCAGACATGTGTCAGTACAGCAGAGCTGGCTGCATTTCCATGGTAGATAAATAGTGATTGATAAAAAGCTGCCAAGTGTTTAAATGACTGCCATAGGAGTCTATTCTATTTTTGTTTTATTTATTCTTCTTTTTTTTTTTTTTTTTTTTTTTTTTTTTTTTTTTTTTTTTTTTTTTTTTTTTTTTTTTGTATTGGCATTTGCTAGTTTTTTCTGCAGCAAGACCATCCCAAGCATTTGGAACCCATCTGCAGCAACTGCACATCCAACATTGTCCAAAAGGATGTGATGGAGGGATCAGAGACTTAAACTTCCTATCCCCTGTGGCTCCTTACAAGAGTCATTAAAAACAGGCTTTTCAAACTTATCCTGTGATGATGAGACCCTGCATTTTTTCCCATCCAATCTCCACATTTTCATTTCCAGATCTGCCCTTTGGCAGAAAGAACTGCTCATGGAAAGACAGTCCTGCATCACTGTTGGTAAAATGCTGATTTTTTTCATACCATGCAGCTTCTATTAAACAGGAATTGTTACAGCCTTTAGAATCTAGAAATTGTAGTAGTAGGGCTAATTATAAAAAATGGTCACTTTCTAGATGTGCCTTTTGTCTCTGCAGGAGTCTGACGCTTTAAATGAAAGAAAAGAAATATACAAGCAATTAGAACCCTTCATTTTGTGGAGGATTTTTCCTAAAATAATCCATCCCAAAGACATCATGTACAGCATAAAATAATGAGAAATGCGTTGTAGTCCTGAGGAATTTGAATTGCACCGGAATCCTCACTCTACAAAGGGCATGTAGACGTATTTCAGAGCAAAAATTGAAATTTCTTGAAGGTCAATGACCACAGATAGAAATTATTTTATTAGGCAACGCTAATCAGACTGAGGCTGGCCTAATCAAAGGTGTGAGGAGTCAGCTTTGGCTCTGCTTGGCAGCACAGAGCCCGCTAATCCGAGTGCCAGAGATGCTGAAACATTCCTTTAGTTGAGCCAAGCCCTGCAGGCTGCCAAGAGCTGCCTCTGAAATTATGGGAACTGGGGGTGTGTGGCACCTGGCAAGCCCCAGCTTGCTGTAAAAACCTATTTGGAAAGGAAAAGGATTGCATCCCAGGCCCTGGTGCAGTAAACTGGCTGTGGCCTCAGCCAGCACGAGGGATCACGGTGTAGGGAAGCTCATAAAGCAGAGTGAGGAGTGTGCAGCCCGAGTTTTTACAGGCTGGAATTTCATTCATACATCCCCAATCACATGGCTCACTCTTCCATGGTTTTACAATAAATTTTTATGTCTCAGGAAAGTATATTTTGCTCAGAGAAAGGAGGAGGTTCCCCACCACTGGTGCTGGAAAATATCCGTGCCTTTGCACAACCCTGCTGGGAAATGGGCAGAGGTTCCCAGCAGCTGCTGGGGCAGTGCCCAGGCTTGGAGAGTGCTCCAAGAGAGCTGAACTTGGTTAAACCTTCACACCAAGCCCAGACAGAGAATGGAAAAAGGCAGATTTTCCCTCTGCCACCTGTTTAAGCTCCAAAATCGAGATGCACAAAGCCACATATGATGATGAGATGTGCCCCCACATATTCCCACTGTGCTGGCACTGCTGAGGTACCTCCAGTCCTAGGGGCAGTTTTGGGTCCCTTGGAACAAGATATTGAGGGACTGGAGCATGTCTGGAGAAGGGAATGAAGCTGGGGAAGGGTCTGGAGCACCAGGAGAGGCTGAGGGAGCTGGAAAGGGGCTCAGCCTGGAGAAAAGGAGGCTCA
>JANRGV010000094.1:2420617-2431367 GCA_024734035.1 Alethe castanea
CATATTTAGTCTGGGAGAAATCCTGATCCGTTTGGAATTTTAGCAGGCATAAGCCCAGTCCCAGGCACACAGCCCAGACAAAAACAGGGGCCAATATATATAGCTGTGGAAGCCTTCTGTGAAGGTCTCATTACAGAAGGATCCCAGTATCCACCACTCTTAATCAAAGGATAGAATATCCTGAGTTGGAAAGGACCTGTATGGAAATTCACAGTGCTCTAGCTCTATAAATGACTTTTCAAAATAAAGGTAATTTGGCTTTAAGACTTCCACATTTATTCCACTCAAAGGAAAATTTCCTCCTCTGACAGTAAATGAAATGTATACTTCTGGTCTTATTTTTCATTTCATGTAATTCTGTGCTGGTAGAACCTGAGTCCCATGTCATGCCAGAAAGTTTCAAGCTCCTCCACATCTATGAGCTCAGAGCTGCAGAAGCTCTGAAAATTGCGGAAATTGTCAATTTTTTGGCTCAAATGAGAGAAGTCTAGGCTTCCAACATCATTCATACCAGCCTACCCCAGCCAAGACCTCCCAAAATCAAAGTGAAATCCATCAGAAATCCTTCAGGAGGGGCTCCAGGCTTTGAAATTCCCTTAATTTTGCCTTTAATAAAGTGTTTTTGAGGCCATGTGTCCCCAGGGGGTGGAACTGGATGAGCTTTAAGGTTCTTCCAACCCAAACCATTCCATGATCTGAAAGAACACATAAGATAGATAAAGAACATTTGGAGTGCCCCTTGTTCATTTGGAAAACCTTCCCTTGATCTCAGACAAGGAGAAAAAGGAAGGAGAATTTGAGTAGGATGACATGAAGGGTGAAACACTTGTCAGAGGAGAAAAGATGCTGAAATCACACTGGCATTGATGGGAATGGGGATAAAAAGTGAGAATCCTACAACCTGTGTTTAAAATTCAATCTACAGCGTAATGAACATTCCCTTCTTCTTCCCCACGGTGGAGAAAAATCTGGGACAAGGCTTCAGGGTGAGGTTACCTCGTGCAGCTCATTAGAAATGCAAAAGATAAGTTAAACAAACAGATCATGTCCCCATTGCTGAAACAATGGGGCCAAACACCACAACACCTGGCTCCTTGCTCATTCCCTGTTTGTGTCCTCTCTTTTCCATTTGAAAAGGTAGAAGAGGAACACTCAGAGCTCCTTGGGTTGAATTCACGATGTTCTTGGAGCTTTCAGGGTTGGAAAGCGCTGCTGATGCATCCAAGGATCCACGTGCAGCGTTTCAGCAGGATTTTAATGACTCAGGGAAACACCACGCCAGCAGTGAGCATTTTTAAAAGCTTCACCTCCCCTTGCAGCCTGAACTCAGTCTGTTCTCTCTCTGGGTTTTAACACACTCCATTAACAGGATTCCCCGGCTGAAAGCAAACGTAGGAGGTGGAGCACAAGCCTATTTTTGGACATGCAATGCACAGAAGTCCCCTTGTCGCTGCAGGCTGCAGGATGGGGACAAGCAGGGTGTGTGGGAGGAGGGGGAATTAGGGAACACATGCTCTGTACCCTGTTTTTCTTCCCCCCTACAACTGACAGTAGGGCTATGAGAGGGGTTTTGCTGAAAATTCCAAAGGAGAATCACACACACAGACTTTTAGAGGTGCACAAGAATGTACATGGCACTCACACAGATATTAGCTGCTTTTTTTCAGGTGGGGTAAAGCCCCTCATCCACCATCACAGGGTAATTCAGAGGCAGAGGTGACATCCAGTCACCTCTTTCTCCTGTTTTTACCCTGGAAAGGTTTGTAGGTGTGTGCAGGTGGGGCTGGGGGTACAACCAGTGCTGTGGGTCACAACACCCCATGGACTGCTCCAGGATGGAAAACTGAAGAAGGATCTGGAGGTGCTGGTTGAACAAGAGCCAGAGTGGGCCCAGGTGGGCAAGAAGAGCAAGGGCACCTGGCTTGTGCCAGCCACAGAGTGGCCACTGGATCAGGGCAGTGCCTGTCCCCTGTGCTGGGCATGGTGAGGCACCTCCAGGCCTGGGGACAATTTTGGGTCCCTTGGAACAAGACATTGAGGGAATGGAACACCAGGAGAGGCTGAGGGAGCTGGAAAGGGGCTCAGCCTGGAGAAAAGGAGGCTCAGGGGGCCCTTGTGGCTCTGCACAACTCCCTGACAGGAGGGGACAGCCGGGGGGATTCGGGATCTGCTCCAGGAACAGGGACAGGACAAGGGGAAATGACCCCAAATTGCACCAGGGGAGGTTTAGGTTCAATAGTAGGAAAAATTCAGTGGTGGTGTCCCCATCCCTGGAGGGATTTAAAAGCCATGTGGATGTGGCTCTTGGGGACATGGGGCAGTGGTGGCCTTGGCAGTGCTGGGGGAATGGTTGGACTCCATGATCTCAGAGGGCTTTCCAACCCTAATGAGTCCATGATTCTGACTTCCAAGAGGTTCCTCACAGCTCACCAGCCCCTCAGCCCTGCAAGAGGGCAGCTCAGAAATTGCTGAGCTGTTGTAGTGGCTGGAAATCACCAGGAGAGATTGAGGTTTCACAGCCAAGAACAATGGCAGAACAAAAAAGCCAGAGGGCAGAAACGCCCTGCGAAATCTTTTTGCTGATATTTTGTGTTTTGAAGCTCATCCCTGCAGGTGTTTTCCTGAAGCCAAATTCACTGGTGTTGTCATGAGGGTTTTTTCAGCCATTCCTGCAGCAAATCTTGCTTACCTGGCATCTGACCTCCTTTCTTACCAGTGATTCTTATCTCTGAGTTGAGCAAAGCAGATGAAAAATTATTTCATTTGCTCAGGAAGCAGGTAAGAAGGATAAGAAGAGATAAGGAGCTGGTTGGCCAGTGTGAGATACAAAGGAGATTACAGGAACTTTGCATCACTTATACAGACAAGGTGGCTGATGAAGCCTATGAGAAGCAATGATCAAGGCTCCCCCCAGAATATCTGGTACACCTGATGTGCATTTTGATGGGACCAAGTCTCTGACCTTTTTTTTTTTTTTTTTTTTGGGTATATGTTTTGATTATACATAAAATACCAAAATAAAATCAACAAAAATACTCCATTATCTGCCCTACTCCAGCCCTCATGAGCTGGACAATGACATTTCCTAGAATCACAGAAGGTTCTGACTTGGAAAGGACACACAAGGATCATCAAGTCCAACTCCTGGCCCTGCACAGGGCCACACCATCAGAGTGTTCTCCAAATGCTCCTGGAACTGTGGCAGCCTTGGAGCCATGATCACTTCCCTGGGGAGCCTGGGCAGTGCCCAACCACCCTCTGTGTGAAGAAATTTGACCCAATTCTGAAGACATGTAACCCAGTCCAGCTCTCTGGGGCATTGGAAGTCAGTTTAAGTGATCTCTTCTCTCCGTACACATTTACTGCTCTATTTCAGCCAGTAGGTCCCATTAATTTTATTGTTTTCAGATCCCAGTTTTACAGGGGAAAATGTTTGGATTTTATTGTTGTCATATGCTGTGAAGGTTTGACCCAAAATCTACTCTAAGCAAGAATACTGTATAAAAAGAAAGTGGCCTTTTCTGATCCTAGGACCTTGCATAACAAACCATGAACATTTTGTAACAACAGCTGGTCCAGGGGTCCTGCCAGGACATGATCCTGGCTTGGCTTTTGAGAAGGAATTCTTGGCTCTGAGGCCCTGGTACAGATTGCCCAGAGAAACTGTGGCTGCTCCTGGATCCCTGGAAGTGTTCCAAGCCAGGTTGGACAGGGCTTGGAGCAACCTGGGCTAGTGGAATGTGTCCCTGTCATGGCAGGGGGTGGAATGAGATGGGTTTTAAAGGTTCCTTGCAATCAAGCCATTCTGTGATTCCACGACAAGGGAGCAGAGTACCACGTGGTGTTTACTCACACTAGGTAATTTCTGGACCAGAGCAGCTTTTGGAAAGTGCCTTGCTTTATGCCCAGAGCAGCTGTAGGTCCTGCTGACCCTCTGAGTCACACTAAACAAGGCTGGAAAAAAAAATTAAATTCTTGATCCTGCTGCAAACCCAGCCAAACTCCCATCATCTTCCCCAGAGCCAGGATGTTACCCTGGGACTCTCTGTACCAAAAGCAGATGCACCTCTGATCTTCTTCAAAGCTCTGCTGGTTTTCCTGGGGCTGCAGATGGCTCTGGGATCTGCTGCTGGAGCAAGGCTGGAGCAAGTGCTCAGAGAAAGGAGCCAACAAACAGTGACTCCAGCTCAGAGGGGCTGCTGTGGCTTTGGAGATCCTACAGCCCTCCAGAGCCTCCCAGCCTGGGGGGTGGGCAAGAGGGAATCCATTGGGAAGCAGGGGAGGACAGCAGCAAAATTCAAACTTCACAGTGTTGCTGAACAGTGCTTGAAATTCCCTGGAGATTTCAAGGTTGATGAGGGATGTTAAACACACCCCTGCCCTTGAAATCCCCCTTTTCCAAACCTCGCTATTTTCCACACAATGGAAAATGAACTGTCCTCTCTAATGCGTGGTGAAAAGGTCAAACCCACTGCAATTTGGGAATATAATGCTTCCGACCAGGGCTTTCCTGGGGAAAACATTTCCCAGAATTTTTTAATATTACCAGCCTTGGAAAAGTACTTCTTGATCTATGAATGGTGGTTATCAGAGAGGGAAAAAAAAAAAAAAGGCAGATTTCTTGTATGACCACGAGATGGCAGCTGGAGCCTGGGAAGTCCTTTGCTGACACAGTAGCTCCAATGCAAAACCAAGTCATTTGCCAGCCCAGTCCACATTTGGGAATACGCACCTGCATCGTGCTGGCTTTGAACATTTTCTCTGTGTGCTCTGAGCTCTGGAATATCTGATTACCCCTTTCATTTCCCCGCTCCTCTGAGCCTTCCTCTATTAGTCAGTATCAAATAAATGGTTTTAAGCAACGTAATCCCTGCTGATATGAAAACAGCAGCACATCTGGTCTAACACTGCTGTTAGGATCCAGTCTGCTCTGACACCCAACTCAACAGAGCCAGATGCTCTGCCCACCTCGTGCCACCACCACTCCTTTCAGCAATTTCTTCTGTAGCTGGGCTTTAAATGGCTAATTATATGTGACCACATCTCAGCAGCAGTTTAAGCATGGATGCTCTTCATCCTTGCAATGCAATTTGCTTGGGCTTGGGCTCTGCAAAGCTCTGGTGGATGTCCCACCAAGATTTGAGAGAGGATTCACAAGGAGTTGAACAACACCTCGATGAAGGCAGTGTGAGGCCAGAGGTTTCTCAGCATTGTTAAGGTCCTCACAGGGACCACAGAAATGGGAACTGGAAAATGGTGCTTTAGGATAGTAATTAATTATCTTGGAGGAAGGAAGGAATGATCACTTACTAAGGTGGATTTTAAGACTATGGAAGAAGCACATGGAGTGGTCAAGGTAGTAATTTGGAAATCCTGCTATGAAGCCATTTGGTTTGGAGCCAGCCTCCATGAGAAGTGTCAATGCACTTGGCTGCTTTCCCCAGAAGTGACAGCTTGGTACACTCCATCCCCACCTTCCCCAGCTGTTCTGCATATGCCAATGCTGCACAGGAATTCTTCCCTTTGCATAATGGAAAACATGCTAAAATGTCCATATTTCTGCCTGTGGGAGATCTTCATGTGGTTCTTAGCCATCACTGCCCATCTTTACTCCCTTCCAGCTCTGTAATTCCCCACTGAGCTGTTGTTCTCCCAGCTGGGGAGTTGATAATCATGACAAAAGCTGAGAAATTTCTCAGCTGAGCCAGGTAACAGCACCTGCCACTTCAGAACCACCTTAAAGAACAAAGGAAAATGGGATTCAGTTTATAATTCCTGTTATTGTGCTGGTTGGCACTACTGGAGCTAGAGGAAGATGGAATGATTTACCCACATCCCAAGCTAGGACAGACCCAACCCCTAAAGGCTGGTACCCCACAAGTTGCCCATGATACCTCCTGCTAGAAGAAAACATCTCTGTTCCTCTCCCCCCTTGCTTTCACATGCCATGAGGAGATATTCCCTAGGAGCTCTCATGTTTCTCACAGCAGCAGGAGGGATTTCTTGGCAATTGGGAGGTGGGAGGAAGGAGTTGCAGGGGGAATGCTGAACAGAACAAGGAGGAAATTGTTACAGGCCCTGGAAGAAGGTGTGGAAACATCACAATGATTTCTGCACTTCTCCAACAGTTTGGTTTGTGGGATGGGAGCTGCCACTGCTGCGGGTGAATTTTAGTGAGCTTTCCTCTTTGTGAAGGGCGTAAGCTGATTTTATAGGACAGGGGAACACAGCCAGATCAGAGCTGTTCAATTCTCTTTCCCCTGACCCATTGTGAGTCATTTGCAAAGGTTTAGACCAAGTTAAAGCAAAGATGAATTTCAGAGCCTGTGGGTTTATATTTTGCAGCTGCTTTTCCGAGGCTTGATCCAAGGACCAGCAACGTTACCAGGCACCTTCCCTCTGATATCAGAGGGCATTAGGATGGGATTTATGCATTTGGGAGAGGTTTTCTAATAATTTATTTAAACACTGGAGAGAGAAGCAGTGATTCAAGTCAGGCTGAGGGTTCAAGATTAGCACTCAAGAAGAGTGCTGAGACCTGTGGATTTGCATGTAGCTTGGAAATGGGGCACTAACCTTGGGAATGGTACAGTCCTCAGGAGGAATGGACAATTCCCACCTAATTCTCCCCTCATTTTCAACACTTTTGTATCCCCTTGCTGTCCCTGGGGCTCTACGGACTATCAGGAGCCAGATCATAGAATCATGGGATGGTTTGAGTAGGAAATGACTTCAAAAACCACCTCATTCCAACCCTCTGCCATGGGCAGGGACACCTCCCACTAGCCCAGGTTGCTCCAGCCTGGCACTGAGCATTTGCAGGGATAGGGCAGCCACAACTTCTCTGGGCACCCTGTGCCAGGTGAAGAACCACACGAACAGGGAAGAATTTTTTCCTAGTCAGGTCTCACACTGAGGGATCCATACTGTTTCTGTCCCAGTGCTTTCAGAGCAGTGTCCGTAACCATCAACTGCCCATGGATGCAGACAAACTTCATCTTCTGGAGAGGGTTCACCTTTGCAACAGAATGCATTGGGTCTGTGTGTCTTGATGTGAGATTGGTTTTGCTGGGATACCACTGAATATCCCATGCAGGAGAAGGAGGGAATTAAAAATCAGGGAAGCGATCTCACAGATCACATCAGGGATTGTGAACTGCAGAATTTGAAAGCCAGGAAAACTTTGAAAATTTGAAAGTAAGAAATCATAGAATCATTAAAGTTTGAAAAGCCCTCTAAGATCATTGAGTCCCACGGTTCCCCCAGTACTGCCAAGGCCACCACTAACCCATGTCCCCAAGTGCCACATCTACAAGGAACTGAAAGGATGCATTGAGAAAAGTTAACCAACGTCATCTCTTGGTCGTTGCAGAGGGCAGTGTCTGCCTGCAGCAGAGCTGTTTGCAGGCTCCAGTGATGTCACTGGGAATGCCTGGCTTGCTGTGGGATGGGACACTGGAAAGGGAACAGGTCTTTGTTGTGCTAAAATGTACAAATCAATGACACTTTGGGGTCTCCCTCAGCAGCTCCTAAGCTGCCATCCCCTGCTCAGTACGAGGCAGACCTGTTCCATCACAGCAGTGCCTGTAGGTGAGAGCTCACAGGTGCACAGGGAGCTCCTTGCACAGCAAAACTAATCCAGTTCTGCTCCCCCAGGGTGGATGCAGTGAGAGGATCAGTGGGAAGAGCTGTGGTCTGTATAATCCCAATTATACTCTCTGCTAGAGAAGATCCGGTGTAAGACTGATGGAGTGCTTCATGGAAGTGGGGCTGGAACTTGGTGATCTTTAACGTCTCTTCTGACCCAAACCATTCTGATTCTTTGTGCTTCCCTGTCCGGGTAGTGTGGACAAAAACTTGGAAGATGTCCTGGCTCAACACCAGGAGCATGAAAAAAGTAGCTCCATCATTCAAGCTGCTCTCTTGAGGCAGCTGAGATCTCTTCAGACACGAGCATCCTTGTTGGGATGTTGCTTCTGCAGCCTGGTTCAGGGAAGCACTTGCACAACTTGCCAGCCCATCCCTTGGCCCAGCTCACAGAACTTGGACTGCTGTAGATCCTGTCTGACCAGGGGCAGGCTCACAGCTGTGCCCCAGTTCCCCCAGTGTGGAGAACTCGGGATCATAAAAAGAGCTGAAAATAGGGACACCCCTGAGGGTTTGTTTCCACAGTCATCCCCAGCCATAAATACAAGGGCTGTGATTTCTAAATCCCATCTTCCAGATTTCTTTCTGGCAGATATCTAGATCCTTTTCTTATTGCACTCTGTCAGTTTTGCAGTGCCTGGTCACAAATTCCTGTGCACAGCATGGGATGAGTTTGTAGATCCAGAGTCTGCACTGAGCAAGATTCTGTCAACCAGAAACTGCACCAGGCAATTTCTTCTCTGAAGATGTGTCCATTGATGCCACTTCCTTATCTCTTTCCATGAGCAATAAACACAAAGATAAATCAGTGTTTTGTCTGCAGTGCCCACAGCCAGAGTGAGATTCTTGGTGTGGAAATGTCACCATTGTGACATTCGACCTCTGGAGGACAGTGCACTCCTGCCATCTCATGGACACCTCATGAACAGAGAGGAATTCCTCAAAAGGAAGAGGGGATTATGATGAATTTTTCTTCAAATCTACTTCAACAGTTGAGAATTTAGCTAAGTATTAAACAGATTAATTTTTTTTCTTTTTGCCTTTTTGCAGGCTTTTGATTATGCAGTTTTCATAATGAACTCAGTGTGGTTGTTTCCGATTTGGCCCCGTAGCATCTGGCAGGGAGCCTCTGTCTGAATGTGAGACTTGCTGCATCCAGATTTGATTCCTTTTCCTTGGCACAGCTTTGCCTCCTGCTGATGGAAGCTTTAAAGAAAAAAAAATACCATGACATATGAAACACTGCCAAAAAGCATCAACATGCTTTCTGGCTGCCATCTATTGTGCAATGCAAACCTCTTAAGATTTAATATTTCTAAAACTGTGGTGCACCTGTTTGCAAGAGAAACTACCTTGTCACATGATTTTGCCAAATAACTTAAAATTTTTTTTGTTTATTAGCTTTAAAGTGTGAGTTTCCTCCCTCTTTTTCCTCTCCACCCCAAATTTCTCCACGCAAAAATCCTTGTTCCGAGAATTGCTATCTGTAATTATGTGATGCATTTCTGCCTTTCCCACCCTCTGGCTTTGATTGATCCTAGTCTTCTACCTACAGTGAGAGCTGCAATGACTGGGTGCATTTGTCTGGAAGATCCTGATGCTTGCTGTACCCAATTTATACCAGATAAACCCCAGTTTGGCCCAACTGGGAGCTTGGCAGAGTCTGCAAGGTCACATTGGTTCAACCAGCTCTTCACTACCCCTCACTGGACTGAAGAGGGCTCTGCTGTCTGGCCAAACCTCTCTGTCGGCCACAAAAGAAAGTTTCTTCTTCAGCTTGAGTTTATTTTTGTTGTTTTTCAGTGTAGATTTCAGTTCCACAGCTGCTTGGCTGGGATGGGAATCTGAGACAGAGCTAGATGTCACAGGTGGGATGGGGTGGGCCAGAAGAGCTTGGAGTGAAGAAGTTTCCTGAAAAACAAGTGGCATCACTTCATTTTGCTCCCACCTGGTAGATCAAAGTAGTGCGCAGTGATAATGTCTTGCAAGTTGCCTTCCAGGTGTCGCAGAAATAAAGTGCTTTGCTTAGGTTACACTTGCTTGTTGCTGGTCTCGCTGTCACAAACAGAGTGTGCTGACTTCAGGAATTGCTCCTGAAAGAGCTTCTCCTAGTTTTCAGAAGAGTGGCAGCATGGTGTCACTTCCACCTCCCTTTGCCCAATTGTTTTTCCGCTCTTTGGGGAGCAGAAGGGCTGGGTGTAAATTCACTTAATTTCAAATCAAAACCATTTCAGCACTGTAGGTCTGGTTGAGTTCAAGAAGAACTGGCACAGTCTAGATTCTGCAAGAGCACATGTTAAAGAAAGAGCAGGAAAGATGGTTTTCTTCCTCTTTGTGGTCTTTTTCTTGATCATTTGCCTAAAGTTTGCTGCCTTCTTCCTAATTTCTGCCCTATATCTCCACATTTACACTCTGTCTAGTTAGTCATTATTTAGGAAAATTCCTCCTGCCTCTCTTTTGTACTTCCTCCTGCAAGTCTCTGCTTGAGTTCTCATATCCTCTGCTTCAGCTCTCCTGGCCACAGCTCAAACTCTCCTGGCCTTTGCTCTCTGCTTCATTGCTTCTGTTGTGTAGATACTCCACAACCCTGGGAGTAGGAGCAGCACCTGAGTAGCAGCCCAGAAGGGACACCCATGTGCAGGAATACAGAACACCTTTCCCGCAGAAGAGATCTGCTCTGGCAAGGACTCCTCCGGTTTTGTCCCCCTTGGAGCAGTTTGGATGCACAGTGTGGGCCGATGTAACCTCCGCATTGTCCTCCTCTTCCATCCTTGGGTTCCCCTAGACAGCCGCTGCCCCTACGTTCTGTCAGGGCCCGTGGGAAGGGAGGATATATCCAGAGGAGAGGTGTTTGCTATGTCCCCATTCTCCCTGTGCCTTATGTCCCTGTCTTCAGGTGGGCACAGTGAGGGTGGGGACTCCTGCTTGCCCCGTGTCTTGTCTGTCTGCCAGGCCTGCCCCAGGGCAGCCTGGTTGTGACTGCTGTTCTGTGTCCGACCTTGTCCTTGCTGTCCGTGCTGTCCCTAGGCAGAGCCGTTCCCTCCCCGGGCACAGCCCCATGGGGTGCTCCCTGCTGCGGCCTGGCCTGGCCCCACAGCAGGGT
>JANRGV010000094.1:2431467-2464737 GCA_024734035.1 Alethe castanea
GCACAGACCTGCACAGGGGCTGTGTGCCAGGGCCTGCAGGGACAGCGCCAGGGCCGCTGGCTGCCCAGTGCCACAGGTCTGTCTGAGATGGTCTATGGGGTTGGAAGCCTTTCCCGTGAGGGCTGTGAGGCACTGGCAGAGGTTGGCCAGGTAAGCTCTGGCTTCCCTTTCCCTGCAAGTTTTTCAGTCCAGGCTCGGTGGGCCTTGGAGCAACATTGCCTGGTCAGAGGATTCCCAGCCCATGGCACAGGGGTTGAACTCGATGGCCTTGGAAGTCACTCTTGACACTCACAGACACAGCATTTATTCAGACACTGCCTTTATTGGAGCTTTACACTGACTGCAGCTCCCAGAGGGAACACACTCTCCCAAGACAGGAGGGCTGTCAGTGTGATTTTGAAAAAACAATCCTGTGTTTTAAACATTTTCAATAACAAGTAATAATTTTAATCATTCTTGTATTTAAATTTTTTTCTCTACTGTTATGTTACATCTATTAAATAACACAAATAAGAAGTTTACTTTAAGACTGAAGACTACATAAAATTCCTTGGTTATTATAAAAGTATAACATTTTTCAATTGTGGGCTATTATTATTCTTCATAGGAATAATTACTGTGAATCATAATTTATATATAATAAAACGTATAACTGTTTTAATGAAATTAGTATTTGTGTTACGATTGGTAATATATTGGACAGTAGTATTACTATACATTAAAGTGATTTTCAGATAAAATAACTTGAATATTTAAAATATTTTAAAACTAATTAAGAAGTTAAATCAGTGTCCAGCTCTCTGGCCCAATACTCCTTCAAAAGGCTCCATCCTCGAGGAAGTGCAAGGCCTCTGCATGGGAAAGCATTGATAGATACAGTTAATGCAGATAGAGGTAAGAGATGCAGTGAAGAGGGGCAGGAGCCCTGAGCCTCTGCCCCGGTGCAGCTCTGCGCTGGCTGCTTACAGAGATGTGCGGCTCGCCTTGGCCAGCCCAAAGAGCATCTCCAGCAGGAAACTTTTCTTCACACAGGCCGCTGTCTGTGCTCCTCCATAAGCCTGCCCAGCTCACCTGTACCCTCCTGCTCATATTCCTATTCATTTGAACAAGCTTGGCCATTTCCCTCTTTATCATTTTCGTGGTCCTCCACATTTCCTTCAGGTCTTTGAACGCCCTCTTTATCCGAAGCCTTCTGCGCTCGATTTCCATCCTGCGCCTTCTCGCCTGTGCCTCAGCTCGCTGGGATGCTGCTCTCTGCCTCGTGGCTGTCCTTCTGTGCCTGATCCACAGCCCTAAAGGCAGGAGCAGCAGTTCAGCAGCAACCCAAAAGGGCCCCTGCTGCAAGACAGCCACAAGAAGGGGTGCCCAGCCAGGGTGACTTGGCTCTGGGGGAGCCTGCTCCAGCTCTTCTGCGCTCAGCTGCAGATCCTCATCCAAACCGTTCACCACGGGCTGTGGCAACTGGAAGAGAAGCAGCGCAACCAGGGCAAGGACTGCTTTGTGCACCATGGTCTGCAGAAGGAGAGAGACAAGCGTTTCAGTGGGGCTACCAAGGCAGCTTGTGGTGGCTGAAGCAAGGCCCAGAGGCACAGGGATGTGAGGGCAGGAAGCAGAGGGCTCCAGACAGCTGGCAGGCAGCGTGGCCTGTCCCAGTGGGCCAGCAGCAGCCCCCTGCCCTGCCTGAGGCGCTGGCATCAGGGGCTGGCCCTGGATGCAGGGGGACAATGCAGCCCAGGCGCCGTGCTTGTGCCCTGGCCCTGGCCCAGCTGGGCCAGGCTGTGCTGGGCCAGCATTACCTGTGGGAGCCTTCTATAGCTGCCCCCATTGTGACATGTTCCCCTGATGTCTCACGGGCCAGAGGCATCACAGCCGGGCCAGCCCTGCCCTTTGTCCCCAGCCCAGCTCAGGGACTGCGAGTGGGCTCAGCAATGAAAGCCCCAGCACCCACCAAGTGCAGCCCCTCTGGGAGGGAATGGACCCCAGGGGCTCCCTTCACAAAACAGGCAGGAGCTCCTAGCTGATATTTTGTCAAAGAGAAATAAACATCATCAATGCTGCTGGTTATAATCAATAATATTAGCTATGAAAGCACCAGAGGTGCTGTTGAGATCGAGCTGTTTTTTCTACAACTGCATTGGCTGGACATGGTTCAGTTTTTTCTTGCCTGACTATTCCTGGGTCCAGCCCCTCTAACACCTCTGTGAAACCTTCCCATTACTGGACACTATAGATAAGGATAAGGAACTGTAGCCAGACCACCTGTAGGCTCCTTTAGATCAAGAAGCTGCAGACAGGTGCTTCCAGCAGAGAATTTGAATTGCTTTGCATAACAGTAACACCCCTATGTTAGCTGGGACTGGCACTCATGTTGTGCCTGAACACTTGAGCAAAGGGCAGGAATGTGGTGTCCAAGTGCACTCAGGTGCAGGAATACAGAACACCTTTCCCTCAGAAGGAATCTGCTGTGGCAAGGACCCCTGGTTTTCTCCTCCATGGAGCAGTTTGGATGCACAGTGTGGGCTGACATAACCTCGGCATCAGCTGTGAGGGATGCAGAGCTGCAGGAGCCCGTGTGTCTCTGCTCTGGGGACACCAGTGCAGTGTCTGTTTTTGCTGTCCCACTGCAAGAAGACATTGATTCCAAAGAGGTATTTCCTGGGGGTGATGAGCAGCTGCAGGCAGCAATCTCCCAGTGGGCAACTCCCATTGCCAACAGAGAGTCTGCTGCATGTTCAGTAAGTTCAGGTTTGCAGTGCCAAAGCCCTGAGCAGTGTCTGGGACGAACAGGATCTTCATTGTGTCCCCAGTGAACACATGGAGGTCACAACAGCAGTGCCTCTTGCCTGTTCCCTGCCAGCTAGACCTGTCAGTGCCCAGCATGGCCTTTGAGTACAAAAGGATTGCAGAGTAAAAAGCATCTGTGTAGCCACCATGGTCTTCAGCAGCTGCTGCACCAATGGAGGCCATTGAGAAGAGGCCACTGCTGCTCTTGTCAGAGGGCTGCTGTGCAGGGATGTCCCTTGCCCTGCTGAGTCCCATCTTTCTGCCTGTGGTCTGAGGTCAGGTGGATGCCATCTTCTCCCAACAGGCCCAGCTGCTCCAAGGTAGATGCAGAGGTGTGGAATCCAAAACCTCGAGTATCCCCTGAGTGGCCAGGCATTCTGCTGTTCAGTTTGTCCTGGCCCATGTCAGGGGTTGGAACAAGATGGTTTTTAAGACTCCTTCCGACCCAAACTGTTCTAGGATTCTATGATTTCCCCATGACTGACTTTGGTCCCCTCAAAAAACCTCTCATCACCTCTCTTCCCCCCACATTTGGAGAGCACATTCCGGTGCTGCTGGTGGTGTTGGGACAGGTTGGTGGAATCTCTTCCCGCCATCCCATGGGTGTAAGCCTGACTTCTCTCTGAAGTTTTTGTCCCTGAACCAGTGCCTTCAAATGACAGCTATCTCCCCTGCTTCCTTTTCCATTCAGCACTTGAGTAGACACAACATTTCTCATGGTTTTCCATAGAACAGCACAGGTCTCAGTTCTCATATTGTGGAGCCCTCTGCCATAAATCAGCCTGATAGGTTTATTCTCTACGTAATGGGAAATTATGACAAATGCAGCTGTATAATCTAGTTAGTAACTCACCATAATGACTGCTTCTGGGGTGATTTATGGGTTTTGTCATATGTGAGCTTTCAGAACTTTAGAGATTACATTTTTCACACTTTTTTGTTGGGATCTCAGTTTATTAGACTTTACTGCAGCATTAATCACTTGCAGTACAACCCTGGACTTCACAAATGTATCACATCAGCATGAAAAAGGCAGAGAAAACAAGAACTTGTGTGAATTAATGAGCCGGGTAACACATGTCTTACAACCAGTGATGAAACAACCTGTGTTCTTCTTCAAGCCGCAACAGAAAGCCCCAAAGTCTGGCTTTTTTAATTTTTTTTTTTTTTTTTTTTTTTTTTTCCACAAAACATGAGCAGCAGCAAAGAACTGAAACAACACAGCCAGGCTTGAAACCTGAAAGATCTGCAAGGCTGAGTCTATCCTAGTTAATGGTGAAATGATGTGTGAATCTGTCCTAGATGTTCAAATAAAGAAGATTGATTCACAACTACAATATGGCTTATAAGCAAAACACTGGGATTATATAGGAGAAATGCATGTGTCATGAAACAACCAATAAATCAGAGAGACAGTTCCAAGCTCTACTGTGAAGGTCTGGGAAATGTTCAGAGTTGCCATCTATGGAGTTTGGTGCAGGATAAACTTGAACAAAAGGCCATCATTACCCAAATTGCTTTGGTTTGGGCTGGCTTTTTTTTTTTTTTTTGGTGTGGTTTTTTTTTTTTTTTTTTTTTTTTTTTTTTGTGTCAGATAATGTTTTATAATACTCCAAGAAATATTTTGAAAAGGTCACCATGATTCATCAGACACAAGCAGTGGGGCTGGGGTTGATGCAACACATTCCTTGCCCTGGCAGGATGGACAGAGGGAAAGCCTGCTTTGGGGTAAATCAGCATGGATCAGGGAGCTGGCTCAAACCTGGGCTGGCCAAAGCCTTACAATAATAAAATATCCTGGGTTGGAAAGGACCCACAAGGATCATCAACTCCAACTCCTGGCTCTGCAAGGACACCTCAAGAATGCCACCCTGTGCCTTGGCACATGCTGGTGGGCAGGAGCACAGAGCTGGCTGTGGTTTTGGGTGGATGGGTAAGATGATCTGCAGGTGCTGAGGAGCATCCCTGCTCCCTGAGCTCCTGGAGAGCTGCAGACACTGATCACTGGTAAGGACACCCATCAGGGCGTGACCTGGGGCTGGTGGTCTGGTGTCTCCTTTCTGTTGCTGCTTTCTGCTAAAGATAACAGCCTGTTACCAAGTTCTTGTAGCTGAGGTGATAAATGGCTGGCGAGATTCCCTCAGTTTTTTGGTCTGCACAACTTTTTATGCTCAGTACCAGGAAGCATTGGGCCCAAACAGGGGGATTTGGTGCTGAGACTGCTCAGCCAGGCAGAGCAGCTCCTCCTGGCTGATGGAAAAATTAGCCCTGTGCTGGCAAGGCAAATGATCCATAGTTATGGTGATGTTGGGTATTTACTAGGAGAAAAGAAAGTGTAAAATGAAGCTCCTGAAGCTCATTGGTATCCTGGAAGCTGGTCAGACCCCACCTGGCCATGGTGGTTGTTTGGCCAGCTGAGGTGATGGAATTTATTGGGCTGTGCTAGGATAGTTGCCTGTGGAAACATGAAGGACCTTCAAGGGAGATGAAATATGGCCTCATAGTAGAAACAGCTGGGCTGAACACTCATTATTCCAGCTATGAATCTTTGCTCTCAGGAGCAACAGATTCCATCTTTCATTAAACCACAACTTGTTTCGTTGTTTTGTTTTTGGTTTTCTTTAAATTATTATTATTATTTTGAGAAACATAAACGACCTTCTTGTTAATTTTATTAGCTTTTTAAAATAATCTTTTTTGAGTAGTGCAGGACACCCATTGCATGAAAAGCATGAAACATTAGATGCTACCAGAGTGTGGCACCTGCAGTGAGATGTAAATGCTGAATCTCCTTTTGGAGATGTGGGAGTTACAGGCTCAAGTTCTTTAGTGACCAGCAGGAGATGGGAGACAGACATTGCACAGACACAGAAGGTGACAGAGGTCATAGCCAGAGGTTCCCTGTTGGGTAAAAGCAACTCTGCTTGTACATGTTTTGATTTTAGAAACACAAATTGATGCAAAGTGATGCTCCTGTGTTTTCTACCTTTGGCTTGATACAGGCTGGGACAGACTGTTTCCATGAGTATGTTGCACACATTCCAGACTTCAGGCACCAATGCTGGTTGTCAGCAGATAAAACTCTGCTTTGTAGGAGGCATCACCACCTCATATGACATTTGGAGCAGAAGTGTTTGGTTTTGGGGCCTAGGCAGAGACAGCCCTGCTGTGTCCTGCTGGGAAAATGTGGTGGCAAGAGCCTGAAGGCAAGTATGGAAACAAATCCAGTTTTGGGCAACACTTTGGTCATTTGGATTGAGATGGTTGATCCAGAGAAAGCAGAGACTTCAGTGGATAAACCCCAGCAAGTGCCATTCTCTGCAGGTCTTGGATGAGTGGAATTTCTGGGAAACTCAGGGATGAGGCAAGCAAGAAGAGCATCCCAGTGATTACAAAGCTGCAGGTGCTCACTCTAGTATCACCTGGAGCCAAGGGGACCAGAGTGCCCCAGCAAAACCTCACCTGTGCCTACTCCTGTGCACACCCAGAGGCAGGGGCTGGACAAATTCCTGCACCAACTCAGCCCAGCTCTGTCTAACCCAGCTGTACCTGGCCAAGAACAGGGTCTAACCCCAGGCTCAGCCTATGTGACATGTGAGAGATTTTAGCCTTGGTCATCACAAACACACTCTACTCTTTACATCCAGAAATGACCTATGGATGGAGGATGAAGGACATGGACATAGGAGAAAACTCAAAAAATCCACAGTGCAGCACCAGACCTTTAGGTCTAAACAGTGTGGCAAGCAGCAAATCCAGCTCAGAGCTTCTCAATCTGTGCCTGTCGGTCTTCAGGAGGAGGTCAGGGTGAGGAAGGGCAGTGGGAGAAGACCTTGGTGTGCTGCCCTGGTGGCTGCTGGTGCAGGAGGTGATGGATGCTCATCCCCAGCCCTCCCTCAGTGGCGGGAGCCCAGCAGTGCTGCAGCGCTCCAGCACAGGCAGGGAGGCCCTGGCTGCTTTGGGCAGCTGCCTGATCTCCCTGTGCCTTGAGCCGTCCCGGCTGGATGCTCTCAGCCCCGACATGGTCTGGAGGAGAGAAAACAAGAGACATTCCTGCTGTGTGAGGGAGCACAGGGAGCAGAGCTGTCCCACGGCGCCGTACGTCACGTCCCGCTGACAGGTCCTGGCTGCAGCAAAGAGGCTGCAGCCCAAAAATAGCCCCTTCCCTCACACGTGAAATGAATGGATGGGAAAGCCTACGTGCCTCCACTCCTCTGATCCTGTGCTGTGCCCCAGCAGAGGAGCTCAGCATCAGGAAAGGGGTGCTCCCTCTGGCCTCCCAGGGATGGGGTGGATGTGGAAAGGCTGGTACAAGATGCCAACCTGGCCTGGCCCTGCGTCTACCCGCTGCATGTCCCAGCTCTTGGCCTGCAGCACCAGCTGCATCTCCCATCTTCCACCACCTCTGGGGCCTGTCCCCACCATCTCAGAGAGCTTCTCCTCCTGGAAGGTGTTTCTACTAAGTTCCATGTGATGTTCTACCCATATTTTTTGGCTTTACACTGACAGAGGGTAGGGTTAGACTAGATTTTAGGAAGAAATTCTTCCCTGTGAGGATGGGGAGGCCCTGGCACAGGTTGCCCAGAGATGATGTGGCTGCTCCATCTCTGGAAGTGTTTCAGGCCAGGTTGGATAGGGCTTGGATAGTGGGATAGTGGAAGATGTCCCTGCCCATGGTAAGGGCTTGGAATGAGAATGATCCTTCCAACCCAAAACATTCAGTGATTATGATCTTAAGATTTTATGATTTTCTATTTTAGCACAGAGCAAAATGTCCCCATTAGGCTTGCTGGCATCTTCCTGTTGCTCTGCTGAAAGCCTGTTCCTGCTCTGCTTCTTCCCTTCATGTTCCTTGGAGGAAAACTGTATTTTATGTCCTGCTGGAGAAAATGGAGACCACTTTTCATCCCCAGCCCTGAACACTGGGGAGTGAAACATAGGTGGTGGACAAATGCCATTAAAATTTCTTTGTCCCCATGCCCCTATCTCCATGTCTGCTCCCAGCTCAGGGGTGCTGGGTTTCCTCATGGGTAGCAGTGCCCAGAGGGTAGAAAATTGAGGGTGAATTGTTGAAAAAGCTCAGTTTGCAGTTGAAGCTGACAGCTTTGCTCTGAGGTCAAGGACCTGCTGCTTTTGCCAGCAAAAAGAGCCCAGATGTTTTTCAATTTACACAGGCGAGCTCGCCGAAGGCAGGTTAGCACTGTCATGCTGCACGTTTGGGAAGGACCCCTTCTTCTCCAAGTCCCTGGCATAAAATACACTCTGTGAAACAGGAGGTCAGAGTGCTGAAGTGATTTAAGAGCCTTTGCTGTGACTCAAGGATTTTGAAGGGGTCTTCGTGTTTGTTGTGTTTCTGGATTCTAATATCAATGAGAGAATTAAATCATTATATTAAAACATCAAAACACTAATGCTTTGTTTTCATTGGCATGAACCAAAATGATCTAACTCAAAAGCCATGAAATATCAGCCTTTTTTTTGCTGATGAATAATAAGATCTCTGGCTGCATGTGATAGTAAATTTAATAATGTCAGTGATTTGAAAGGTTTGAGTCCTAAACGTGAAGAAATGTATTTTACCCCCTCCACCCTCTACCTTTTTTCTCCCTTCCCCCTGCACTACTGTAAAGAAGTTTTGTGGTAAATAAGCCAAAATGTGTAGATTAGAGCCCATCTCATGTACCAGGTGAGTGCCAAACTCCACATACCCAGTGCAAACCTCCATCTCCCAGGTGGTCTGAATTTGCTTATAGCTGGGTCCTGTAAGCAGATTTAATATTTCATAAGCACTGCTCCATCTCATGCCTATATTATTGACACCACATGGAAGTCAGGAAATTGGTTCTTTCTGGGAACAGTTTGCAGAAATATGCAGCCTGTCAGCTCCTTTCTCATGGGGTGCATTAACAGAGGGGCTCGCAATTACAAGTAATGAACCTTCTCCAGATGTCTGCAGTGACTCAGCTCCAACTTTATCTTCGACGGACGAGATGGACTTGACAAGATGGATTATTTGTGGATATAATGTAACAACTTTGCAAAACGTGGAATTCCCAATTATTGCAAGGCAAGGCGAAGTATTCGGTAGGAGCGATGAACGCCGAGGTTTATCCACTGAATAAACAACAACCCAAAAGGAAAGAAGCTGTGCCATTTCCCCCCTCTTGAAACCACCAATGTTCCCATGCTGTTTTAATTCTTCCTCTTTACGATACCGTTTATGTTACACACATTAAAGTTAAGTCATGTCTTTAATAAGATGGAAACTGGAAGTGAGATTTTGAAGGAAAAAGAGCTCGGAGTCCTAAATTTACTCTGCGCTTGGAGGGAACAGAAAAAACAACAGAAAGGATGGGATATACCAAAGAAAGCAATTTTAATTGTCATCTTCCATGGAAAATTGAATCCAGTCGTTCCCCACCGCTGTGAGTGCCAACGTACTGTGCTATATATGGCTGGGTGCTTATTTTAGCAGTTCAGCTGCACAGAAAAAGTGCAACCAATGTGAGATTTCTCGGGTAAAGTTCTGCCTGCAAATGATGCATGGGGTTTTCTGGGTTGTAAATTTAAAAGCAGGTATTTCAAGGCCTGCGTCAGATAATTGGAACAAATCTCTTTCACTTTGGGTTTGACTAAGAGCAGTAATTTCATGTTAATGCCCTCTTAAGGAATACTTGTCAGGTGTGGATAAAGAGATGCTGAATTATCTTTCTTTCAAACCTGAGGTCTCCTGGAACCCGAGTTGTAAGACTGGGGTCTCCTTGGGGAAGTATTTGTAGATCTTCTCGGGCTGAGCTGCAGGTTTGTTTGATGTGGATCTTCAAGATAAAATTACTGTGCTCCAGATGTTCCAGTTTAAATGTTTGTACATAGGGATTTCCTTGGTTGTTGAAGAGAGGAGACTCAAAACAGACTCGATCATTCATGCATCTATTCCTTGCACATGTTTTGCTATGTTTGAGGAGGCAAATGTCAAGAGGAGCTTTTATAAACAGGCCTTTCTTTCTCCGAGCACGGTTTGTTTACCAGGTAACGTGCAGAGCAGGCTTCTGCAGTGCTAACAGCAAACTGTTGATTTAAACTATCATGCCTCTCCCAGCAGCTCCCACCAGCTCCAAAATCTTCCTTTCTGGTCAGGACGAGAAAATAAAAGCAGAAATTCTGCTCCCTATCTGTTGCCTGCCAAGGGTGAGATGTGCTCTGCCTGCATCCCCATTGGCAGCTGTTGAATCTTCTGCAGTGCCTTATTCCAGATGTGGGAAAGACTGAGCTCTGAGGATGCTGGACCCAGCTCGGCTCCAGGTGGTGTTGATCCAAGAAACCTGCTCCCATCCCTGCTGCAATCAGGTTCTTTTTTGCCCTCAGGGTTTCTTGGGGCTCAGGACATTAATGTTTTCTCAACAAGAAGAACTCACTCAATATTATTCCTGCAGGACACAAACTCTGTTGGCACTTGGGAGTTTTGTCCCAATTTAGGAAGGAGCAGAAACCTTTCCCATGTGGTTTAGTGCCAGGGAGGAGGCAGTGGGCTTGCTTCCCTACCATGACTCTTCAAGGATGTCCTCAGCAATTTGGGCAGTAACGTGTCTCCAGGCAGCAGCAAACATCTGTGGAGACAAATTACTTCAAAGGGTGGCTGATAATTATCAAAAGGAAGAGCCATCTCTTTGTAAATAATAAGGAAAAACAAGCCACTGCAGGATAGGGGTCTATCCAAAAGCCAGTTTCGGTGGCATTACATGCAGCAATGGGGGAGCAGGGCTGGTCCCCTCTTTTGGGTGTCTGCAGAAGTCAGTGTAGGGGGTTGTGCTGCTTAGGGGGGAGCCAGGGGCTGGCTCAGCAATTCCTATTCTCATCTGGTCGTTTGAGTTGGCCTTGACATCCCAAGTAATGGCTTTGTCAGCCTGAGATGCAGAAGAGGGGTTTAATTCTTCACTTCCCTGTATCCACAAGTCCTGGTTTTGACAATTATTCAGAAACTGGGGAAGAACAGACAAATTAATTAAACAGTGTGGCAAAGCAGATGCAGGGACAGACAGGGAGATGATCAACAACGTGGTGGAAAGGAGCCCTACTCTGAGGCTGGTCCAGTCCTCTGTGCCCCTCGGCAAGATGGGGAAGGGGCTGTAAAACGCCGTCCGAGCTGAAAGCTTAAAGCCACCGCAGTTCTCCCCATCTTCCGAGGGAAGAGGGAAGCGAGCACCGCACGGAATTGCAAAACACATCCCTGCAGCAGCGCACTGCCCTCTCCCTCCTACTCCCAGCGCTGGCCATAGGGCGAGGTGACCCTGCTGCCTGCAGCCCCCTGCACCCCACACACGTGGCGACCTCCAGCCGGAGCATCTGGGGCTCAGGCTGCCTCTTTCCGGGCACCTCATCCCTCTCCATCCGCGGTGGCGGTCTGGGATGAGCGCAGCGCAGCAGAGCGCTGCCGGCCGCGGGCTGGAGCGGGCGGCCCCGGCGGATGCTCCCCGAGCGGCTCCAGGCGTTTGTAGTGACAAAGGAATGTTCTTCCTGTCCCGCCCCATCCCCTTTCAAAGCCCTGCGTTTCCCAGCCAGCCAGATGATTCCCTTCCCAATATATTCTTCCCGTCAGCTGTGTTGCGCTATTTTAGGGGTTTCTCTAGGCTGTTGTAGCATAGGCAGTCTTTATGCTGTCCCTGGGGAAATATTTCCCTGTAAAACCTGCTGGGGAAGAGCTCATCATCTTGCTCAAGTGAGGAATTCACCTGCAAAGTGCATGAGGACACCTCTGTGACCTTTTTGGATACAGCTCATGGAAGAGGTTGCCCAGAGAAGCTGTGGCTGCCTCTGGATCCCTGGCAGTGTCCAAGGCCAGGCTGCAAGGAGCTTGGAGCAACCTGGGATAGTGGAAGGTGTCCCTGCCCATGGCAGGGGTGGAATGAAATGATCTTTAAGATCCCTTCCCACCCAAACCATCCTGGGATTCTGTGATTTGTCCCTGCTCAGGCATGTCCATGAGGACACCTGACACTTGGGCTTTCATTCCACATTTCCCACTGCAGTGGCAGGAAATGTGCTGGCCTGGTGGTTCTTTAAGTGCTGCTGAAATCCAGATGCAGCAGCCCTCATCCTGAAGAAAGGCAAGACTGTTCCATTTTCTTGTTACTGCAGCCAAATTTTGGACCCTCATTCTCTGCAGCCAGAATAAGAAACACAACACCCAGCTGAGTGGGCAGCACAGAGAGGAGCAGAGCAGCTGTGTGCTGGTGCCTGTCCTCTGCAGGGTGATGCTCTATGCAGGGCGACAGCCCTGCCCCAATCCTTTCCAGTCAGTCCCTAGAGAGCTGCTCTGGACATTGCCACAAACTCCTGGGGTTTGGTCCAAGGTTTGTGGCAGTGCTTTGGATGTCAAATCCTGCCTGGCTAGAAGATGGTTTGATAAACTGAAGACCAAGGAGAATTAAAAAAAAAAAAAGAAATTAAGAAATAAAGAAACAAGAAGAACAAGATGGGTTTTAGCCCTGAGATTGGATCTTTCCAAAGCTGGGCAAGGAAAGCTTCTTGATGCTGCAGGATCATGGACTTACCTGTGGATGATAAGAAGAATTTTTGTTTCATTTAATTCTGATTTTTTGCTTTCAGCACATGGTGATTTTTAAACCAAAAAAATGCTAGAAACTGAGCTGCACTTTTGCTGTCCTGCACAGGTTCTTTCCAAATCCTCTCTACAAACATCACTCTGCAGCTCTCAGTAGTGCTGTTTCAGGCACAGAAACTTTTGGTGTATGCAGGTGCTGACTAAAACAGTGGGAAAGTCAGGAGTTTAGGCTCCAAAAACTTGAAAGCTCTGTTTTACAGTAGTTAAAGTGACCTGACATGGATGAGAGAGAGGAGGTTTGAACCTCTTCACAATATCCACTCCAACTGCAGTTTCCCAAAGAGGAAGATCTTCCCTGGGAGATTCCCACAGGGTGAAATACTCTTGCTGCAGCTGAGGGCAGAGGTTGTGTTTAAACAGAAGGGTGAGGAGCAGGCTCACTCAGCCATCCCATGTGCACAAAAAGCAGCTTCAGACCTTCCTGCCTGATTTTTCAGCAGCTCACGGGGCCATGGAGTTGCTGGATGTGTTTTTGTGATCTCCCCCATCCAGAGGTGATGAGAGTGAGGGCGTTGAGCCCTCTGCCCACTTGGCAGAGAGAGCAAGTGACCAAATCATCTGGTGGATCTTCAGGGTGAGCTTTGAGAGCAAAGCCCTTGGAGACACACACACACAAGTGGTGCCTGCCAGCAAAAACCTTGGATTTTTTTAGTATGGGAAGATACATCTCAGGATTGCCTCATTCCCACAACCTCAGCACAAACTCAGCACACACCAAAGCAACACGGGAGTACTCTGAAAAGAACAGACTTTGCATTTTTGACATCTCTAAGCTCATGTAAAGGATTCCCTGGGGAATGTACTCCTGGTTCCATCCATACTGACTGCACAGTCACTCCTGGCTTTGGCACAGCTTGCTTTGCCCAAGTGTGGATGTCTGTGGCTTTTATGTCCAAAGGGGACAGTCCTCCAGTCCATAGCTATGTTTTCTTCACTGAGTGGATTATTTCACTCCTGAAAACCGGCATGCATGCAAAATGGGCAAAGTTGGTTTGGGGGATAGAATCAGCCAGGGAATGATGGGGTGGGAAAAAGGCAAAAATAGGCAAAAAAACAGCCTGGCAGTATAAACATAATTCTTAGGGCTAAGAACCAGCAGGTGACAAACAGGTGCAATTTTTCTGGGATAAAAGGATCTGTCCCACTTCAAACAGCATAAAAAACTTGCCTGTACTTGGGTCCCCATGGGCTGTGCCTGTCTCCCTTTAAGCCATCCGTGTGGGAGCCTGACACCATGAAGGACAGTGCCAGGTGTCCGTGTGCCTCGTGTCACTGTCCTGGGCTGGCCAGCGGGTCCCCTTTGTCACCTGGCGTGTGACACAGGGGGCTCAGACCCCGGCACGGCCGCGCAGCCGGCGCAGCAGGGCTCCCACCGCCCCGTCCCGGAACACTTTGTCCTTGGGTGCCGCTCTCAGTGCGAGGACAAAGACCTACGAGCCAACATAAATCATTGTTTGAAGTCTGCAGTGACAGCATGGAGAAACACTAATGGGATGGTTTAATAAAATCCACATTGTTTCCATCGGGGAGCTGTGTAAACAGCGCTATCAGGAGCTGCCTCAGCCAGCCCTGCAAGGCCGGCGGTGCGTGCTGTTGGGATCACGCTCCTTGCACGCGGAGGGAGGCAGCGAGCTGGATCGAAGGGCTGATTAATCAAACAGTAGTTTGGCTCTGGGATGGCCCACATGGAAGCTGGGATGCTGCACAGACACACCCTTCCCTCCGGCGGCGAGCTGGCCACCTCCTCGGGCCCAGCTGTAGGTGAGGGATGCACAGAGGAATGTGTGACGCCTCTTGTTTGCATTTACCCTCTCCTCCAGGGAGGACCCTGTGTCCCTCTGTGGCTGGTCCTGGCTGAGAACCCCCTTTGCTGCTCCTTCTGGGAAAAGCAGCTCAGCTAAGCTGTGCCAGCTTCATCTCTTCCTGCCTGCTGTTGTTTGGGGACTGCCAACCCCCTGTCCCTACTTGATATATTTGGAATAAGGCTGGGTGTGGACATGTTCATGGAATCACAGGATCCCAGAATGGTTCAGGTTGGAAGGGACCTTAAAGCTCATCCATTCCCACCCCCTGCCATGGTAGGGACACCTTCTGCTGTCCCAGGTTGCTCTAAGCCCATCCAGCCTAGTACTGAACATTTCCAGGGATGGGGCAGCCACAACATTCACATCCACAAATATTAATGGATTTTGGCTTTGAGCCAGCAGCTAAATCCGTCCCTCCTTCATTAATCTGATCATAATATGCATTATGATCCAGGGGAATAAAGGAGCTCTCAATGCCTACCCTTACATCTCAGTTCTTGGGGTCATGTGATTGAGAATCTCAGTGTTTGTTTAAAAACTTTTCTCAGATAAGGTATGAAACCTGAGATAAATTTCAAGACTCAACATTTTGCTGTCAAGACCAGAAAACTGACTTTTAAAAAATGCTGAGGTTTGAGTGAGTGTCACAGTTTCAGGGAGATTCAGGTGAGGAGTCCACAGGCCTTTGAGTGCCAACCTTCCCCTCTTCTGAGGACATCCTCCCTCTGTTTTCTGCCTTTCCCACCTTAAAGAAGTAGCTGGAGCCAGTGCTGCTGTTGCCATCACTGTCTTGGAATTTCCTTGGCAAGTATGGCTTTCTTCCCATTTCTGTCCCTGCTGAATTCATCCTTTCACCCTCTCCTACTTCTGGAGGTCTTGGTGGACTCCATCCTCCAAAACCTCCACTGGCTCTTTAGGAAATCTAACATTTCTTCCTGTGAGTCCTCAGTTGAAACCTCGTGGTCGTTGCACTTTCAGTGGGACCAAAAACCTCAATTTATGTCACCTCAACTTATTTCTGACTGCCATAATTAGTTTATCTTGCATTGATGACTGCCCATTCTGAATCATGGATCTGTTGCTGTGACATTCAGTGCATTAAGCTACACTCTGATTCCTGAGGGGTCTCCTGACTTTCTTTAGTGTTTGGGTTTGGACTCTGTCCTGGTGCAGTTTTCATCAGATTTGGACCAGAGGATGCTGGGCACTGGAACAGACTCCCCAGGGAATGGTCACAGCCCCAAGGCTGATGGAATTCAAGGAGTTTTTGGACAAGGCTCTCAGACATGTGGTGGGATGTCCTGTGCAGGGCCATGAGTCAGAATCATGATCCTTGTGAGTCCCTTCCAGCTCAGGATATTCTTGGATTTGTTGGAGTCAGTCATGGATATGGACAGGACACCTCAGGGTGGATCCCTTTCTTTGCTCTCTGGTATTCTGCTGTTTCCTGGCTATCTCCAAGAAAACCGCTCTGCACTAATCTTTTTTATCAATTGCAGCAGCTTGCTGGGTTTTCTTCTAAATCTTCCAGATGTCTTTGATCAGCCAGGCAAAACACTTTTTATTTTCTCCTGAGCTTTGCTTTTCTCTTGAATAAAAAGTGCAGCCACACTTGCTTAAGAGGTTTTCTTGAGACAGTACCATCTTCCTTTCTATCCTATGGACCATGTTTTGCCTTTTAATTTCATCAAGGTGAGACCTTGGTCAGACAGGTCAGGTGTTTTCTGCATTTCGATCCAGTGGGGCTGGGATTTCCAGCCCCAAGGTCCTTGGACTCTGGTACCAAAAATGGATCATAATATCATGTAGCAGGGAAAAAAAAAAAAAAAAAGGCAATTCACTTCCTGGGTTCATCATTAAACCCAGACACAAATCCAGGGGATTTAGACAAAGCTGTCAGCAAGGTGGAGGTTGTTCCTGCCCTGCCCCACCTCCCCAGAGCTCTGGGAACAGCACATGGCAGAATAAGCTGATATTTATGAGAGCTTGCTGGTTGGTTTATTAACTGTTTGGCAGCCTCCATCTACCCAAAATGACACTGTAACTTAGAAGACCATAAAGGAAAACAGAAGAGAGAAAAAAATTTTTGTTGAATCTAATTAGTTGAATCTAATCAAGGGCTACAAACACAACCATGCTCAAATTATAATTGTGTCATTATTTCTTGACTGTAGGGCAGAGTTAAAGAAAGAATATCCTGAATGAACACACCCTGGACTGGTTTGGATTTCTTTCCCATTGCAATTTAATTCTGATGTTTCTGACCCTAGTTCCTGGGGCTTGGGATGAGTCCAACATCTCTGTAATGGTGTTACTTCACCTGCAGCTCCCACTTCAGCCTGGATCTCTGTTCAAGATTGCTTCTTTTTCAAAATTGCAACAAAATTATGGAATCATTGAACGGTTTGGTTGGAAGGGACCATAAACGTCGTCTTGTTACCATCCCCCTACTGTGGTCAAGGGTGCCAAGGGTGCACTTGTTCAAGTTGCTCAAGGACCCAAAATCCAAAGACCCCCTCCAGGACCAGACCCTACTGTGGAAGAATAGGCACACCTGCTCCTTTCAGTGCCCTGTCTTTGCTTCATCCTTCTGCTGTCCTGGAGACTTGGATCCCACTGCACCATGCACATCCCCACCTGTCTCTAAATCCCACTCTGTGCCTCTGCTCTGAATAAAAGTGGCAGCAGAAGGGTCAGCAGAGCTAAAACTGAGGGTTTAGGATTCGTTTAGGCCTGTGTCTAGATTTATGGACTGGACAAATCACACAGAGAATACACTGTGATCCAAAAATGTAATTTTTAGATACAGAGAAGAACTTTTCTCATGATGAGGAGTGTCAGCCATTGGAGTGAGTGAGCCAAGGAGGCTGTGCAGTCTCCATCCTTGCAAGTTTTTGAGACTGACTGGATAAAAGTCTGGGTTGAGCTCAGAGGTCAGATTAGGACCTTCTGATGCTCCTTTCAGCCCTAATGGACTTGTTTGTTTCAGATAATGAGCTGGACTTGATGATCTTGAGGTATTTTCCTACCTAAAAGATTTTGTGGTTCCATAATTTTCCAGACCATGTGGCCACCTGCAGTTTATGCACCTTCAGCATGTGACACCTTCAGCTTGGTCCCTAAATGTGGTGGAGTCCAGCACAGCAAGTGCAAGTTCATCTTTTGTCCTGGAAGCTGGGAACTTCCCTGGGCATCTGGGGCTAGAGATCAGGGTTCCCACCCAATGGTGGCCATCCCACCACTCCTCATTCACAGGCCTGAAGGGAAGGACAGACAGAATTCAAGGTGTCTCCACATCCCAGGGCTGAAGGTAGTCTTTAAGATGTGTTGACATGGCATGGAAAACATGGACTGGATGAGCACAGCCTCAAAAATCAAGCCAGCATCCATAGCATCTCTCTGGGATTTGGGAAGAAAACAAGGCCTGAGAGAATTCTCACCCTCTTGGGACAAATATTTTAGTGTTTTGAAGCAAAAAACAGGTTTGAGTTGGAAGGGACCTTAAGACCATCTTGTTCCGACCCCCTGCCATGGGCAGGGACACCTTCCACTAAACCAGGCTGCTCCAAGGAATGTTTGATGGGAATCCATGACATTATGCTTAAAGGCTGAGTTCCCTCCCTCAGCAGGGGCATGGCTCTGGGACACTCAGACCTCTGAGGATTGCTCCCACATTGCTGAAAATGCCAAAGCTCAGCACGAGCAGCAAAAAGAGCCAAAAGCCCTTCAATCAGAGAGGACCCTGCTGATAAGAACAGCCCCTGCCTGGGGCTGGGGTGCACTGGAGGAGAGCATAGGGTATCCTGGGCTGAAGGGGAGCCAGCAGAGCTCGCCTTTTGTGAGCAAAACACACACCAGGCTTGCAGGAAGACTTGCAAAGTTATCCATCTGCTCCACACAGCTCCAGGAAGACCTCGGCTGGATATTGAATCCAGCTTTTGGCACCACACTTGAGAAAAGATGTGGAGTCCTTGGAGAGGATCCAGAGGGGAAGAACAAAGGGGAACACAGCTCTAGAAAACATGACCTGCGAGGAGATGCTGAGAAATTTGGGGTTGTTTAGTCTAGAGAGGAGAAAACTGAAGAAAAATATGATAACAGCCTTCAAGTATTTTGGATTTCCCCGCTGGATGAGAGATAGGAAGCCATTCCTCTGTGTCTGCTGGGGCCAGCAGATAAAGTGATTAGGCTAAGGGCAAGGGTGACCAAGGTCAGACTTTGGGAAACATTTTCCAAGGGCGAGAACCAGGATTCCTGGTGTGGGAGGAGGTGGAAACTCCATCACTGGAGGTTTTCAAGAACAAGTTATTTAGCCATGTGTCTGGACAGACTGGAGGATGACAAGACCTGCAGCGATTGGACTTCTTGAAGTCTCTCTGGCCAACCCTGTCCCACGTGAATTCCCTCTTGCTTTGTCCATGGGGACGTCTGAAAATGCAGGGCAATCATCCTATCCACTGGAAATCAACATCAACAGCTTCTTCCACTTCTCACATAAGTGCTACCCCAGCAGCTCTGAAGAAGGAGTGAGGACAGGGCTTCCCAAAGCACCAATCCTCGGGCCACCTGCAGTCAACATCTCCAGGCAGGAATGCTGAGGCTTGCAGGCAAGCTGGATGCAGCCGCTGCAGCGCCGGGTGTTGCAGGAAAACAGTCGTGTCAGGGGCGGGAGGTGCTGTGGGTGGTTTCATTGTAGTTGTTTTTGTAATTTATGGCTGGTGAGCCTGGAGTCTGGGAGGAGTGTTCCTTTTTATGCTCTTTTGAATAAATCCAAATAAATAAATTCAGGGAGAATCTCTTAGGCAACCAGGGGCCGGCCAGCATATAGCTGTTAAGATTAATATCTGCCTCTTGGACTGCACCAGAGGACCAGAGAGGGAGCTGGCAGGGATCTCAAAGCACTCTGTAGAATGTGTTGGAAATTCTGGTGAGTTATATGGTGCTCCAGTGGGAGCTGAGGCGTTGGGCAAAACCAGTCGCGGCAGAGGGTGAAATACGGGATGCTCCACCCCATAGTGTTTACCTTGAGCAAAAGTTATGAGCATTTTTAAAAGGAGAGGACATCCCAGCTGGGAAAGTCACTCTGCTTTGCTCAGCCCTTGAAGTGCCACCATTATGTGGGCAGAAGGGGAACATCATCCTCCTCTGTCCCTTTGGATGTGCTGGGAAGGGGAGTGGGAGATAAACCAGGCGGTCCCAGGCTCACTGCATCCCCACCATGGTTGTAGCAGATGGAGGAGGACAGCAAGGGTTGAGCAGAACAGCCAAAAGACAAAATTCTTTTAGAGGGGAACAGGGTGCCGCCAGTAAAATATCACTGGCCAGCTGAAGCAGTGACAGAATAATGGATAAGGGTGAGCCCCGAGGAAATTTTGGATCCCAAACGCTCTCAGACGCTGTGTTCAATAATTTTATGACACGGGTGTTCAGGGGAGTCTCTCCAGGAAACATTTGTTTTATAAATGGCTCATTTTCTAATTACATTCTGCAGGGCTGAGCAGCAACAAGAAAAAGGAAGGGGGAAAAAAAGAAAATAAAGGGAGGGCCATGAGTTCTGCCAAAGCTGACTTGACGCATGCTTGCTGCAGCTTTCACTTTGATGTGAATCAGAAACATCCCCTGAACGCAAGTGATAGCCCTGCAGGGAGATCTCCCACACTGGGAACCCTGCACCTGTGGGACCAGGAGCAGTGGGGTGGCCGAGATGGCTTTAACAGGGAGTGCCCATGGTAGGGGGCCCTCACTGTGGGCGGTCACAGCCTGCTTCCCTCCCACACAAACCATCTCTGTGGTCGCCCTGCTCTTCATTGAAGAGGGCATTTGCAAATGAATCCCCATCGTGGGGCGGTGAAGGAAGAGTTAACCACTTCCTTCCAAAAAAACCAAGGAAGAGGCCACCGTTTCCTGACATGGGGCAAGACGAGCAGCGGGGGATGGCAGGGAGACCCTTGCCTGTCCCCTTCAAAGGAGCAGGGAGAGGTTAGAGCTGTGCTGGCCCCAACCACCTCCTTCCAGCCCTTAACAGAGGAATTTTTGGCTCGGTGCTGTGAGCCCAGGTACCCCGCAAAGCTGGGAAAGAGCAGCTTGAAAGGCTGGGGGGAAGAAGGGAGGTGAAGGACGCTGCTCGTCGTCCCGCTGGAAGGGAATCTGGTGGCCACATGTATCCGGCTTGATGATGATGATGAAAGATGTCATGCTAGGAAACTCTGGAGATCAGAGGCACGCGGACCACATACCGGCATTTCAACACGAGAACACAGCTCCCAGCGCCTGCCCAACCTCGGAATTTGCACCTTGTAACACTAGGAATGGACATCTGTAGACGAAAGGAAACCCCTGGTGTACACACGGGTTTTATGGAGCAAAGGGGGGGCTCTTTCATCCCTCCAGCGCTGCCCTGCTGCCAGCTCTTCCCTGTTGGATGAGAAATCCAAGTTCTAGCAGCGCTGGTGTGTGTGTTTGTGTGTGTGTGCCTACGTGCATGGGTGCATGCATGTGTTATTCTGGGATTAGGAATCTTTTCCAGGCTCAACAACAAAGGGTGGCACATGGCAGCTATTGTCCTTGCTCAGCCAGGGTGAAGTTGGGGGAGGTCACAGATGTTGTGACCATATTTAGCTCTCAGAACAGGATTCATTTAGTTTAGCTGAATTTTTTTTTTCTTCTCCTTTTCTTCCTTTTTTTTTTTTTTTTTTTTTTTTTTCTCCTTCTTCTCTCTAAGGAAGAAATTGCTGGCTGCCTGACAGGGAATGCAAGTCACAAGTTTCAGGACCAGTAAAGTTGTTGCTCATCCAGGAGAAAGTCTCAAGAAATGGCTGCTTCTCAGGGGAAGGGCAATATCCTGGTGCTCACCAGAGCCAGTCTGGTTCACTGGTCACCTCTGATAATGAGGGAGCTGTTTCATACAAAATCAGGAATTCTGGCTGGGCCCTTTCTGAGCAAGCACTGCCATCTTCTCCTGATCCTCCATTCATGTGGGGGGACAGCATTTCCCAGAGCAATTCCTTCTACCAACTTTGCAAGCCTGCCCCCTTAATAAAAATATGAGGGAGGAACAAATAATCTCCACCCCAGTGACCCTCCTTCTCCTTGCCAGATGAGCTGTTCCTCAGAAACACCTGTCTGCTAAATTAGAGTGGGAATTGTAAACGCCAAGCACAGCATATTTTCCTTCGCCACCAATATATTGAAGTTGAATATGGTGCCCTGGGGGAAAGGGGATTGTTTCAAGTCAGATTTTCAAATCGTGAGCAAATCCTTGGGAGAGAGATTCGCTGATTTACAATGGAGTTTGAGAACATATCACCATCCCATGCTTCCCGTGAGGAAAACATAGAGCAGGGGCTGGGGGGATTCACCAGGACCAGGACCAGGACCAGGACCAGGACCAGGACCAGGACCAGGACCAGGGCAGGACCAGGACCAGGACCAAGGCCAGGACCAGGACCAGGACCAGGACCAGGGCAGGACCAGGACCAGGACCAGGACCAGGACCAGGACCAGGACCAGGACCACCTTTCTGGCCAGGTTGGTGCAGAGGAGGACAGTACCAAACAAACTGAGGTTGATATTAAAACTGGGGTGATTTCCAACTCAAACACATGTGAATTTTAATAATTATAAATTAAAAACCAAGAGGGGTCCCTTCAGCATTCAGATGTTTGGGTTTAAGGCCAGGGAATGGCTTCAGCCACATGCAAATTGCCAACCCTGGTGGGAAGAGAAGCAGCAGAGAAACTAAGGGGTGGTTTAATGTCCCCTTTTTTGTCCCTTTCTCCTGTTCCCAGAGTGATGAGTCTGACCAACCCCACCATCCCACAGACAGGAATTCCCACCCAGGAGCTGTGCAGGAACCCTTAACACACACAGACACACAGAGTCACATAAAGGAAAGTGGCCGAGGCTTTCAGATCATTCCTGAATAAATGTTAATGCAAATAAAAAGCATTTAGGTAAGTGTTTTGTCGTTGGGTCCCTTCCTGGCTGCAGTAAGTGATTGTTCCAGATTTATGCACTATGTGTTGTTTTTCTTGGCATTTTGTGCAGTGCCGTGGTCTCCAAAGGCTTGCAATTTTAGAGATACTTTTTTGATATTTAAAGAGAGCCTTTTGGCTGAATTCCACACACTGCCTACAGTCACAGATGCTAAAACTTCTTTCCAGTGACTGCCACTAATCAGGCAACACCTCTGTGCTTAACATCTTGCCCTTCAGTTGACCCAGGGACCAATGGATCCCCATTCCTGCACGCTGAGGTTGTGGCTTCCCCAAAAAATGATGTGTGGGTAAGTCCAGGAAAGCTGGAGCAGCTGGAAAGCCAATGCCTCTAACAGGTACTGGCTTCAAGAATTCAATAAAAAAATAATTATTATTCAATAAAAAAAGAATTGATATAGGTGACTCAGTGAAAAAGAGAGTAAATACCTATATATGTATTTATATATATAAAATGAGAATATTAATTTCTTTCTATGAGATGTTGACAGGGTTCAATGCAAGGGAATAATTGAAAGGCAGCATGGAATTGTAGAATCATAGAATCAGCTAAGTTGGAAGAGCCCTCAAAGTTATTAAGTCCAACAATTAACCCAGCATGGCCAAGCCCACCACTAAACCATATCCCCAAGTAATAATATAATAATAATAAATCAATAACAGAACAGAATCTATTGGAAAGTATAATAATAAAATATAGAATAATATGTACAGTATAATAAAGGTAGAAAGGAATCAAGGGAAGGACAGGTATTTTCAGTTATTACCAAAAATGGTGTAGCAGATTATTTTTTACATTTTGGTTTGTTAAAAGAGCTTTGTATGTCAAGTTCAGGCTTTTATAATCCTGCCAAAGCCCCCAAGGAGGAGGAGCAAACTCGGATGCTGCTCCCACATATCCCAGCTCCCAGGGCCAGGCCACGCTGCTCCATCCTCTCATTACCAGCCCCGCTAATTTTATTCCTGATTATTTATGTTTTTTCATGAGCAGCCATTAAATGTTCATTTGTTAAAGGCTTAACACATTCCATTACACCACAAAATTTATATTTGTAACAAAATGATGTCTCGGAGTGATTCAGAATTAAATTAATGTGACAAGGACTATTTATCAGTATGGCAGCTGGGCTGCTCGGGAACGAGGGATGATTTAGTGGCCTGGATGTGTGCAAACCTATGGGCTCTGCCCTGGTATTTCTCTCATACTGCAGAGAAACTGATAAAATAATCCTCCAAAGTACCTCGACATATGGTTTAGATCATCAAAGAGAAAAATACTTGTAAAAGCACAAAGAAGGAAACCAATAAACATGTACATCTTACCAGTTAACTCCCTCTGTAGGAAATGTAAACCATGAAGGATGGTGGGGTTTGAGTCAAATTCTGTCATTTGTGTATTTTTTTAATTACAGTAACATGCTGGCTTAAATTACAGCGTGTCCATGCAGACAATGGCAGTGCAGGGAGGAGGCAGGAGCTGGTGCAGATCAGCAGCTGATTTACACCAGCAAATGTTCCAGCCACTGCCCCTCCGGACCTGGAACAGAATGGTTTGGGTTGGGAGGCACTTTTAGAGGTCATCTGGTCCCAGCCTGCGTGGGTTTGCCACTCTCCCAGGCCTCACTGAGTTATTTTTATTAAAAAAGAAGAAATTCACACCACAGGGCTAAGTTTTGCAGCCTTTTTATATTTTTAAATGAGCACAGTTTCCTTTTATGCAAGATTTAACGTTTCTTTTTAGAGGGGAGCCAGGCTAAATTCAACCTGTGTAGTGGCAGATTCACATCTACACTTGTCATGCATTTTTTCAGCTTCCTATTTTTTAGAAGAAATTGGAAATCTTCATATTCTTGTGATTTGCTCTACCAGACTTTAAGTAGTGATATAGACTGAGCATATTAAGGTTATTTTTAAGAAATAGATCCATTTTGGCTAAGCAGCATTAAGTCAGCAACCTGTTTTCAAGTGCACTATGAAGTAAAAATAAAACTTTCCTTGCATTTATTTGCATATTCCAGACCCAAATTAAAACAAGAAATTAAGTGAAGCACATCAAGACACCTGAGGCACTACTACAGCACATTTGAATTAATAACATCCCGAATTTTCCAACATAAACTGGATGATTGCCAAACATGTACCAAATTTCAAGTGTCAGACAATGTTCATAGTACAGGTGAGTTCAGGAACAGATAGATATTTCTTCTGGTGGAATTCTCTTTATTTTCCCATATGTTTTTAGCCACATGGAAATTATTCTCACTTTTGAATTTCATTGTGTTGGAAGATCTTCTTTATCATGAAGTGTTTCAAATACTTTTTACTCTTTTGAAGAAGTATCTAGAATCGTTTATGGGTAAATCAGCCATTTCCCAATAACTTTTCTTTGTATTATTTTATGTTTTGTCATGTCAAACTTTGTGGTTATAGCAGTGCAGGAGTTATTTACAGCTTCTCTGGACATCCTCCATTTCCTTGAAGACAATGTCTGTCACCTGCAGCAAGCAGGGAAATTTATGGAGGGCATCCCAAGCTCCATTTGTGATGATGTCACTGTCTCTAAATGGAATGACTCCTCCACTTACTGTCAATATTTCAAATGGGAAGTACCAAGCTCAACCTTAAATGGATTCCACTTGGATTTCTTTCTCATCGATCACATAGATAAGCTCCATCATTTCGTTGTCCCACAGTCTCAGTCTTCTGGAATAAAGAAATGGGATTTCTTCCAGCTCCATTCTGCATGTGTCAGTCTGAGCTCAGCCAAGGAATTCCTCCTTTGTACCCCTCCACTGCACCCCAAATCCCAGCACGGATCCAGGATGTGAGCCCAGACCTCACAGGGACCCAACCACACATTTTAGCCTGGAGAAAAGCAGGTTCAGGGGAGACCTTGTGGCTCTGCACAACTCCCTGACAGGAGGGGACAGCCCAAGAGGAGGGTCAGGTTTTTCTCCCAGGGAACAGAGGACCGGACAAGGAGAAATAGCCAGAAGTTGTGCCAGGGGAAATTTAGATTGGCTATTAGGAAAAAAAAATTGTCATGGAAAGGGCTGTAAAACATTAAAACAGACTGGGCAGTGTTGCAGTCACCGTCCCTGGAAGGGTTCAAAGCACATGTGGATGTGGCACTTGAGGACATGGTTTAATTGTGAACATGGGGGTGGTGCTGCACTGATGGCTGGACTTGATTATCCTGAAGGTCTTTTCCAACCTTAACAATCCTATGAGTCTGTCTCTTGTCTGCTCATTTTCAGCAGGTTTAATTGTATCTGGTAACTAAAGACACCGCTTTTACATCACCCTTGTCTTTGATTTTATCATGGAATCCCAGAATGGTTTGGGTTGGAAAGGACCTTAAATCCCATCCAGTCTCACTCCTGCCATAGGCAGCAACACCTTCCAGTATCCCAGGGTGCTCCAAGTCTTGTCCAGCCTGGCCTTGGACATTTCCAGGGATCCAGGGGCAGCCACAACTTCTCTGGGCACCCTGCGCCTCCTCACCCTCACAGGGAAGAATTTGTAACCTGCTGGTCTCTGAAGGAGAAGGGAAATTCTTGTGCAATGAAGGGAAATGCAACTGAAAAATGATTTTTAGCAGGAATATACAGATTTGCCATCAAATCTACTGAAAAACACAGCTTTTATTTAGCTGGCATAACATTTAGAGACCCCAAACGGAGGTGTAGAGCAAAGTTTGGCAGCACAGTCTCTACGCTCACTGATTTCACACCAAAATGAGGAAAATCCATTAGCAGCTGGAAATCCTCCTGACCCAGGGATTTCACCTACAATTACAAAAAGCCGACAACTGTGTTAACCATCTGCTATGTCTGTTCTAAGGACGATCAAACACTCGAGAAAAATGCTCCTTTTGTAAAGTGTTGTCGGGGGAACAAGTGCATGACGTGGGTCCATATTTATCTAGGAGAGCAAATAAACCTCTCGTCTTGCAAAGGGAATTGGCTGGAAACTCCCAAGGACAGGAATCATGTGTGAAGTCAGCTGCAAGCCCCTTTTTGGGGTGTTCATGGCCTCAGTGTGTTGCTGTTGTGTTTTTCTTCAGCGCACACCTGATGGGAACAACGTCATCCAAACTCTCTGCAGTTCCCCAGCCAGGCCCCCACATCAGGACGTGCACCTTGAAGTCTTTATTTAAATCCTCAGTGCCTTCTTGTGTTTTAATTTTTGCTTTCTGCTCTTATCTTGGGGCAACTTCCTTTAGTAATGTGTTTTTCTGAACAAAATTCATGCAGCATTCCATGGCTGCCAGTGCTTAACCATGGTGCTGTGAGAAAACTAGTGAACACTTGCTGGAAGAAAAAGGGGACCATATGGTTTTCTTTTTTACCTCAAACACCAGATTTTTCATTAATTCTTTTTTATTTTTATTTTCTTTCTTTTTTAAATTGAAGATATTTATTTGTTCTCCTCTCCTCTCAGCTGCCATCACCTGCCTGATGCTCCAGGCAAACCCAGCTCCCAACAATGCAGTTGTGCAGCTTTTGTATTCTCAGTCTGCTGTGGATAAAGCCTCTGTGATGGTGTCTGAGGTAATTTTGACTCATTTTTTTCCATGAAATGAGGCCTTTGGGCTGGGGTTTCTTCCATTTTTGTCTCTTTTGTGAAGACACCTTCCGTGGGTCAGGGATGGAGGGTGGTTGTTCTGCCCTCAGATTTGGAAGAGTCTGATTTCCTGCTAATGTGAGCTTTTAATGATTTGCCTGGAAAGTCTGCAGGCATCACAAACTTGCATACCCAGCCCCAAGCCAGGAGCTCTTGCCATGCAGGCTGATGCCATCTCCAGCCATCAGGAATTGTTTGAACACTGGGTATCTCTCTACCACTGCCCAAACTCAGGCTGCCTTCATGGGACATCACATCTCCCCAAAAAAGGACCTCGCAACCCAAACACGTCCCACTGTGGCAGCAGGAGAGCGGGTGGGGTGCTGGACTGGGGGAAGGTGGGCAGGTGGCCAAGGGACACCCCATGGTAGCCCAGCTGTGTCCACACCACGTGGAGGTGAGTCTGGGTGTGTGTCTGGCCAAGCCAGAGGAGCACAGATGAAACCTCTTTCCAATACATAATAAAAGGAGAGTGAAGCCAGCTGGAATATCCTGTACATTAAGTGTGATGACTAACTGTAGCAGATGTTGGTGCATTTGTTAAAGTTTCCACCAGAGAAGGAGGGACTGGAATATGAGCGTTTGAAAATCAAAGGTAGCCCATGAGGGAGGAGAAACGGGAGATGAAAGGGGAGCAGAGCTGAAGGGAGGGGCAGAAAGATGATGGGGAAATTGTGGTGTGGGGTGAGGGGCCAGGGGCAGCCTGTGGGGCTGGGGCTGGCTGTAGGGCTCCTTCCCCAGGAGAAAAGAGCTGCAGGGCCTCCTGCAGCAGGAGGATAAATGGCTGCATTCCCAAGGGTGGAAGAGATGGAAAATCAGACACACGGCTCTGGGCAGACGTGCTGGGGGGCTGGGCAGGCATCAGCCACCCTGAGCCACCCCCAGGGGAAACTCTGAGTCCCCTGTCACACCTGGAGCCCAGCTGGGCTGCACCAAGGTGCCACAAACCAAGAACCTCCCTGGCAAGGAATGTCCTTTGCCTGCTGTGGAATTTCAGGTCTGTCCTCCTTAGCAGGGATATTCATCTTGGTGGAGTTACACTATTCCCAAACGTGAGCCCCAAAGTCACATCCTATTTACAGAAGAAATGATAAAATAATTTAGTTCATTTTATCACTATGTAAAGGTCGTTAATGTCCTTTCTTGTCAGTACAGTTTTCTGAGGAGAATCCATCCAGGAATTCAGATCCAACTTCTTAAAACACAACATGAGTTTTCCTGACTGTTCTCTCTTTCTGACAAAAAAAGAAAAGCGGAATGTAGAGTTGCTCAAAAAAGCAAAACCTATTTCAAAGAAATGCTAAAAGACATATTTTTTGTGTCTTAAAAGAGACCTACATGATGTTGTTTTATCTGTTTTGTTATTCCCTCAACTCTGTCACAGAACCAATGTTCTGCTTCCAGAAAAAAACTTTGTCTTACAGAAAACCCAGTTTCCAGTGAGCAAAATTAGCAATGCAAAGAAAATCACAGTTTTATGGAGAGATTGGCAAACTCTTTATTTCTTCAAATTCTGCTTGTAATTTTTTAAAATTCTATAAGTGACTTTTAAAACTGCTAAAATACATAACCAGTCCTTGACTTCCCCCTTTCCTTTCACCAGTCAAATACACTGCAAGCATAGGTGTGCTGGACAATATTTCAGCAAAATTCAAAGAGAAACCTTATCCCCTGAGGAAAAGCTAATGCAAATGGAGCAGGAAGCACCCAAAAATAATTTATTAATACGGCTGCACACCTATCCAAACTGATCTTTCCCCCTTTAATGTTCAAATAATTACAACATGATGTATTGCCTGATGTATGAAGCAATTTCCCCCAATAATTAGTAATTGCCTGTTGCAGGTCTGATGTAACACTTTGTCAGGTTTGTTCAGCCAAGTGTTCCCCTCCACACAGGGCAGCAAACTCAGAGTTTAAATTCCTTATACACAAAATTATAAATGGCAACGAGTAGAGAATGCATGTAACTGATCTATGTGTTCCTGAAAAAAAGACCTTCTGGTTATTCCACAAAAAAATAGATTTGTCTGTGTTACATGACACTGCTGGTGCTTATATATGAGTAGTTCCAGCAAGACCAAAAAACCCCAAATTTCTCAATTTAATTCTTTTTTTTTTCTTTTTTCTTTTTTTTTTTTTTTTAAGAAGCTAACAAGATCCAGCAGTTTCAGTTCTTATGTCACAGTTACCAGAGCTAAAAGGCAAAAGGCGTTCAGCTCTGGTTAAGACAAGTTCTTCTCTTAGCCCAGTGCACTGCACTAATAAAACAATTTTCACTTGGAATATAATGCAGCAGTGCCTTAGCCTTCCCTTGGCAAATGAGATGAACATCAGGGGAATAAAAAAAAACAGCACCAAGGTTCTGCTTGGAAAAATGGAATTTCTGGAAGAAAGATTAAAATAAATGAAATATCACTGGCTTGGCGAGCAGCAACTGGGGGAGAATGAAACAAATATTGGAATGACATAAATCCTGAGGAATTACAGTGTTATAAGGAAGGGCTGAAAGTGAAGAAGGTAAAATTTTGGCTGTCTAGCCACAGAAGTTTCCTGGTGCAGATATCCATTAGTGAAGTGGTCTTACGAGGAAATGGTGAAGGATATATAACGTATGACATTTATAACCAGACTAAACAAAAACTGCACAGTCCTTCCTTCACAGACAAGTGGCCCACAAATCCACTTCTCCATCCCATGGATCCCATGCTCTGCATGAGCAGCCACATTCCACAGGAAGCACAACACGGAGTGGGAACTTTTTATTTTGAACCACAGCCCAGCCAAACCTGGGCTTTAAATGCTGCTGGACTCTGATTAGAGTGGTTTGAGCTTGAACTGCAGTCAGAACCAGTCCTGAAGCTAAATATCCCCTGTCTCAACTCCCTGATACCAAGCCAGGGTTTGAGAAGAGGTCAATAACAGAGCAAGGGTGATTCCAGCCCTTCTTGCACCAAAGGTCTTTGATGATGTGCTGGGATTGCCTTGGGTTTGGGCTGTGCTGGAAAACCCTGTAAGCTCTGGGATTTAGGAAAATCTTCCTCTGTCTCTGGCAAAGGTTTCTGGGATTTAGGAAAGTCTTCCTCTGTCTCTGGCAAAGATTTAGGTTCTGCCATGTTTAGGGTCTCATTAGACCCCACCACTACCAGAGCTGAGTGTGCTCCAAGAACTCCTTCCTTTCCCCACCCTCTGGTCTCTGGAGGTCACTGCTGTGACACCATTTCAGTCAAGGTGGGATCCTTCCCCTGCAGAAGAAGATTAGAAATCTCTTAAATTCAGGTTCATCCTTGTTTCTTCCACTGTCCAAGGCCTGGAGAAGGTTTTATCCAAGCAGACCAACAGAACTGTGATGTCCTCCTCACTGAACATTAAGACATCAGCTGGGAGAGATTCCTGCAGGGATAACCCAGCTCTCAGTCCCACATCCCTGGTGCTGGTGGTCTTCTACAAGTCTGCTCCTTGTTAGACATCCTGGAACAGCTTTTATTGTACCTCAAGGCCTAAAATTTCTTTTAGTCCAGAATTTGCAAGCAACTCTCCTCATTTTATCCTGCTTCTTGGAGGTTTTCTTTACCTTAGAAACCAGAGACACACTTGCAGAGCAGGATGAAGCTCTTGGGAGCTATTTTTCTCTTCAGTTTTTCTGGCCTGTATGAAGAAAACTTGGCAAAAAGCTGAAGGGCAACGTGCATGGTGTGGCCATTTGGGAGAGGGATGCAGCTGGAATGGCTAATCTGGGAATATTTGGATGCCAGGACAGTGTCATCTTGTGGTCATTGTGCAAGGCCAGTGACTGAGACTGAGAAGGTGGGAAGGACAGAATTATAAAATTGTTAAGGTTGGAAAAGACCTCTGAGATGGAGTCCATCAAGTCCAGAGCTGCCAAACCCGCCACTAGGCAGGCAAAGCTTCATCATCAACAGCACCTTCATTTCCTTTCTCCTTTGTCAATGACTTTTCCATGAGGGAGAAAAATTGTCCCTCTGATAACCAAACCAGAGAAGCACCCAGCAGTACAGCAAGCTGATCTTAACAGATTATTTGGATTATTCATGGCTAAAGTGAGATTTCAGCTTCCAAAATCATCCCTGGACACAAAGCAGAGGAGAATCCAGCTCTCTGTGACACTGCCAGTTCAGTGTGCAGCAAGAGAAGCCTCACACATCTCCCACACGTCTCCTGAAAGCCAGGGGAGACAATGGGGCCCAGCTATTGTCTTGCAGTTGCTCATGGATTTTTTTTTTTATTTTTTTTTCCAGCCAGAAAAGAATTGCATTTTGTATGGTGACTCCTCTGCATCCCGAGGGGCAGCAGTGGGAGAAATGTTCTCATTCCTGGAATACCATTGTACTGAGGTTCCCTCTGCAGCCTGTGCTCATGAGCTGGTGGGACATCTCTCCATGACACTGGCAGCTCCACCTCCTCCAAGAATGGATGGGAAAAGATCTGTGCTGCTGCTCTCCACAGGAGTGTTGTTAAATAAGAGTTAAATACAGAGCCAGGCTTATTGGCCTCTGGAGGAAACCCTGACAGAGCTTTCAGACATCAGATGTGTTTCACATTCCCTCTGTGCCACAGGATCCTCAAACAGCATCTCTTAGAGCTAATGGGGACAGCAGAGAGGCATGATTTGGTTGAGTGCAGTTTCCATGTTCAGGAAAGCTCCTCATGGACTGAATTTTAGCAATCCAGTGTTTGTGTAGAGAAAAAGTGCTTGCATTAAGGTAGGAGGTATCTCAAATAAAATGTCAGTGGAAATTCTGTTTTTGGTCAGCCAGGCAAGCTGGAACTGGTGAGTTTGTCTTGCCTCCTGTTCCTACTCCAAAATGTCCCTTTTTTGGGATCCCTTGCCACCACTTTAGCAGAGCTCACCAGTCTTGTGGCTGGTGGCACAAAACCTAACCCCCCACCCAGGCTGGTCACCTCCCCAAAAGCCACTCCTGGAGACCCCACGTGTGATCACTGAATCCATCATCCAGGATGGAAGAAAACCATAATGCCCCTGTGGACACTGCCCAGGAGAGATTTAGTCTGGGGCTGTGGTATTCTCATAAACATGAAAACCAGGTCGTCCTAAAATTCATGGTTTTCTGGCACTTTGATCTGGCCTCTCTGAGCTGAGTGACCACCAGCCTAAAGGTGAATATTGGGATTAGAGTAATTCTGGTCCCAGGCAGAAGCCCCTGCTGTCAGGATCTCCAGGGTATTTGTTTAATGGGTGACCATTTTCTTCCTTAAATTTTTCCTCCAGTGTGACAGAGAATTGCCAAGAATTAATGCCAGTGTTTGTCAGAGATGACTCAAGGCCAACTGTCACCATCTCTGTTACTGCTGTTGTTGGGATGATGGCAGGATTCCCAATGTTTGTCCTGCTCCTCTGAGAAGTCCAAGGCAGAATGGTCAAATCACAGAATGGTTGAATTGGAAGGGACCTTAATGCTCATCTTGTTCCAAATCCCTGCCATGGGCAGGGACACCTTCCACTATCCCAGATCGCTCCAAGCCCTGTCCAACCTTTCCTTGGACACTTGCAGGGATGGAGCAGCAACAAATTATCCAAAATCACTTTCCTAATGCCAAATCTTTTCTCCCTATCTACAAATTATCCCATGGCTGGTGCCATTTTCACTTCCCACTGCAGGGAGAGGGCAGCATCCTGTGGCCTGGCATTCCCTGGAGTGTAGAGGGACAGAGAATTCAGCTGTTGGCATGGTTAGAGTGACAAACCCTTCCCTGCTTTCATTAGGCATCTGAATTGCTGACATTCCTGTCAAATGCTAAGTGGGGACCTTTTCAAGAGTGGCAGCTGGGTCAAGATGTGAAGCCTTAATGAGTTAATGCAATTTGGTCCTTGGCAAGGAAATCCTCTGTGGGGAGGTCTCTGGTGTGAGGAATGGTTGGGTTGTTCCTCCAGAAAGGGGAGGATGGATCCAGCTGGCTGGGATGAGCACGGGAAGGGTGTGAGGAAAACCAACCCCCTATGGCCACAGTATGTCACCTTCCCAAAGGAGGTGGCTGGGCATGGGGGAAAGAACCAGGACAAACATGTGATGGCAAACACCTGATCCTCGTGCAGTGCATGGAGGGAGTCTGGTGAAAAGTGAAATGAAACAGGCTGGGGAGGGGTTCCCAAGAGGACTTCTGCAGTTGTAGCTAAAAAGCAGAGTGGTGGCATGGCAGGGTGTTATGGCAGGGTGGCCCTGGGGCATGGTGATGCCACATGTGCCGCACAGATGGCACACAGGTCAGGTGAGAGCTCCTGATTTCCAGCTCTGTTTCACTGGACAGAACATTTGCTTTGGGTTTCTTTTTCTTTCCCTTTCCCCTTTCCCCTTTCCTTTCTCCTTTCCCCTTTCCTTTCTCCTTTCCTTTTTCCTTTCCTTTCCTTTCCTTTCCTTTCCTTTCCTTTCCTTTCCTTTCCTTTCCTTTCCTTTCCTTT
>JANRGV010000094.1:2464837-2475093 GCA_024734035.1 Alethe castanea
CTTTCCTTTCCTTTCCTTTCCTTTCCTTTCCTTTCCTTTCCTTTCCTTTCCTTTCCTTTCCTTTCCTTTCCTTTTTTGTACAAGTATCTCCTAAGAGCAGAACACTTTCTTTTCCTGGTAATCCTTCTTCTTGTAGTAATAGATTCAGCAAAGATCAGAGGGACAGGGGGAGCAGCTCCCAGCTGACTCTTAGGGATACAAAAAGTGATGGCAACTCAGGTAAGAGGTCTTGGATGCAGTGATGGGTGTCCTGGCCAACAAGACAAACTCATTGCGCTGACTCTCAATAGCTGCAGCATGAATAGAAGAGAAGGAGGAGCATACCAAACCCCTTTGTTATCCTTGTTTTCTTCCAGGAAATACAGGAGAACAGCTCTGATGTCTGCAAAGCCTGAGCTGACTTGGGCATCAACTGAGAGACAGGATAAGGGTGAGGAGGTTGGGGGCTTTTCCACCATTATCTGGATTGGGACCTGGAAGAGTAGGGCTTAACAGGAGAGTTTTAAAGGGCTCTAAACCCCAGGATTTATGCTGGAACAGCAATAAAACCCACTGGGGTCTATGTTATAGAGGCAGCTAATACACACCTCGGGTGGTGAGACGCAGTCAGGCCATTGCTGTGTGGATTAATGTCCCCATAAAACACGTCCCGTGGTGTGACATTGTTGCGAGGAGAATGGAGCAATAACTCTGCCCCAGCCCCAGCTCCGTGCCGGCACACGGATCCCCACCGTGGGGCTGGAGGCTCTCAGGGCTAACACAAAACATTTGTTATGGAGCTGCCCCTGCGCTCCCACTGGAACAGCCCAGCCCAGGGCCCCTTCCCCGCCCTGCCGGCTGCTCTCCCATCCACTGCTGCTGCACCACTGGCATCGCTGGCTCCCGGCTCCCCATCTGGGGCTGCCTGCGTGGCCAGCTCCAGGCAATCCTTCAGCAGCCGGGTATGGCCCCGGACAAGCCCAGGCCATGGCAAACAACAGGTTTGGCAGGGCTGAGGGTGTAAATAAAAGCCTGACTCAGCCAGGGCTGCTGAGCGGCCGCCACCGAGAGCCTTGAAAACTGGAAAGTATTATTTCATTTATTAATAGGCATTTCTGTTACACTCCCCACCAGAGTGTGCGTGTCCCTGATGACAGAAGTGCTTACTGGTGCTAATGAGGCAGAACGGAGAGGAAAAAATGGCCCTGTGGGTCGGGGACTGGCTGGGGAGCCGGGAGATGTGAGCTCAGCTCCTGGCGCTGCCGCCTCCGCCGCTGACCTTCCCCTGCCTGAGCGCTGCTCCAGCCCTGCCTGCCAGCTGCAGGATGGGGATGCTCTGCCTCACCTGTGGGCTCCATAATTCACATCATTCACATAATTCCTGCTCTCTTCCCCCTCGCTTCTCCTGTATTTCTGGGACCAAAGTCTTTGCCGTCCTCCTCCTCGGGCTTTGCGCCTCCTTGGGCTTTGCACCACTGCAGAATGGGTTTTTCTGGGAAGGTGAGAATGCAAAATGCAAAGGGGAGACACATAAATGGGGGTTGGAAAAGGCAGACACTGTCCCTCAGCCATCCATCCCTTTGGATGCTCCCAGCTAACACAGGTTGATGGCTCACCTCCCCCAGGTGTATCCCAGGGATTTGCCTTTTCTTCTCTGGTACCATTTGATAGACCAGACACCAAAGTATCCCCTAGAAATACCCATCACCACTTCAGGGCTCCAGACCTGAACTGTGCCCAAGATGTGTCCAGAGCATGCCAAGGAGCACTGACTCACACACCTGGTAAGCTGTGAGGGAGTAGTTGTTTTCTGGATGGGATCACAGATGCCTGTGGGGGATTTGTGGGTGGCGTGGTCCCTAGGCAACTTTCAGATTCAACAGAGAACCCATTAGGACTGGATGAAATACTCCATGTTGTTTGGAAAGCAGTGGGCTGGGCTGTGTTTGTCCCACAATCCCTGCTCAGCCAGGTGTAGGGATTTCCTTGGAGAGGGGTGCTCCAAGACACCCACTCCAGCCCACCCCAGGGCTATTTCCACTCCATCCCTCTGCACTGGAGCTTCCCTCGGTGGGAGCCAGGTTGGGCTGGGACAGAGAACCTGGTACAAGGTGAGGCTTTCACCCCACAGACAAAATCCTTGTGCAGTGCCCTGGGGAAGGCTGCAAGTGATGTGTGCAGGGTCCTAAAGAAGCACAGTGCAGTTCCTTTGTTGCTGACCCACCCTGGCGAGCTCCAGAACCACACAAGAAGATGTGAAGGCTTATTCCATAACCACTGGAGATATCCAGAGGCCAGGCTGGCACTAGCAGGCATGAGATTAGTGTATTACACGCTGGGAAAGGCAAATAATGAGAAGGCTGCAGTGAATTTCCACATCTTTAATTTTCTCCCCTTCCTCAGAGTGGCAATGTCTGCTCAGCACATCTTGTGAGCAGAAAGCAGCTGAAGTAGAGCAAAAATAAACTGGAGAGCTGAAACAGGAGAAGAGAGCACAGCTACAGCACAGCTTTGTGTAAAACCTCATTCCTTACTGGTAGTAAATAAAAATAGTTTTTTGGTTTTTTTTTCTCAGTGACTCACAGCGCAGACATTGCATGGAAAGGGCACTAGAATCAACAGCCAAGGGGAAAAAAAATAGAGAAATGGAAAAATGATCATCACAGTGCATTTTTCCCATTCCCCTTTCATCTCTTACACCTGTGTTTGACTTCAGCCAACCTTACATAAATCCTTTAAACATCTGTCTAAGTCACTTATGAAATAAGCTGGAATGGCCTCAGCCAGGCTAACAGCTCGTTCTGCTGGATATCAGAGTGTTTAATCCCAAACAGGGCTGTGAGGTTTGCCAAGCCAGGTGGGCAGCAGGCTCTTCCCATCAAACCCTGCCCATTCAGAGTGCTCCACGCTGCTTGTGCCAGGACTTGAGCAGGCAGTGCCTTGTGAGAGCCCCTATTTATAGCTGTGACCTGGGGATGGAGTGCAGCACCTGACCCCTGCAAAATCACACAGGCTGAGCCTACCTAGCAGGGGATGGCAGCCATGGGGTGGCCAAACAGGAGTCTGGGATAATTTTGGGAAGATGAAATCTTGGGGAGAGGGGTCGAGTCTCAGTGTCAGTGGTCACATCCTCGGCGGGGCAGGGGGTGGGATGGATGTGGCCCCAGGGGAGGTCAGGGCACGGGGCTGTGACTGTGGTGGGGGCTGTGTGCTGACACAAGGCAGGGCTGTGCTGTTGCTCTTCCCCTTCTGTGCTTCAGGGGGGATTATTTCCTGGAATCACAGAATCACTGAGATAAAGGCCTCCAAGATTACAGAGTAGAACTTCTGGACAATCCCCACCTTGTCATCCAGCCCAGGGCACTGAGTGCCATCCAGCCATTTCTTGGACACCTCCAGGGGTGGTGACTCCATCACTTCTCTGGACAGCGCAGTCCAGTGCTTGACCACACTTTCAGTGAAGAAATTCTTCCTGATTTCCAGCCTGACCCTCCCCTGGCCCAGCCTGAGACCGTTCCCTCTCCTCCTGTCCCTGTTCCCTGGAGCAGATCCCAAATCCCACCGGCTGTCCCCTCCTGTCAGGGAGTTGTGCAGAGCCACAAGGGTCCCCCTGAGCCTCCTTTTCTCCAGGCTGAGCCCCTTTCCAGCTCCCTCAGCCTCTCCTGGTGCTCCAGACCCTTCCCCAACTCCATTCCCTTCTCTGGACACGCTCCAGCTCCTCAAAAGACATTTTATAATTCTGTAATTTCTTTCTTGCAGTGAGGACCCCAGAACTGACTCATTATTCAAGGCTCCTCATCTCCTCCAGAACAGGGGGACAGTCACTGCCCTGGTGCTGCTTCACACCATTCCTGATCCAGGCCAGAGGTGATTCAGACCATTCATGGCACCATATCTGAAAATCTCTTTGCAGCTACCAGTTCTGCTGCCTGCAGAAATTCATTGCATCTGCAAAGATGATTCCCTTCCATTCCAGATTCTTGGCACTCCACTGAATGAGTCTCTACAGTGAAAGAAAAGGAGTAACAGTTTGAGTTTGTATTTTGGGTCTTGACTGATCTTTTGGGTTCCTTGAGTTGAGAGAACTTCTGTTCTGGCATGGAGCTTGATCTGTCTCTCTGTGAGTGTCTGAGTGTCACAATCTATCCAGGGACTGATTTTATATTAAAATACACTGAAATCTGCTGCTGAGCAAGGTTAGTCCCTGGCTGGTGGGTGCTGGTGCTGCCCTGCTGGAGTCAGTGGGAGCACAGGCAGTGAGGGGAGAGAGGACTCTGGCCATGCCACCCACTTTGGGACCTTGGGCAGTGCCAGCCTGCTCCTCAAAATGCTCCTGCACTGCATGGACTTTGTGCAGAGCTGGTGCTGCTGCTTTGCACAAGCACAGGCCCCCCAAAAGCTGAGACCCCCCCCTCAGCTGAGCAAACAGAACCAAGACCAACGGCTGCCAAGTTGGGATCTCCGGCTTGTCTTGATTTACTGGTGAGTTTAGAAGGAACTGTAAGAGGTTTCTTTCAGGGACAAAATATATTTTTCCCTTGACACAAGTCAGGAATCGCCAAAGGGATTTGTTTAAACACATCTGATAAAAGTCTTCCTTGGGCTGTGATCAAGGCAGGTCAAGCTCTGCGCTGGGTTTATCTCGCCTCGTGAATTTGAGCTGTCTGCTTGCCTCTGGATTGGTTTCTGCTTCTGCACAAGTACCTGCTGCTCTCCAGTATTTACTGGTTGTTTGTCATGTGGGTCTTGCTGACCCCTTTGCTTTACTGTGTGTATTCACACCAGTGACACTTCAAAAGCTGAGGATGTTTCCCTTCCCCTGAGTCAAGATGTGAATCCTAACAGGATCCTCACATACCTTAACTGTTGGGAAACAGCTCCTTGAAGCTGTAGGATTCTTGGCCTAGAAATCAGAAATTAGACAAAATTCCTGGCTGATGCCAGGAAGAGAAAGCTGCCAGCCAGCTGAGGGTCCAGGTGGGATCTCCAAAAGATCTTCAGCCAACAGGGAGAGCTGCAACACGAGCCACTGATGGGAGATGCATGGAATGGGTTGGGTTGGAGGGGATCTTAAAGCCCATCTTGTCCCACCCCCTGCTATGGCAGGGACACCTTCCACTGTCCCAGGGTGCTCCAAGCCCTGTCCAGCCTGGCCTTGGACACTTCCAGGGATCCAGGGGCTTCCCCACCCTCACAGACAAGAATTCCTTCCCAATATCCCATCCATCCCTGCCCTCTGGCAGTCTGAAGTCATTACCTCTCATTTGATCCCTGCACACCCCTGGACGTTTGGGCATTCCCGTGTGTCCTCTCCAGCACTGGGCTTTCCCAAGCTTTGCCTGTGGAAAACCACAGCAGAAGGTGAGGTGGGGATCAGAGTCTGCAGGCAGTGAGTTTGATTTTTGATAAGGTCACCCTGGGTTCAGACTTTGCTAATCTACCTCATAAATCTTTTGTAGTCCCTTCTGAAGCCAGCAGCACCTGCTCTGTGTGTCCTTGCAGAGGAGGTGGTTGGGTGTTGCCTATTTTCTTTCCAGGGGGAAGGCTCCACTCAGGTCTCTTGTGCTCCCAGACACATGGGAGGGCTGGGATGTACCAATAATCAATTAATTAGCCAGACTTTAACCAGCAGGATGTTTCTTTTTGCTGGCATGTGATGCTCACCTTCCCTGGATGGGCAGAGCTGAGAAGGAATCTGACCATGATGAAAACAGACAAAGCCTCAGCATCCTGATTCCTGCACAAGAAAAAAGAAATAAAAAGGCATTTTGGCCCAAAACTACCCAAAATCACTTGAACTCAGGTGCCTACAGTTGTGTTGGGGGTGGGGATTAGCTTTGATTTTAGGAAAATATGAAATATTTGGAAAAGGCTCTTTCCCCAGACAGTGGTTGGGTGCTGGGACAGGCTCCCCAGGGAAGTGGCTACAGCTCAGGACAGAGCTCAAGAGGCATTTAAACATTCAGGCACCTGCACAACATTAAATGGGACATGGAGTGGCAAAACCCTGCCAGACAGAGCAGTTATTCCTCAAGAGTTTTGTCGTATTTTCCATGGGACCACCACGATGGCAAATCCCAGCAAGAGATGTGACACTACAGGTGAAATGCACAGTCCAGTGTGGCTGCTCCTGCAGGAGTGTGTGGAGATGCCTGGATGATCAGGAAGAGTTGCAAAGTTGTATAAGAAGCTGCAGGAAAATATAAAAATCTGTACAAAAATCAGGATTCTTTTTTTGAGACATCAATAAATAGACTCCAGGGGAGAACAATGTCACTGTGGAACAACATCTGTTCCAACTTTGCTGAGAACTCCCTGGTCTCCTTGTTTTACCAAGCATCTGCTCCCAGCCACTGATCCTTACTGTGCCTCTAAGAAGGATGTTGCATTCCTTGGGGATGAGATCACTCCAGGACTGGTCCAAGGGAAAGGACTTTGTAGATGAAGGATGCAGAAGTTCAGAGAGTTTTGCTCTCAAGTCCTGGAGGGACTCAAGGTGAGGCACCACATCCTTCAGAACCTTGTCTTTCCTTGGTAGAGCACAGACAGACTTTTTTGGCTTCTCTAAGTTTTTGAGGTTTTTTTTGCTGCATTTGCACAGTGAAGAGCTGGATTATAGCTGGGAACACAGTAAATAAAAGACTAAAATAAGAAGCTCATGAGGGAAAGAAAGGGAAATTTAGCAAACATGAATTTGGGCACTTAGAGATACTCACTGCACTGAAGATTTTCAAATTGGCATTGCTATCAAAAGCAATAACAGTAGCAAAAGCTCCTGTTGGTAATGACTTTTTTATTCTTTAATTAGAATAATTCAAGGGGCAGCTGGAATGTGCCATAAAATTAGACAGGACAGAAACCTGCAGTGCCACCAAGTGTAAACTGGTGCATTGAACAGGTCACTTTAACATGTCTGTGCTGGTTGGGTGCATGAAAAAAAAAAAATCAAACCTCTGGACAACAAATAATGGGCAGAACCCTGGTGTAGAACCCCAGCACTGCCAAAACATCCCATCTCTATGGGATGACACCATAGAAACCAGGCAAGGCAGTCACCCATTCTCTGGCCCCTTCTCCTGGGGTGCAGGAGAGGGCTGGAGCATTTGTGGCAGCTTTTCAGGGATGTGCACTTCAGGAACAGGGATCAGATCCATTTGCTGGCTCAGCTGGGCCCCAGACAAGGCAGCCCTCTGGAAAAACTCTGAATGAACATCCAGGGCCTTGCTTTAGGAATATGCTTCTCCTTGCAGCCCATCCATATCACAAAGTGATTTTTCAGCCCATCTGTTTAGGGATTAGGCATTGCTGCTGACACAAAGGGCTCTGCCAAAACCATGAACCGAGTGCCTCGGTGTGGACAGACCTCTTCTGAATCCCACCACCCTTTCCTTCTGCCCTAAAGCTCCCTTGATTGAGTTATTGGGTGGCTCCAGTCTTGAAGCTCAGGAAGGTGCAGACTGCACTGCAGCATCACCAGATGTGAGTTGCCAAGGTGTGACAGAGCTGGGCACACTGTGGGGACACAAAAACCATTTTTCTGCCTGTGTGTGAGGGTGCCTGCCCATGATCTTTCCAGAGGTGGTGAGAGAATGATGTCCCTGAGACATCAGCTGTGTGCTGCTGCAGGAGAAGGGGCCACACTGCTCTCTGGCTTTCAGGGAGCAAAGGGAATGAAGAATCCCCTGAGGGAGAACCAGCAGATTCCCCAGAGACATTCCCTAAAAAGGCCCAGCTGACAACGAGCATGGCCTGTCCCTGTCAGGAAAGCTTTCCAGGGTTGGGAGGATGCCTGCTTAGGGCAAACAGTTCATAACAAAGTGTCAGTAGCTCACATCCATGGATCCTGGGGTTAGCAGCATGAAGAGCACTTCATTCCCTCCATGCTGATCTTTTCCATCTGCTCTTTACTGCCTGCAAGGTATTCCCATGTGGAAAGCAGCTCGAGCCTGCCGTTTCCAAGCCTCTTCCAAAAATTATGTCGAGCACGAGCATTTTATCATTAAGGGCACTAATACTTTGCACATACACAAAATTTGTCTTCTGATTATCCCCAGCTTGTATTACAATGCATTTTGTAGGCACTTAGCCAAACATTTTACCTTCAGTCAGATATATGACCTGCTGGTTTGGAGAGGCTGGAGGCTGGTCCAAAGCCCATTAGACCAGGGCAAAGCTCTGTGCTGGTTTAGCAGAATTTGGATCGGTCCCTAAAGGCATCACAGATGATCTGAATTATCAGAAGTGGTCTCAGGCAGTTGCAAGTAGGTAGGGATCAGCTTGCCAAGGTATCTGAAGAAGCTGGATCGGGTTGTTTTCAAATCATCTGATGAGAATTAGCTCAACTTAATCAAATCACAAGGCAGTTGGAAATTCAGTCTAGACTAGATGGAATAGCGTTATGGGCTAGATGGAAAGCTAAATGCATTGGAAGAAAAATAAGCAAACACAAACAAAAAAGAAGACTCATTTGCTGGGAAATGCAACTAAACAAATTTCTGACCAGAAACCAGGTGTGTATTTTTTCCATTTGCCTAAAGTGACATATTCTCAGCTATGCAGAGTTTTTATTTGACACTGAATAAAGAAGCTATTCCCCTTTCAAAGGAGATCCTTTACGCATTCATTTTGTCCTTGCTGGCTTTACAATCTCTGCTTTGCACAATGGTACTTAGTCGATCATGGTTATTTCTTTTTAGGGTAAAAAGTTCCATTTACAAAAATCTGAGGACAGTGAGTCTGAAAGAGGTAAAGCTTCTATTTTTAGAACACTAAAACTTTCCTGGTAGAGGAGCCCCGACATGGCAGGAGCTGAGCCAGCCACTTTGTCAGATGAAATCATTGATGGATCTTACTCCAGTTACAGCTTGTAAGAACCCTCATCCAACTAATATTTCCTCTAGAAATTTAGCCCATATGAAGGGCAGGTGATTGCCTAGATGAGTTCATTTTATCCAGATCATCCTACCTCAGTATAATTTTATTTTAATCCAAAGGACTGTGATTACTGCTGTGTCTTTCATCCTGCCTGCTCCAGTTTTGCTTTGTGTGTCACCAGATATCTGCTGGAAAAGGGTGCCTTGCCATGCATTCCTGCCCTTTTTATAGGGAATTTGAAAGAACTACAGCAAGGTCATCTCTACCCTGAATCAATATTTTAAAAGGTATCAGGTTTTAATTCCTTCATCTTCCCACCTTCCTCGACCCTGAACGCCAGACCCAAATTTCCTGTGTAATTTGTGGCCCACTGATTTATTCTGCACAGCTACATCTCTGGTATACCAGTTAAATCAGCTCACCTCTTGCCAAGTTAAATATGAGAGTTTTCCCATGTTTGGTGGTGAACTCCTGGAATTAGCACACATGGCATTTGATGGCTGGTGGATGCTTTGCTCCTTGTCCCACTCTGGTGAAGCCCTACTTGGAGAGGTGCCTCTCTCTTCTTATTCTTTATTGTTCTGGCCACCATTCAATACTTCCCCACAAATCCTTCTCATCTACATCCTCCCAAACCTTACAGCCACCTACAGTGCTTGTGGGATGAAATAAATCCTCAGATGTTTTCTTGGGCAACCAGTGGTTTCTGTACTTCAGCTGCATTCCCTCCAAAGGGACGCTGAGGTGACCAAGGCAGGGAAATGTCAGGGAGCAGGACTTCAGGAGCAATCCTTTGGGTCATGCCATCAAATATCCTGAGTCTGGAAGTGACCACAGCCTCTACAGGCCTGGGGAGGAGTATGAGATTTGTACAACCTCCCCTAAGAGTCACAGAATATTAAGGGTTGGAAGGAAACTTAAAGATCGTTCATCCCTGCCATGGGCAGGGACTGCTCTCTCTAGACCAGGCTGAACCTATTCAGCTCCCAAATATTTGCAGATCAGGGACCTTCTGAGCCAGACATGGCTACCTGAAGTTCCCTTTGGAGGGTTTCTGCTCCTGTGATCCTCCAGCACCCCATCTGCAACCCGGTCTTGGGACAGGAGTCCCCCTCAGCAGGCTGGCAATGGTGAGAGGTGGAAAAGCTCTCCCCCATTGTGCTCTTCATTTACAGATTGGCCAAAATCTGTGCCCTCTCCATCAATCCTCCTTTCCACAGCAAATTCCCGAGTGTCTAATAAAGCTAAATGACATCCATTCTTCACCACCAGGCATCGACATGCATTGGCAGCCCCCCTGCCTTTCAGAGGGAGCTGCTATAAATGGTCCTTCCTTCCTTCCTTCCTTCCTTCCTTCCTTCCTTCCTTCCTTCCTTCCTTCCTTCCTTCCTTCCTTCCTTCCT
>JANRGV010000094.1:2475193-2493235 GCA_024734035.1 Alethe castanea
TGCCTTCCTTCCTGCCTTCCTTCCTGCCTTCCTTCCTGCCTTCCTTCCTGCCTTCCTTCCTGCCTTCCTGCCTTCCTGCCTTCCTGCCTGCCTTCCTGCCTTCCTTCTCTTCTTTGCCTTCCTTCTCTTCCTTTTCCTTCCTTCCCTTCCTCTCTCCCTTTCCCTCCTCTCTCCCCATCCCTTGCACCACCCAGCCCTACAGCCATCACCCCACACCAGCCCCACCCCTGCAGGGTTTTTGCAGGAAATCTGAGCTCCCTGTGCAGGGCCTGAGGCTCTTCTCTCTCCCCTGCCTTTTGACCATCTGTGTGCATCCAGCAGCAGAAGTGCCACGCACTCACTCCCTCGCTCTCCCACCAACTCACCCTCAGCCCCTACCATCTGGAGATGATCTGTTTGTCTATTTAGACTCCAAGCTCTCCAGGGCAGGAACTGTCTCTAATTGCATGTTTGTACCGTACCTACAGCTGTGTTGGACTGAATACACCCACTGTCATCTTCTCTTGGAAGCTCAGCTCCTCCTGGGAGTGTCCAGCACTGAAAAGTAAGACCACTTGGAAATCCAAGTTGCTGGAGGCACATGCCAGAGTTCCTTGGTTGCACTTATATTAGACCACAGAAAAATTCTTCCAGTGGCTGCAATAATCATCCAGCCCAATTTTTACTGCCAAGCTGACAAAAAGGACTTAAAAGCAGTGAAAATGTTGCTTAGCATGGTGGAGCTCACATCTGGCTGAAGCTCCAAATGTGCCTAAAAAATGCTGTATTTCACCAGGGAAGTGCCTGAGGAGCCCAGATTTGCCTGTGCTTTGTTTGGTGACCTCTGGCCAACGCCACCAGGGAGCCAGGTGGAGAGAACAGGAGCCTCCCAGTCAGATTTTGCAGGCTGAATTGATTTCATCCTCACTCCAGCACAGCAGGATGACCTCATGTGTCCATACCTGCTGCTCACTGCCTCCCTGCTTAGGAAGATGAAGACCTAAGGTGATTTTGTTTGTAAAAAGTACCAAAATTCATTGTTTTTCTCCCCTTGCTATTTAACAGCTTTAATTAAAACCCCTGTGAAACTGAGTTTAGGCCTCTGAGCTCGTCTTTTCATAGCACCCCTTATAACACATTTTTCAAACTCTGTATTTTCACTGAAACAGGACAGGTGGTAGAAAATAGACGTGTAATCACCAAAAAAAAAAAAAAAAGTTTAAGAACAAAAAAAAGAAAAAAGCTTATTAAAGTTTCCAGTCAGACCCAAGAGAAAGAATGAATGTATCATCACAGCAAGCCTCCTGCAGATGTGAAAAGTATCTCAATTCAATAATACAGTAAAATTAAAAAGTCCATCTATATATTTTCCCATTTGGTTAACTCCGGAACACCATTTCTGCTTGTTTTGGCTGCTTTTTATTCCTGCCTTTGAGTGTAAAGAAACGGTGAGGAAGTTTATGAATGAGGTCCTGCTCACATTCCAGACTCTGCTATGTACACGGGGCTGTTTTCTGCTGGGATGAGGTCATTCCAAAACCACCTAGTTTGCCCAGTATGCTCACTCAAAAAAGATTCAAATGGACAGATTTGCACTTTCTGCAATGCAAACACACATACAGTAGTTTTCCTGCATGCCAGCATCCACCAAACTCCTGGAATAAGTGAAAAAAAAAAAAAAAAGAAGAAAGGAAAAAGGAAAAAAAACCCAGTCCTTTTTCCACTATGAGAAGCTGTTTATAAAATCAGTTTGATCAGCTCAGGAATGAGCTGAGATAATATTTATCTACACAAACACTGAAGATCATGCAACTATCTTGACATGCCAAGCTAAGATAACTCCTTGGCTGAAAAAAAAGAGGTTAGAACAACAGGAAATTACTCATTTACTACCAGTTGCTCAGGTATTTTAAAAAGCTCCCAGAACATTTGCTTTTGTGTACCTAAGAGGGAAAAAAAAAACTGGTGATGGTGGGGGAAGCCCAGATGGGTAACATAAAAGTGACTTTCCTTGCTGAAAGAGCAAGGGCAGGAGAAGGGGGGTGTGACAAGAGGTTATAAAATACCCTGCAATTCATCAGCAAGGAGAATCAAACTCCGCCGGAGCGATCGGCATTCCTGGGGATTATGGAAAGGATTATGGTGAGTTGTTAGCAGGGCCAGGGAGCCACTGAAAGATGGGCTTTCCTACTGCCCTGAAATAAATGGGACAATTAAGGCTTTGGGAAAGTTAATGAGGTTTAGTTGTGTTTTTTTTTGGTTTTTTTTTCTTGAATTTTCAGAGCAGCTGGCCAGCGGTGTGGAGGAAAAGCCATTTATTGAGGAGGAAAGAAAAATAGGCAGCAAAAATAAAAATGTTTGCATTCCCTAAAAATATACTTCAAGCCTTCTGAGGGGGAAATCAATTATCCACAAGGCCATCCTGCTGTCGGGGAGAAAAATCTGAGGCATTTTCCAGCTTGGCTGCCCTGGGTTAGCTGATCTCTCTGTCAGATGGGTCTCATCACCGCGGCATTTGGTGCCTCTGAGTCTTTCATGTGTTTAATCTCACAACCCACCTGTGAGAAGAGGAATTACAGTGAAGGAGCTGAGGAAAGGGCCCAGACTTTTAAAGGGATTTAGCTGCCCAATTACCTGGCTCAGGGTTAGGCTGGAAATCCCCAGGAGAGAAGGATGCTGCACCTGGGTCTGCCAAGCCCCGGGTGAGTGCAGTTCTCAGTAGCAATGCCCACTTGGACCTAGGACAAGGGACAGCTCAGTGCCCCCATCAAAGGGCCATTGTTTCTCCCTCGATTATTGTTGAGAAATGCTTTGAGCCTGAAAGGAAATAAATAAATAAATAATCAGAGTCTGAGTTCAGAGTGTGAAGAGCAGTTCTTTCTCCTGAGGCTGAGCAGGGTCTCACAGCATTGGTGCTTGTGTTTATTCTCAGGGAAAGAATTTACAATTAACCTCCAAGTGCTATGAAGAAGTGGAGCTCCTCTCCTGGGTCATGATTTTCCTGCCTCCTCATGCCCCAACACTGTTCACTACTCACACACCCCAAAACCTGGGCAGAATCCTGCTAAGAGGGCCAGCATAAAACATGTGCAAAAAAAATAAACCAAACCATATTAATCTTTCTCCATCAGTGAATCTCTGTTTGGCACATGCAAAAAGCCACCAGGATCGGTTCTGGCTTCAGAAGAGGAATTTCAGCTGTGTGGCAGCCCAGGGTCACACTGTGTCTCTGCAGGGCTGGCCCCTGGCAGCAGGTAGGGCAGGTGGACATTCTCTGTGGTCCCTCCTTTTGTAGACTGATTATGGTAAAAGATGCAAGCACAAAAGGACACCGAGATGACAAGTAGCAGAGAGCTGTTGGCATCTTACATGCCCTTGCTTGAGTGTGAAGATGTATGTTTGATTTTAATTGCTATAAATCATCATTTGTTCATCTCAGATTCTCCACATACTTTTTTCTCTGTCATGTCTTAATTGAGGAAATGCATTTCATCCTTCAGGAGTTCTGAGACAAAATCACAGCACTCTCTAGATCCTGTTTTATAAGTCAGTTTTCCCTGTGAAAAACTGCCATGGGTGGTGCATTTTGACTTTTTGCCACAACCTTGCTATCAGCTTCTGGTGAGCCATAAACCCCTGGCAAATTCCCCCAGTCTGCAAATCTGCCTGACACGGAGCAGTCAGTGCCTTATAAATCCACACTGGTACCGAGGCAGCTCCCTCCTCATGCCCTGTTTCATATTAAGGAGATATCCATGGCCTGCTCACACATGCTGTGGTCCATAGCCAGGTATCCAGGCAACCTATCCAAAACTTGCCCGAGTCAATGGAAAGAGTCTGCTGTCCCTGCACCACCACAGGCTTTAAAGTGAGGTTGAGCTCTTTGTTAGGAACCAGCAGGATTCTCCGTGCTGTGCCAGCTCCTTGCAGGTGCATGGAGCAGGGACTGAAGAGGAAAAGCATCAAGAAAGGATGGAATGAGGGGGAATGGCTTTAAACTGAGAGATTCAGATAGGTATAAGGATGAAAATTTAGAGGGGTGGTGGATGCCCCATTGCTGGAAGCCAAACATTCCATGTCAGCCTGGATGGGGCTCTGAGGAGCTTGGCCTAGAGGGAGAACTCCCTGCTCATTATGGAGGAGAAGGCCTTTAAATGCCCCTCCCAACCCATTCTGTGATCCCAGGGTTTGAAAACCTCAGCAGGCCAGAGTAGCCAGCCCACCTGAAAGCACATGGCCGCTGTTCCCAGTGGGATGTGTCCCACTTTGCCCATCCTGAGTGGATCTGATCCGCAGCAGGGCCGGGCGCGGCCGCCGCCGGCTCCGCGGGCCCGGCCAGGCCGAGAGGTGGAGTTTGAGACAATCGGCACCCGCCTGCCAGCTGAAGCACAAAGCCTAATTGAAGAAAGCTGTTCTTTCATCCCCACAAAGCATAAACAGGCAGTGTTATGGTGACAAACTTTCCAGCAGCCCCGTGGCTGCCGCTCCGAGCGCTCGCGTACATCGATGCTGAAAGCACAAAAAAAGGAAAGGAGACGTCCTCGTGCTTGTGAATCTCCTCTGGCTGGTTCCAGAATGGGTTTGGGAGCTCATGCCCAAAATCTACACATCTGCAATGGCCCTGAATCATATACCAGATAATTCCTGCTTGGGAACTGTGGAAAAGTTTCTCTTTTGCATAAGCTCTTTATTTCCCACCCTTATTAGATAAGGTTTTGGGATTTTTTTTTTTTCCAAGATTTCTGCTGCTTTCCCCTCTTTCCTGATGGCCTCATGGACACTCTGCCTTGGTCAAAGCAATTCTCTGTCACAGACTGTCCCCTCAACAGGGGGATTTTCCCAAATACCACCCCAAGCTCTCCCAAGGGATTGACAGCACCATTTCCCCATCAAATGGATCCGGCAAGGATCTGCTTCAACACTGGGCTGCAGGAACCACGCTGAGGGGCTTTGTGTGACAGTCCAAGATTATTTTTGGGTTTGGTGAGTGCTGGGAGGAGTGGCAGAAGGTTAGGCTTTTCCCATCACCTTCCTGCCAGAGATAGTCCCAGCCCCGACACTCTGCGCTGTTGGCTGCTCATCACAAGGCCCCCTGTCAAAACCAGGATGGCTGATGAGCTACGAACAAGCTCACAGTTAGATAATAGATGAAAGAGCCTCAAGATAAATTAGGTGCCTCCAGAAAACCTGGCCAAATGTGTTTAAAACAGGAGATCCAACACCATTAATTCTCATCAAGCAGCTTTAAAAAAAGGCAACCCAGCACTTGACTTATGCTTAGAAAACGTTATCTTCCCTTTTAACAGGGGTTTTATAATGTATTTTGAGAAGATGACAAACAATAGGGTTATTTTGAAGTCATGCCAAACACTACATTCACTGGAGGAGAAGAACAATGTTACCTCCTATCTGTCAACTGACCCTGCAGCCATTAAGCCATTTCACCAACAAACAATATTAATAAAAAAAGGGAAAGTGCTGTTCTTAACTTCCTTACAACCAGAGCTTGGGAGATGTTTTTGAATGAGATATTTGTTCCTTTCAGGAAAGATAATTTTGCCGAAAGTGAAACTTTTTAGAAGAGAGCTGGACGAGGGACTTTAGACAAGGGCCTGGAGGGACAGGACACAGGGAATGGATTCTCACTGCCAGAGGGCAGGGAGGGGTGGGATACTGGGAAGGAATTCTTGTCTGTGAGGGTGGGGAGGCCCTGGCACAGGGTGCCCAGAGAAGCTGTGGCTGCCTCATCTCTGGAATATTCTAGGCCAGATTGGATGGAGCTTGGAACAACCTGGGATAGTGGAAGTTGTCCTGGCCATGGCAGGGAGTTGAAATAAGATGCTTTTTAATGTCTCTTCCAACCCAAATCATTCTATTAAAGCGTTGGTTTCATTGCTTCTCAAGTAAAAAAATAAATCCAAAAGAAGTGTTTCTGTAATTCCCATGGACTGTGCTACAAAGGTCAAGGCTTCATTTGGGTTTTTTCCTCCCTACAGTGTTCAGTTTCTATGCCATATAAAATTGAAATGAAATGGATGAACTCTGAGTCACCATTCAACGTTTGGAGAGTTGGGATAATTTAAGGCTTTTGGAGCAGGACCATATTTTTGCTTTGTGTCAGTTCAGACCCTCTGACTTTCTACTGCCACATAAATAAATTTATTGCAAATAATAATAATAATAATATTAACAATAAATACATAATATGTTTTCACCAGTGGCAATCTTTCCCAAATTGTCCCCAGTCACAAACAGAGAAAAAAGGACTTAGGGAAGACAGAAACAGCTATTTTACTTGAACAATTGGCAAAATGAGCACCTGCTCACAAAGAATCCAGCCAGCAGGACTGGGGGGGTGCCTTATCACTAAAAATGCTCTATCAACCCATTCAGAATATATCAACAAATTCATCCGAATATTTTCAAGGAGCAAATTCCTTGTGTTCTCTTATAATCAGAATAAGCTTTTTCTCATGTGACACCTCTGGGTGTATTTGGGCTGCACTCACCAAAAAAATGGTGAAGAATAAGGTCCCAAAGTGAAAGGAGCTTCTGCAACTGTGAAATTGGAATTAGGAGCTGATAACTCTCACCCCTCCCAAACAGAGACCAAACCGCACTTTTAATGGGAATTTCAGTGATAACGATGCTGTTTTCTTTATTGGTGCTTGTCGTCTTGGATGCTCAGACCGCGAACTCGAACACATGGTGAGGATGGGGGTAAAAACCAGCTTCTCCTGGCCCTGATCCGCTGTGTTTTGTCCGCTCCCATCCCTGCTGGACTCCGGGCAGGTGCAGGGCTCGGTGCCTTTGCAACCCGATCCTGCCGCGGGCAGGAGCCGCTTTCATGTGCTGCGTGTTTGGGCAGGTCCGTGTCCCGCGGCCGGCACAAAGAAATCCACTCTAAGAAAATAATTGGATGTTAATTTCCTCCAGCTTTGCCTTCATTAAGCACAATTTGAGAAAATCGCCCCGCGCCGGGGGAGAGCGCTTGTCTTTTAAAGGTGCGCTTTGCTTGGGTACCTGCGGGGGTGGCTTTGCAGAACTGCAGCCAGGATGCCCCAAATTTCTTGGAAAACCTGAGTGGGAGATATCACAACCCCCTTGGGGCTCTGTCCCCACCCTGCCTTGGCAAGAACCGCCACGGATGGCAGCTCCCGTGCTGCTCCTGCTTGGGCTGAGAGGGGATTACTTAATTAACAATGCAGGAGTGCCAGGTGAAAGTTTATCTATCCAGAGGGAACGTGCCCCGGTTCCTTGGCGTTGTACACATGTGGTATCGTTTTTCCATTATTTGGAACATACAGGACTAAATTAATAACAGTTCCTACAAGGCCCTGGGGCTCTCGGTGGAAGAATTTTGATCTCCTTAGGAAAGGCTCACCATTTCTCATAGGAGAGATGCACTTGACTCCTGACCTCTTTTCAAAGGCACCTGTGTGAGCTTTTAAAATCCACTACCACCAATTATCCACTTTTAACCTGAAGTGTTTAAACCTCGGACCACATTAACTGGACTTAGCACATAGCCATGTCATTGCAGACTTCCTGATGTGAGGAGATGCCTTGACACGGCTGAAAGAGAGTTTAGGGATGAGGCATGAGATTATCAGCTTCTCCTCCTGACAGCTTCAAACAAAGGAGCCTTTTAGCCACCTGGTTTGTGTCTCCCACACCTGCATTAAGATTGGGAGACAAACCTTTGTACTGCTGCCTTGATCCTATTATTTGCATGTACCTGTCCACAGTCACCCTGCATCACTTAATAGCCTTCAGAGAGACCAAAGGGAAGAAGATGCACATCTACTATTTCTCTTTCAGGTTTAATACCTTTTTTTTTTTTTTTTTTTTTTTCCCTCTCCAAGGCTGCAAGCCTTTTAGGACACTATGGCATTTATTTAAACTCTAAGGAGATTTATTTGGCATGGGGGATGAAAAGGGGGAGGCTGTGAGAAGGCTGAGGATGTGGATGAGGAATGAAAAGGGAGAGGAGGCCGTTTTAAGAGTTTCTGGCTGGGCTGCAGAGAGCAAAGTTTGGTTCCTGCTCCCAGCACCAGGCAGTTTTGGCTTTGGGACTCCTCTGTTCCCCACTTTGGTTTGACACTGAGGCCACCTCTGTCCCCTTGTCCTTGTGAAGAGTCACCTGCAGCTTTCTCTGCTGCTGCCTCCAAGTCCAGACAGCGAGGGATGCTGGCACTGGAGTGCTTCACCTGCACCCCAGGCACCTGCTCCCCTTCTCAGCCCCTCATTCCTCCCCAAAATGGCCCTGCTTCCTTACACCTATGGGCTCAAGTGTCCCAGGAAATCAGCTCCAAGGCCACACTCAGCTTGGATGCAGAGTTCAGGATGTGTCCTCCTTCCATCTCCCTCTGCCTGTTGGTGAAATTAGCCTTGTGTTCTCCATTCCAGAGCTGAAGGCATGTCTAGATTTTAAATTAAATTCATATTCTCTTTCCCATGAAGGACAGAACAATATTAACCTCCTGGATCCAGCCCTGGCTAATAAGGTGTCCATGCAAGAGGAGGTTTCATCCATAGCCTGTGCATATACATTGCTGCATTTCAGCCTCAGCCAGCTCCTTGACTCATCAATGTAACTCAGGAAGGTAGAAATATTAGAGTTGCATTCATATTCCAGGCCTGGTTTAAATCACTAGCATTGTGGAAAGCTCTGGATAGGTCCAAAAAAACAAAAAACAAAAAACCAAAAAACCAAAAAAAAACAAAAAAAAAAAAAAAAGGAGGGAAGAAAAGAGTTTTCTGGTTCTAGTTTTTCACATTTTCTTTTCCCCTCTGAAAAGTGAAACCCTCCAGCTGCCCAGCATTGCACAATGGCCCAAATGCTGCGAGTTCCAGCCCTAATCCCAGCCTGCTCTGCACGCCAGGCCCAGCAGGGCTCGGCAAAGTGCCCCACTGCCACCCTGCCTCCCCAACCCACCCCTCCCAGAAGTGTCCCTTCTTCCTGGGGTCACAGCAAGGGGCTTGTCCCCATCACCAGGCCGTGAATTTGACCTCTGACCTTGTCCAGATGAAGAGGACAAAGAGCTGGGCCAGCTCCCTCGGCCATTCTGTGATTTGTGCTGCCACAGGAAGCAAAGGGAGGGGAAATCTCCAGATTTTGGCCATGTGTTGGACATGCTTTCCATTATGGGCAAAGGAGTGCTGCCAGTGTTCCTCCAGCATGCCAGGTGGGAGGAAACCAAGCCCAAATGTCTTCCCCAGCTACCAGACGATGGATAAACTCCTTGTTCTCCTGTCTCTGCAGAGGCAGCATTGCCAGGGATGCTCTGATCCATTGCAGGATCTGTCCAATCCTGGGTGCAGCTTCCAGGCATCCAAGGAAAGCCCCTGGGATTCAGGTCTGATTTTGGCATTGTTGTTTTTATCATTAATATCATTAATATTGTTATTATTATTACTGTATCTGTGGCCAAGCCTAAGATCTCTGCCAGCATTGCCTACACTATCCTATCAGGATCCTGGGTCTCTCCAGAAGGGATTGATAGGAAAAGAAGGCATCATGCATTATGCCCATGTGCCAGGTGATGAACTGGAAGAATCAGCCAAAACCTACTCCAATAAGGGGCCTGATACTCAGCAAATAATCCTGCACCAGGTGCCATCCCCAAGTGAAGAGCAAAGATTCAGCCAAAAGGCAGCAAAACCAGAGGGAAAGGATGGTCTGTGGTTAAAGATATGTGCTGAGCCTTCCAAGAGGGATGGATTTAGTTCCTCTATTTGGCTTAATGTTCCCATGATCCTGACGTCAAACAAATCACTTCATCTTTTGCCACCTCCGTGCCCCATCTGTTAAAGCGTATTTTTAGTATTTTTCTTTTTTCTCTTGCCCTTTGTCTTTTCTGTTCTGAAGTCCTCAGAGCAAGGTTGTGTCCTGCTACACAAGGTCCATCAGAAGAGGGCTCTGACCTGAGTTCTTGCTGCTGAAACACAAATTTTATCTAGATCATAATGCAGTGCCTACCATGTTTATGACACTGATTGAGAAATCCTCATTACTATCCGTGGAAAATTTTGATTTGAATGAAAATATTGAGTGGTTTGTTTGCAGAAGGAGAACCCCGAGGACGGTTTCCATTTTTCCCAGAAAAAAAAAATCTCTGAAGAAAGTTTACAAACCCCAGAAATTCTTGTGAAATCAAAAAGGCATTCATTAATCAGCGTTGCAGAGTCAAACAAAAGACAATATCGTCTGTCCCACGGGCGGATTTCCTTCCTCTCTGCAAGGAGCTGGAAACCCTACTCTGCTGCCCAGCCCTGGTCAGGGCTCTCATTCCAGAGGAATCTTCTGCGCTTGTGTGTCAAGGAAAAATCTGTTTCCAATAGGCGTGGAAGGCCTGTGCATCGTGCTCCTGTTTCACACAGAGCACTCCCAGGCCTGCACTGGCAGAGCCTCCCAGGGTGTCTCACACTGTTCCACCACCTCCAGAGCTGTGCCAGGCCTGCAATGCCCAGCGTGGCCCAACCCCAGCCTGTGCAAAGGATTTGTCCATCAGCACCATGCTCTGCCCCTCTCCAGCCAGCCCTTCCTGCGGCTCCCCCTCTCCTCCCAGGGACTGCTGGGGATGGAGATGGACAAATCAAGAGGTTTTCACCTTGCTTTGTCTCGTTTGAGAAGCTGAAGTTTCTCACCAGCTCAGCCAGCAGGTCCTTGGGAAGGGCTAAAGCTGTCCACGTGCAATCTTTTCTTCCTGCATTTCTAAATCTGAAATTCCAAAGAACACGCCAGTGTGCAAATTAATAACACGGTACTTGCAGGTGGCAAAGCAGTTCAGGGACCATCAGCCAGTCAGTCTTAAATTCAACTACAGGACAGGATTGCAGAGGAGGTGTGGTTGTGTGGAAAACATATCCACAGGTTTCTCCCCATCACAGACTAGGCTGTGGCCTTACCTGTTGCCCCCGAGGCAATGAGCACAGCAAGGATTTGTGCTGGAGATGGTCCTGCTGTCCCCATGAGGCAGAGCTTCAGAAGTGATGGGGGAGGTCCAGAGTGCTTTCTCCTCCAGCTCTGTGCCCCGTTTTTCCCAGGATGTGCTCCCAGCATTGCCTTGTCCCCATCCCACCTCCTGCAGGGCTGTCCACCAGGCAAGGCCCCATCTGCAAGGATCCAGGAGCTTTTTCACCACCCGGTGTCGTAAAGTTCCTCAAGTCTGGGCAAGAATTTGTTCCATGTCTCCATCCTCAGGAAGCCAGAGCATCACCAGAGGAGGTCAGGGCGGATTCCCAAAAATGTGACCCATCCTCTCAGCAATGTGAGCGTAATTCAGAGCGTGCCGCGGGCTCACCGGCAGCTCTGGGGGTTGCTGCCATGGCTCCACAAAGTGCTGCCCTCCCCCAGGAAGAAAATCCAAAGAGGAGGAGCCCAGTGGTGCCTCTGCTGCCCTCAGACAGCGGGGGCTCGGCGTTGTGCAATGTTTACATGAGCACAGAGCTCACCATGGCTACACAGAGCAGCTCCAGGCTCAGAGGAGGCTCAGAGGAGAACAGCCCAACTCCCCTGGAGCCAGAGGAGCCTGTGCTGGCCTGGAAAAGGAGCTGAGTGCTGCAGGGGGAGCTGGAGAAGTGTCACGCACCCTCACGCTGGCGTTCTCCATCTCAGAGCTACAACTTCCAAAGGGGTTGTTTGCACAACTGGAGTTTCTGCAGAGGCCTCGTGGCAACCCCCAGATCCCTCCCTCTCATCCCAGCTGTGTGCTGGGAGGATGCTGGGCTGTGCCTGTTCTCTGAGCTCTCTGCTTCCCAGCAGCACCAGCAGTGAGCAGAGGAAGAGGGACAGGAGCTGCAGGTGCCAAAGGTTCAAACACTCTGCACAGCATTGCAAAGGAGCACTGCAACCACACAGCGTGAGCATCGTGGGTGTTTTGTGTCAGAAGGGACCTCAAAGCTCATCTCATTCCACCCCCTGCCATGGGCAGGGACACCTTCCACTACCCCAGGTTGCTCCAAGCCCTGTCCAGCCTGGTCTTGGATACTTGCAGGGATTTGGGGCAGCCACAGCTTCTCTGAGCAACCCAGTGTGGGTTCAGGGCTTTAAGGGACAACCTTATGGGGTCCTTGCTCAGCTCCAGAGTCCAGTTTGCTCTTGGCACAGTCATGCCTTTCCTCCATATTTCAGCAAAACACATATTTATTAATATATTTTCCCCACCTGCTTACTGAGCTTCCTTTTCTCCCTTCCCATCCTCCAAACTCCCCTTTTTGCAGTCAGCCTTGCCCAGTTCCTCTTACCAAGGTGGCATAGCAGTGATCTAGGAGTGCTTTAGGATGCACCCAACCATCCTGGTGACACGGGTGACAGTCTTTGAGACAGGTCAGGTGGACTCCCAGCTGTGGAATGGAAAAGGAGGGTAGATCCAGGCTTTGCAAAGGATGAGCCAGAGCTGAAGCATTTGTGGTGCAGAGGGAGCCTGGACACACCTGGTTCCTTGTAGGATGGAGGCCTAAAAAGGAAATTTTTAGATCTGTTCTAGAATTTTTCATGCATTTCTTGATCCCATCCTTATTGCCTGCCACCACAACTCCACCACTGCAATGTGTTTCTACATTGGGAATGTAGAAACGTGGCTCTGCATGGATAAGGTGACATGATGAAGGTTATGGGCCTGTGTAGTAAATGCTGAGGGCAGATTTCCTGGCTGTCCATGCAGACCAAGCTCCACATCCAGTCATGCCTGGGCTGCTGCTGAGCTGCCAGTCTGTGCTGGTGCCCACAAGCTGGGGCATTCCAGCCAGGAAAAGGACAGAGCTGTATCCAAACTCCCCAGCCAGAGCATCACTGGTGTTCATACAGACAAACTCCTGAGTGATCTTGATCCAGTGGAGATGATGGGCTTGACTTGAAGAAGAACAACTTCTGATGGCAAACATGGGAAAAACATGGGAGGGGGGTGTATTAGCCAGTTGGAAGTTGTTTTCTTTGGTTTGTTTGTAGTTGTTTTTTTTGTGTGTGTGAAGATTTTTCTCAAAGTATTTAGTTCTGGTACCTTTTTGAGCCCCAAATTTGGATGAATAAATGTCCTGGTGAACAAACACCAAATCTTTGCCAAACCACATCTTCTAGGAAGGAAGAGGGTCAGCCCCTAAGACAATCCCTGGGGAGCCTTATGGGGACAAGTTGTACATGCTGGCATCCAGAGGTCCTTTTCTTTAATTTCCCTAAACTGAAAATCTCACAGAACCTTCCTCTGTGTCATGGGGCCTCTTTTTTTACAGGAGGATTTGAAAGCTGATAGGACTTTTCCGGGTCTCCCAGTCCCTCAGACCTGAAGGCACAGTGGTAATCCTGATGGGCTATAACTGGACTTTTCAGGGTATTTAACTCTGGTGCATGACAGCCCAGGCTCTGGGGGTGATGGGGTTGTGTGTCCATTTCCCTTCTTCCACGTGGCATGGTTTGGGGAGGAAAAAAAGCAGCACAAAGGATTTGGAGAAGTTTTCAATGACTGACAACCACACAGGTGAAGGGTAAATGCCAGAGATGGAGCTCAAAGAAAATGGAAGTTTTCTACGTGGCTTTTCCATGGTGCTGAGGATCACCCAGAACAACTGTTCTTGAAACAGCATTGGGAATTTTGCTGGCTGAGGCAGCTTAAATCTGGAAGAAGACTCTTTGGGATGACTGTTCAAGGCCTCTGGGCTTTTTTCACACTTTAAATGCCCAAACTAGGCTGATAAAAAGTCACGCAGAGCCACGGAGAGCCCTGAGTACCACTCCATGCTGGTTACACTGGTCAGACTCTCAACCTGGCACTCAGGGCATGAAAAAAAAAAAAAAAAGGAAAAATATAAAAAAAGAAGAAGAAAAAAGTGCCATGGGGACCATGCACCACCCACATGGAGAGCTCCAGATGTTCCCAGCACCAGCCCAGCAGCCACCAGCCCATTAGACACTCATTAACAAGTGCAGACGTTGGCAGCAGAAAATCTGGGGGCCTGCAGTCTGCAGAAGTGCCCCTCTCCTCCCTCCCCAGCCCTTGCTTTGAAGATCCCCAGCCTCCTCCAGACACACACCTCGAGGAGCAGCCTCTGAGTGAGAGGTTCCTCAGCACCACCCGGTGTACTGAGGGCACAGCCTCTGAGGATGGATAGTATCCAAATGTTTGGCAGAAATTCCAACTTTCCTTACTTTTAGGCGTATCTGTGGCTTTTTGATACTGTAAACAACTGACATAGGCATGGAAGAATAGTGTATCTGAAAGAGTTTATACAAAAGAATTCCATCTGTCAGTCTGTTTACAGTTCACATGTGAAAAGGCAAAAATCTTTAAAAGGAAAACCCCGAGGGGAAAAACATTTATATATATAAATATGTGTATATAAACCCCATACGTATATATAGGATATGCTACAAATAATTGTTGAAGTGGAACAGTATCAGCGTAGATTTTCTTTTTCTCTTGAATGCAGTATTCTTTTTTTTTTTTTCCTGGTGTAAATTAAATTTTCCCAGTTTGCTTTCTAACTTATTCAAAACAGCACAAAGAGGGCAGACTGGAATTAACAGGGTGGTTTGAATTTTTTTCTTTTCCTTTTCTTTTTTTTTTCCAACAAAACACTTTCCAGTCTTAAAGTTGTCCTAAAGCTTCTTGAAACTGTGCACAAGATCATGGTATTGCAGTAAAGAAGAAATACTGCTATTACACCCTTGAGAATAACCTTGAAACCCGGCTGCTGTGTTATCTGAAAGGGGATTTTAGAAATTGCTGTGAGAGATTTAACTTCTGCTTGGACAGACACCAAGGAAAGCCAGAAACGATCCAGGTTTCGTGTCTTTTCTCAAGGGAAGAAAAAATCCTGCATAATTATCCACCTCACTCCTAAATGCCAAAAGGCAGAACCCTGGGGACAAACATGGCAAAGGCCTGATTTTGTAATATTTGTGCTGAGCTGAACCAAACCTGGACAATGCACAAGCATAGGTGTCACACAGGTTACAGGCATGAGTAAACAGAGCTGATTTTAGCTCTCTTTTTCCCCTCTCTGGATCCAATCCTGGGGGTGTAAACTGCATTCAAATAATTTGTTGCTTTGTGTGAGGCATTTGTCCTTAGCTGAGAGGATCCCTGCACAGAATCACAGAATCCCCTGAGCTGGAAGGGACCCACAGGGATCTTTACCCACTGCTGAGGACCAGGCCTCTGGATACATCACCAAGGAGGACGTTTCGGAGACCAGACATGGTTTTTCCACCTCTGGAGCACGAATTTTCCAAGGACATGTGTGACAGCCCCTCTGACATCACGCTCAGGGAAGCTGGGAAGGCTGTGGGGAAAGGCTGTTCTCACAGGAACACCACAAGGGCAGGAGCAGCACCATTCCATGAGCACAGTGTTGATCCAAAACCCAGCAGAAATCCCATCCTAGGCTCCCCTTGCCCTCCTGGCCTTGCTGGCTTGGTTGCTGCACATCCCAGGCCCTGCTATAATGGCCAGGGCTGTGTTTTGCTGTTTGTTTTTCGGAGCCCCACAGATGATGTGAGATGGGTAACAACACAAATATTTACATGTGGCAACCGTTTGTTTTAATTGCATGGGATGAAATCAAGGTTTTCTGTTGCCCCCGCAGCAAGGGGAGGAAGTGGGGGGTGTTTTTATGGGCATTCCAGAGCCCAGCCAGCCTTGGGAGGTGAAGAACAACGTTGCCCACCAGCTTGACCAAACATGTGCTCCTCATATTCCTCCACCATGAAACAGCTCTTTTTTATTGTGTCTTGGCAGGGCTATGAGCCTGCAGCCCTGGTACCATAACATCCCACTCCTGCAAAATTCCATGGGGCCAAATTCCGCCTGTTGTGTCCCCCAGGGAGCAGGAACAAGTGTGGAGCAGGAACACACCTGTGCCCACCCTCCTGCAGATGTTATGAGCTCTGGGAGACCCTTTCTCTGCTCCATCTCACACAGAGAGCAGCCCCAAAGAGCAGGAGAAGTAATAAATACAGCGAGGTTTGTAATGGGAGGCTGTTGCCAGTATGTTGGAGCATTATGGGGCAGTTGGGGCTGCTCTTGGCTGTAATTTTCCCCAGGACATTTGCCCAAGCTGAAAACCCAGAGCAGAAAAAGGTCACCTTTTTGGAATGTGGTGTTTGCCAAATCACTTCCTATCTCCTTACCCAAGCTGTGTGTGATCAAAACTGTTCAGTTGCTAAGAGACAACAAAAAATTGAAGGAAAGATGCTGATTTTTTAACATTAAGAAAGAAGAAAAGAAAGGAAAAAAACCAAAACAAGCACAAACAAACACTTTTAGGAAAAAGTTCATCATAATTATGTTCCTACTGTTTGCCTTATTTTACATTGCCTGTGCCTTATTTTGCATCCTATGAAGAGCTGTGTTGAAATGATATCACAGAATCTTCAATACCAGGGATATTTCTTAAAGGAAAAGGTATATTTCAGAAATATGGATTTGTGTATTTTTATTTTCCTTTTTAGGAAGATGCTGTCACAGTCTTACAGTCTCTGGGGACAGCAGTGCTATGATGGGAGCAGCCAAAGGCAGGACATGGAAATTAAACTTTTAAACTGATATTTTCAATTTTTTATTAATTTCACCTGGAGAGATGAGCAAGTGGTTTTCACCAGAGATACCCTTCCTGGGTAGAGCTACTGGAACAAGTTCAGCTTAATTTTAGGAGAAGCTTAGTCTTGGACTACCCTGTTCTGCCAGATGTGGATTCCAAATGAGTTCTCTGCTGAGGAGCAGCTATGCTGCCATCCCCAGAAGGCCTGGCCTGTGCCACCACCATGTCTGGACATCTGATGGGTCAGATTTGTGCCTTTGTGCACAAAGGATCCACCAGAATTTCCTGAGGCAACCTGGCTTCATCCAAAGACCAGCTGGGAACCAGTCCTGCTGCTCATTAGAGAGTGGCAGTTTTATTTGTCTTTTTAATTTATTTGGCACTTAAAGGCTCAATTCCCTTTCTTTTGCCATCCAGCCTCTGCTTGAGGGTGTCTTCTGTGCAGCTATCCCTATTTTTTAATATGGTGTAGGGAGTTGGTGATTTATGGGTCGTTTATTTTTGCTTAAACAGGAGCCCCAGAATTTCAAGGGCTTCATGGTGCCTGTGTTTTAGGAAAAAGGGTCCAAGGAGGTGGTGTGGGACCTCAATTAGTACTGCAGGACAAGAAAGAGGGATGCTCCACCCATGGTGTGGACACCAGACAGCCTGTGGTCAGCCTGTGAAGTATTTTGGGTGTTTATGGCTCCTGTCTGGGACTAACAGAGAGCTTTGAAACACCATTTGGCATGAGGCAAGGCTAATGGATGAAGGTGGGTTTTTCCCTAGTCAGAATTCCCATGGAAATGGGCAACAAAATCCCCTGAGAAAAAGAAGGCACAGACCCCTAATCTTGGCCACATGGGGATGTCACACTGTTGGTGGCTGTGGGGCAGGACAAGCAAAGCAGGTAAATTCCTTTTAATTTAATCCTTTAAATTCTATTTCTTTTCCTTGTGAATTAGAAAGGTATTATTTAACAGCATGGATCAGCCTTGATCAAAGGCAGATAAAAAGTGTAGATAAATCCAGCTTGCCTTGTTTGCTGGCATTCTGGGATGGGCAATCCCATAGAGCTGTAGGTATTTCAGTGAGACACAGGAGTCAGGAGTGTTGGATGAATCAGCACCAGCACCTCAGCCAGTGGACTGCAGCTCTCAAACAGTCATATGGGTAAAAAAGGAATAATTACCATGATCAGCCTGGCTGTGCTGGCACATCCCCCATCTTTCCATCAATGAAGGCACAAACCAGGAGAGTTAACACCAGTGGTCTCCTCCCAGTTTTCCATTTCCCTTCCAGGTCTCCCATCCTCCTTGTGGTTGGATGTGCTGAAGGTCCATGAGTCCCCCAGCCCCAACTGGGGACAGGAGACAGGCTGGCATTGAGGTGGCCCTACAGGGACAGAGAGCAGGGATGGTGTGTTGGGTTGATGTGCCCAGAAATGTGAATTCTGTCCCCATCTGTTAAACCAGCTGGGGCAGTGACCCTGATCTCCTGGCACACATTATCTGCTCATGGGCCAGCTTTAAACCAGCTGGGGCA
>JANRGV010000094.1:2494655-2518475 GCA_024734035.1 Alethe castanea
GGAAAGGAAAGGAAAGGAAAGGAAAGGAAAGGAAAGGAAAGGAAAGGAAAGGAAAGGAAAGGAAAGGAAAGGAACACTGTTAGTGCAAATCCATCTTCCCTAGTGCTTGGTGAGCAGTGAGGGAGTTTAATTACATTGGCATCTCTGAGCTGGGTTGTTCCTTGAGCTGTGAAGCCCTGAAAGTTGTGTGGGATCCAGGCACTCACCATGTCTGTGATGGGTTGGGGTCACCAGCATTGGTGGGGACCTGCAAAAGGCTCCTCTTGAGTTTGAAGAAGGAGCTTGCTCAATCTGAAGATGGGATTATGTTTTAAATCCCTTTCTGGTGCTCTGGAAAGCTGTTCCAGGCCCCTGCAGTCTTTGCTACAGATCTGTCAAGAGGCAAGGGACAATAAAAGTTACCTCCCTCCCCATGGCATGGAAGAGGAAAAAAGGAACCCTACATTTCTTGGGAAAATACCCAGTGACCACTTAGCATACAAAATATCGAGGACAGGGCTACCCTGGATTTCTTACAGTGGGAAGGATTGAAACCTTGGCCAAAGTTATCATCATCATCATTTTTTTAATGAAATGAAAATGGAAGCTTTTGCAGTTTGCATCTACATGTGAGACTTCAGGAACCATCACAGAGAGAGCCACAGGAAAAGAAAGTACAATAAACTGAACATAAACACACAGCCTTCAACCTTCTCTTAGTTGCCAGACAGAGATCCCTTCCAGCAAGGAACAGAAAGATCAGCCAGTAGCATTGAAACAGGCACGTGTTTGGATCATGGAAAACCAGTAACTCGGGGGAAATGTGGGAGTCAAGTGCCCTGTGATGGATGGATGGATGGATGGGCAATGGCTTTTTAAGTATCTGCATTTCAAAGGAGCATAAACACCAGATTCTGCAAGTGCAGCTTAACCTCACCTGACTCCTGGGACACCTTTGCAGTGGCTGTTGGATGGGGCCTGTCAGAGGCACAAGTTTCCACGGAGAAGCCATGCGCTTAAGCAGCTACACATTTAAATACTCTAGGAGAGCCTCCTTCCTGGATTTCCCAACATCTGTGCTTCCTCTCCTTGGAAGCCAACCCCCTGTTGGATCTGGAGGCTCAGAGCGTGCGGAAACGAGCGGGAGCAGCTAAGGACAGCAGTTGTGCAGTGGAGCAGAGCTGCAGGCAGCAATGCTGCAGCCCAAATTCCATCCATCCACTGCTTGGGGCACCCCTCCACAGGGCAGGAGGGATGCTGGGAGCCCACAGGGTGAGGCAGAATGCTCTTCTTCTCTTGTCCCTCCTGTCTGTAGCCTGTGCCAGGGCTGTCTTGCCCCTCGTGGAAGAGCCAGGCTCATGCCAAAGGTGGTTTTGCTGCGTGGCTCATTTCTTACCACAGACACGTTTCCAGTGCTGTTATAAAGCTTATCTCCTCCTGTTATTTCCCAATATCAAATCACAGTAAGAAAACAGATTTCCCTTTGCTGAACACAGGTAGTATTACACTGGGGAGTGTTAATGGCTTAAGCAAAGATTTTTCCACCTACAGGCGAGTGACTGATAGTTTATCCATCTGCTGCATAAAACCAACGCTTAAATCCCAGCTTTAATGGGTCATATCACCTGTGGTTTCAAAATAACTCTGGATTTTCCCCTGAAGGAAGATGCAGAATAATGAAAATTAGTACTTGGAAGTGAAAGGGATTTTTTTTTCAGTTCAACAAACAACTGGGAACCCATCACTTTTTCAAGTTAAGTTATCTTGAGTGATTTTGTCGTAGGTCAGAGGGAGGTCAGACAAGTTAGGTTTGGTCTTTTTCCTGCGTTGTCATCTCTCAGCAGGAGGAGGAAGTTCACCTCAGCAGGTGTCATAAACACCAATTTCCCAAAATTTCATAATCATTTAGATCTAATTACAAGACACACATGGTTTTTGACTTTCCCCAGGAAGACTTGGAGGTGTGTCCACCTTTAAACCAAATAAGAAGTGATTTTGCTGCATTCAATGGGTTTGCATTTTTAATCCAGGAAATTCAGTTTAATTCCAGAAATTTATTTTAACTGGCAGTCTTACTCCAGGTCAGTTCACTTACTGCAGCATCACAGAATCAGGGAAGGAGATGACTTTTGCACTTTTTTTCAGTGTGTCCATCAGAAGAAGACACACCAATAAACTGGGTTGTGGACAGAGTGGACACTTGTGCTGCTGCCTAATCTCTGCCTCCTACAACAGAAATTCTCCTGCTCAATAGCAATTAGACCCAAATCTAAAAGGCTGAGAGAAACCCCAGTGGTGCCAACTTGGAGTTCTCAGTTTGTTTTAAGAAGGTAAAGAAGCCAAGAATTCTGTTTTCTCTGGAGGTCACCAAAAGTGCCATGAGTGACAGCAGCATCCTCAGCCACAGGTATCTCATGGAAGACTCCTCATGACACAGCCTGAGCTGTTTATGGCCTTCAGGGGTGATTAAGACTGGGTCACTCACTTAGAAATCCCATTTTTATTGGCTGGTGGTGTTTGTGTCTCTACACTGCACCCTCCAGAGATGCAGCTCTGTGCTGGTGCTGTCTGTCCCTCTGGAGGAGGGTCATGGACTCCCATGGCCCCCCTCTCTTCTTCAGCCTGAGGGCACAACTCACAGCCCACAACCCTCAGGTGAGTGCTGTGAGTAAGTAAAGATCAATTTTCCTAAATGGAGGGACACAGGACAGGGACACCTGATTTACTTCATCTCTGGCACCATGATTTACTTCACCTCTGGCTGCCCCTTCTGAGGGAGCCAAGCCAGCACAGAGAGGGAACACTGCTAATGTGGACACTGCAGTTATCCTTATCTCAGCTTTCTGTCTTTGCTGATCATTAAATTATCGCACAGCCCATCACAGAGAGGCCTGAAACAACCACAGCTCTATTAATAAACCTTCTGCAGCAGTAAATCCCTGGGCCTGACTGCAGACTGTCAGTACCTCCTCTGATTTATTCCCCATTCACCCACCATTTGATTCAGGGATGAAATGGAGTGGCCACCAGTCCTGCTCGCTCTGTGGCCCCTCGGTGACAGCAGAGACAGCCTTGGGGAGAAGGTGCTGAGGCCCCTCCTGGATTAAAGAAAAAAAAAATCCTCAAGTGGAGATGCCCAAATGCAGACTATGCTTCTCACCTGGCATCTGTGGGCCCAGACCTGCCAGCCTAGAACGGTGGAAAAAACTTATTCCTGATCCTTTTTGAAGTTTATGAATCATCTGTGCCCATTTCTGGGCTCCTCAATTCAGGAAGGACACTGAGGGGCTGGAGCATGTCCAGGGAAGGGAACAGAGCTGGGGAAGGGTCTGGGAATTCCTGAGGGAGCTGGAAAGGGGGTCAGCCTGGAGAAAAGGAGGCTTGGGGGGAATTTCTGACTCTGCACAACTCCCTGACAGGAGGGGACAGCCAAGGGGTCGGGGTCTGCTCCAGGGAACAGGGACAGGACAAGGAGAAATGGCCACAAGTGGTGCTAGGGGAGGTTCAGGTTGGACATCAGGAAGAATTTCTTCACTGAAAGTGTTGTTAAGCATTGGAAGGAGCTGCCCAGGGAGGTGATGGAGTGTCCATCTCTGGAGGTATCCAAGGAATTCCTGGATGTGGCACTCAGTGCTCTGGGCTGGTGATGAGGTAGAAATCAGCCACAGGTTGGAACACGCTGATCCTGGAGGTCTTTTCCAAACTCAGTGATTCTGGGATTCTGTGATTAAAGGGACTGTGAGAGTCAAAGAGAATTTAAGGAGGGATGGTCCTGGCCAGGAGGTGACTCCATCTCAGAGCTCCAGATGTGCATCCTGGGCCTCTGGGGCTTCCCAAGGGCAACTGGGCAAGCAGGAGTGATGCCACCAACCGATCCTAGCCTGGCTATCAGGGATGGAGGCTTCACTGAAGTCAGCAATTTTATGCAGAAAGAAAATCTGATCTGATTGTTCAGGAACTAAAAAAATCCAATGCTAGAAAATAACAAACAGCAAACCCGAACAGTTTGTGCTGAATGAACTGGGAAAGATGGGACAGGGAAGTTTGATCCATGCACGAGGCCAAATGGAAAAAAGCAGGTGTTAGGGCATGGCAGGGGTGTTTATAAACTTGGAGGAGGGGAGGAATTAGGGTGGAGTTTAGGGAGGCTATCCAATAAAGAAGGGCGATTAGGAATATTGAAATTATTGCAGCAAAATGGAACCAATGATAACAAGGGAAGCAGAGAACTTTCTGGCAATGAACAACATACAGGAACTGGAGGATTCTGGGGGTTATTTTTTACTCATCACTATTGCAAGGTTTTTCCCACAGCCTTAAGCCATGGTCATCTGCACTTTTATTGGTTCTAACCCCAACACAGGAGTCTGCTGACCTGTGCTCTGGGGTCCTGACCATGGCAGGGCAGAATGGCCCCACTTTCTGCTGTTCACAACTGACTGTGTCCCTGTGGGGAGAAGCTTAATTGCCTGTCTTGGCCTGGACAATACTTAAACTCATTTTCTGGACTCCAGAGGGATTGTGGTTGGCCTGTAACAGCCCCAAACACACTTTGATTCATTTTATTTCCTGGACTCCTAAAGGGATCCTTTTTTTTTTGGCCTGTTTTGGCCCCAAGCCCTGTTTGATTCACTTATTTCCTAGACTCCCAAGGGAGTGTGGTTGGCCTGCTTTGGCCCTGTTTTGCTGTCACTTTTCCATGCTGGTATGCAATGCATCTGCACGCTTTAGATTCCTCTACTGCTTGTGCTTTCACTGTAGGCCAAGGCTGGATGTATTTTGCAATATTTCGGGAAATATTAACACATTTGGTCTGTCTCCATGTATTCACCTTGCAGAGACTTTCCTGCAGCCTTTCACTGCCTCGTCTTTACCACTGTTGCTGCATGGCAAGAGGCATTACAAGCTCAACATCCCTCTCTCTTGCTGGAGAGGGGATGTTCCCTGTGGGATTTGCAGGAAGGAGCACCCTGAGAGAGAAAGGAAGGACCCAAAAAGGGGGAAGGTGGAGAAGAGCAACAACCTACAAGGCTGCTGTCCCTATTAAAGGTGGTTTTATGGTTGTGTAGCTTTGTCTGGCCTTTGCTTAGCACACTCAGAGCATAAAGAATAATCTCCACTCCTGCTCTGGCACCACTGCTGCCCTGTGTTACCTTGTCCAGCCCCTGAATGGCCATGAGCTGGTCCCTGTTTGGTCCCTCTGGTGCTGGAGCACAAATCCTTCCTCTCCACACAATTACAACTGAGCAGGAAGCTGAGATGCAGACGGCCTCCACTCCATGGAGAAAATGTGCAGAGGAAAAGTTCTTCATACTGACTTTGAGAAAAAAAAAAAGAAAAAACTTTTTCTGATGATTTCTCTTACTTCCACTGCAACAAGTTGAATGGTGACTTCCCAGTTCCAAACCAATCTGACACTGGGAATAGTGGCAGAACAAGCTGAAGAGGTGATGGATATTGGTACTGTCCTACCTTTCCCTGAGCACCTCTTGGACTTCTCCAGCCACCTCTTGATCTGTGTGTGCTCACACTGAGCTCAGCCTGTACCAGTCTCCCTTGTCCTGGCAGAACGTGCTGCCAGCACACACGATGTGAGCACTGGGAGAAAATGCAGCAGGAGGTCTGGCTTCCCAGTTAGAAGCCCAGCTCCACTTTGGAGAGCCTGTGCCAGTGTCCAACGCTGACATCTGTAACTCTACAGTAGCACTTTGGGCTTTGCTCCTGAAATTTCAAGGGCATTTGTCAGAATATTGATAGGTTTGTTCCCCATGAAAATCCTGAAGTGTAAAGCAGCCTGGGGCAGAGCTCCAGGCCAGACCCATGCCCTCCAGAGCACATGTGAGAATAAAGTCTTGCTTTCAGCAGCAATATTGTCCCAGCACTGCAACAACACACCTATTTTATTTCTTTTATCATGTACAAATATCACCACAGTGCAAACTCATTCCATATCCCACCAGAGCAGCGCTGCTTTCCATATAGACTGTCTGGAGATAAATGTTTCATCACAGAATTTATTGTTTACAGAGCTTACTCATTTACTGTGCAACTCCTTTTTATCAGGATCTCATTTCAGAGCCCAAGCAAGAAAGAAATCCAATAAATCCAAGAGCCTGTTAATGCTGTGAGGAGAAAGCAGCTCTTTACTGAGCGAGCAAGTTTCCTTGTCCAATTGTCCCAGGAAATTTAAAGCAGAATGTGTTTTTGACAGCTTCGTTAATGGGACTTTTTTTCCCCCTTGCCAGAAATTCAGGCATAATTGAGACATAGTGTTGAACTTCAAATGTTTCCCTGAAACTGGAATAGAGGACTTGATGAAGCATGTAATATGGCATAACCTCCCAATTATTCACACGTTTAGATAACCATCATCACACAAGGCCCATCACAGCCAGGAGGTTATTCCAGGCAGATATTGGCAGGGGCTAATGGACAGCATATTGAGAGGGCAAAGAGGCTTTGGAAGGAAACATTAATCAGAATTTGGTAGCAAAGTCATCAATCACAGCTTAACAAAGCTGTCACTCACCGCTGCAGTCCCGGGACCTCAATCAACTCAGAGTTCAACTCATCAGTGTCCAAGAGCAGAACTCAGCAAGGGAGAATGGAATTGCCTCAGAGTGACTGTCCCCAGGACACCCAGCCCTTGGCAGCGTGGCTTCTCCAGGGAAGAAGCGAGAGAAAACATCACCAGGATTTGTAATAATTGGGTTGTGTATTTTTCAGTCAAACGACATCGCTTTTGATTATCACTATTTGATGTTTTCTTGCTCTGGGTTTGAGAAATGCAACTGCATTCTGCAAGTGGAAATTATTCCAACCAGGAGCTTTCCTAACTTGCTTGCTGAGACAGCCATAGCAAATTGTGACATGTGAGAAATGTACAGCAGGAGCGCAGCAAGCAGATGAGAGGTTGTGACTATTCCCATTTCTCAGGGACCATTAGATCTTGTCTGGGATGCAGTGTCCAGGTTTGTGACCCCAGCACAAGCAAGGTGCCAATAAACTGGACTGAGTTTAGCAGCTGGCCACCATGATGGGCTGCGTGGTCCTGCAGGGAGGTGCAGAAGGATCAGATCTTGTTCAGCCTGGGAAGTGGAAGTTCACAAGGGGACTCAACACCAGTCAGGAATTTGGAGTGTGAAAAACTGGAGGTTTTTCTATATGTGACTAAAAAAGCCCTGAGCAAACTGATCTGACTTCAGTTCTGACCCTGAGTTCCAAACCTGCCAAGTCCCTCCCAGCATGAGCAGTGCTGCATTTCCGTGGCTGAAGGAAAAATGTTCTATTCACCACACTTTCAGGAGATGGAGCATGGGGCAAGTGTTCAAACAGCAGCTGAGAAAACTGACCTTGGGGATCAGGACATGCAACACCTTTGCTCAAGGCCTGGCTGGGAGGATGCACCATGTCTCATTCATGGACTCCAGAGCATCTGGGAGTGCTTTGGCTTTGTCCAGGTACCTTCTCCAGTTTTTTAGTCAAGTCCCTCATCCTAGATTAAGGATGGCCAGCACTGAATCTGACACTGCTCCTGCACTAAGGCAATTTTCCTGAGAGAGGATATTTGCACTTCACCTTTTGCCCCAAACATTTTGTGCAGAGTCACAGAATCACGGAATATTCTGAGTTGGAAAGGACCACAAGGATCATTGAGTCCAGCTCTCAGCCCTGCACAGGACATCCCATGTGAGTCCACACAGCTTCTTTCCAAACAAGGCTTTCTTATCATCTGCAATTCTGCTTTTAGGCCCTGCCTCTTGCACTGTTTTACCTAAGTCCACTCTCAATTTTGTCACATTTTGTACCCACAATCCTGCCAATTTCAGTTTTTTGGGGGTACCTCTATCCTTACCTCTGCCCAGGCCCTCCCCCAGGGCACAGCTGCAGGAGTGGGGCTTTTCTTTCATCCTCCAGAGCTGCTTCAGTCTGCACTCTGTGCATTAAAGGGCAGGAGGTGAGAGGTCTCTGAGGGCCTAAGGAATGAGGGAGCTGCTGCAAATGAGTTCCTGAAGACTCAAACTTTCTGTGCCCTCCTTGCACTGTCCCGTGTTGGCTGAGACACTGCTTCTTGACAGCAGTGGAGCACATGGAAACCTTGATCCACCCAACACATTATGCTGAAAAAACTTCATGCTTTGGGTGTATAAAGTTTTCCACATAAACAGGTGGGAGTCTGGCATGGCCGGCACGATTCGAGGCCAGTGCATGGTGTTTTTAACACTGTGTGGAAAACTTCTGGGTGCTGGCTGCCTTGTGAGGGGTCAAGTGAGTCATTATTTTCATTGGCTTTCCCCTGGCCAGGGTGTCCCTGCGAGGTTTGTACGAGGTTCCCCTTGCTCCTCTGGCAGAGCTGAGGAGCTCCCTCCTGGTGCTGCTGTGCAAAGATGATGAGGGACATTTCCAGGGGAGGGGGGGACTCCAGCAGTGCCAATCTCCTCTGGAAGAAGGGCCAGGAACAGAAAATTTGCCATCATGGTTGATTTGGTCCATCACCAAATTGCCAAGATATGGTGTCACCTATTTCTTAGAAACTGGGACCCTCAGTGGTACTTGAGTGGCTCTGAAAGGGAAACCCAAGATGATGGTGGGTCTGTAGCTGTCCTGGCTGGGCTGAAGGGTGGCTTGGAGAGCTGAGACATCATTGCTGACACGTGATGGGAAGCAAAAAAAAACAACCTGGGGTTTTTTCATATCCCACTTCAGCCATGTGTCTTGCGTGCTGCAGGGTGTCTTTCCCCAAAAGAAGGTAAAACCAGAATCTCCTGAGAGGAGGCTGCACATATTCCATTTTTTTTCAGGAGGGACTAGTGGCTTCAGGGCTTTCTCTGGCTCCTATGTTGGTTTTGCTTGTACCTGCCAGCCTGTGTTGAGAGGAAAGCTGCCTGAGGAACTCTGGAGACAGAGAGCCTGCAGTTGGTGGCATTGCCACGAGGAGCAAACAATCAATTTTGGCTGAGGTTTTATGTTCAGGTAGAAGGGGAACCTCACATGACACGGTCACATTTGGCTCCAGAAAAATGGAAGCACTTGGAGGCACTCCAGAGAGGAGCAATAACGATATGGGACACATCACCCACAGGCAAAGGTGGTGAAACCCCGGGTCATTTGCATGTCCAAGTGCCTGAATCTCTCTCTGGGGCTGGTTTGAGCGTGGCCCAGAGCCCGCTCCGCGCTGTGGTCGGACGGGAGCTGCCGGGATTCCGGCTGGATGTGGAGCTGTCCCCCTGGCCTGGAGCCAAGAGGCGCTCAGTGTGCCCACAGGAGGAGCAGCAAAGGCTTCCCAGCCTCAGGCTTGCCAGGCTGTGTGGCCAGCAGCATCCAGGGGAGGGACTGGGCATGATCCCACTGGGTCTCCTTGAACCTCCCCGGGCCAAAGGGACAGATACCGCTGGCAGCCAGGTCAAGTGGGGACAGCTTTTGCCAGGAGCCAAAGCTCCTCCTTACACCTTCTTGAGTGGAAATGAGACTGTTCTCCCACCACACCCACGAGGGGAAGGGAGGGGACAGGGTGGGGAATCGTTATTTTAGTCATTAGCTGATGGGGAATTTACCAAGGAAGACTGACCTCAAAATCCCACGGTTTTCTCATTGAAGAAGTAGCCAGGGTGAGGAAAATGTCACGTACTCCAGGACTGGGACAGAGAGGAGAAATCCCTCTGCTTTGGAGATTCTGCCAGGATGAGCTCCCATGTCCCATAAACAGAGTGTGTTCCCACTCTCTGGAGTGTTTTTTTTCTCATCACCTGCAGGTCTTGGCTGAATTCTGTCACTATGGCTGCTGGACCTAAATCATTTCCCTTGTGGAAAGAAACCAAACCTGGGCAGGGGGCTGCATCACAGCCTCAGGGGTGCAAAAGGAGAGTGCTTGCAAACACATTTTTTGGGGATGACTCCCTCCATTGCCTTAGCAACAGTAAGCATCAGACCCTTTAACCTCAAATCTATAGAAACGATGTTCATGTGTACTTTTGCTTAGAACTTACTTTGGGCCCAAAGAATCTTCCACCCAAAGCATTTTTATTTTGATTCTTTACCAAATAAAGGGTAATTTACCAAATAAAGGCCATGGAAAGCCCTTTAGGTCAGCTGGTGACAGACTGGGGACATGTCCCATCCAACCTGCATGTGCCCAACTCTCCTTCTGTTTGTTGATCCATCCCAGAGGAGTCACAGGAGTGGTTCCTGCTCTGTTATTGTTCCAGGGCTCCTGATGGAGTGTAACATTACACGAAACCTGGGCTGTTTATTTAAACAGAGAGGGACCCACCAGGGTCACAGAGTGACGTCACGTTTCCCACCCGCCTGACGGAGCTGTAGGGAGACCAGAGGGATTGTGTTTGGGATGCTTTCATATGCCACACAGTAGGCAGAGAGGAAAAGCTGATTGAAAGGGGGTTATTTAGAAAGAACAAAGTCAAGCCATTCTTCTTACATCAGACCCATCTTGGGAAAACGACTCCTGATGGTATAAGCTGCAGATCAAGGCACTTAGATGGAGAAAGTGAGTGTGAAAAGCTATTAAAACCTTTTCAAAATCTGTCATAAAATAGTAATAAAAAGCCTTTGAGCAACATTCTAGCTAACACACTGTTCTAGAGTCTTGGAGGTCACGTGTACAAGCTGATTTACCCCAAAGGAGGGTCTGCTCCATCTCCTGGCCTCAGCATTAAATGATGAATTTCCTCTCCTAAAGTACCCTCAGAGGAAGCCTTGAGCTATGCAAGACACATAAAAAAGGGGGTCAAACATGTATCATGGATTCATTTGTGTTGGGAAAGGACCTTTAAGGTCTTTGTGTCCGAAGAGTTAAAGCAGCACTGCCAAGCCTGCCACTAAACCATGCCAGTAGCCAGATCCTGCATGGCAAGCTGTGATCCCAAAGCAGAGCATTTGCCCTCGGAATTAGGTGGTGGAGATTCACTGGGGTGTTCCCATTGCAGTGCAGGGCTGTGTCCCAGTGACAGAGACACTCCAGCTCCTCCTCGGGTGACCCCACCACCACACCTGTGTCCTGCCACATTCCATGTGCATGGAAGACATGCCAAAAGACACCACAAAAAAAGGCATAGGAAAAATTCTTCCCTGTGAGGGTGGGAAGGCCCTGGCACAGGATGCCCAGAAAAGCTGTGGCTGCCCCTGGATCCCTGGAAGTGTCCAAGACCAGGTTGGATACTGGGACTTGGAGCAACCTGGGATAGTGGAAGGTGTCCCTGCCCATGGCAGGAGGGTAGAATTAGGTGATCTATAAGGTCCCTTCCAGACCAAACCAATGATTCTCCATGTCCAGGAGAAGGAAATGTTCATCAGCAGGTGGCCACGGGCCAGACCTTGAGCAGGATCCTGTCTGAGGCTCTGCCTTGGATGTGTTTGAGCTTGGATGTGATGACTCCTGATCCCTGTGTCTCCCTCACCCCTTGCCCTGCTGTGGATGTTTTTGGAGCAGCCTTTCCCTGGCTGGCTGTTTGTACAGTGACTTGCATAACTAGAGGATGATGATTTTAGCTCAGGGCTCTCGGTCCCATGATACAGCCCATGGTAATTGAATGCAGCAAGTGCTGTGACAGAAACCAAACAGGAGTGTAAAAAGGAGAGCTGCCTGCTCAAGGGAAGGAAGGAAAAGCCTCCTGATTTTCTTGTCATGAAGTTTGTCCTGGGTTTGCATAGAGGAAAGGGTGACCTGTCAGCAGAGGTTGCATTGCTGGCTCATGCAGAGAGGGGAGAACTCTCTGCTTTGTGTGTGTCTGGGTTCAACAAGCAAATAAAGCAAAGATGTCTTTAAAGATACCAAGCACACCACAGCTGGGAAGCACACATGAGCAATAGCTTTCACATGCTAACAAATAAAAGAGCCTTGCAAAACAGATGCTGAGGTTTGTGGGGCTGGCACAGGCTCGCTGCTGGCAGGGAGTTAACTCACAGAAAGCTGAAAGGTTCAGTGATGGAAGAGAATCCAGAGACTGTTTGTTCATAAACACAGCTGAGGGCCAGCAACCTGCTTTATCCCCTGCCCGAGCTGCACTGCCCCAGTCATTCCTTGCAGGGTTCCTGCAGAAGAGAAGGCAGATATGCAATTCTCCTACAGCCCACGCTCTAGAGAAATAATTAAACAGTTTTTCTTAACCTCTTGAACTTTTCATTTATTATTGCCATCCATTATGTCTACCTTCTCAAATAGCAGGATCCTGAAAGCCAGCGCCAGGGGTCAAGGGTTTATTGTTTAATGGAGATAGAACATTCTGTAAATTGCACAAAGTCACAATGTTTAGAAGAGAAGCTTCTGGTGTACTGAATCTTTTCAATTTAACAAACAGTGAGCTTTGACATATGTTCTTCCTCCATAGCAGGAAATTTGGGATAAGTGCAGTACTGGCATGGACATGTTACCAAATCCTTCCTGTAAACCAAATGACATCTGCATTCAAATAAAAACATTCCTTGCACCAAATACCAGGAAATACTAAAAGTATCACTATTCTTCTAAGGTCATGCTAAAATGAAGTTTTTGGCTTTCAGAACACAAAGTAAGTTTGTACAGGGCCAAGACGTTTTGTTCAACACACATTTGCTGTTACAAATCCCAAGAGACATCCTTCTGGGTCAAATATGTGCATGTGTCTGTAGAATTTTGCAAGCATTTAATCTTCTTCATATGAAAAAAGAATAAATATTTTAGGAGCGTGGACTTACATTAACAAATATTGCCGTTGCCTTTGTTTTTACTAGTGCTCTGCTTTTCAAAGGCAGGAAAAAGATTTGCTTGAAACAAAGCAAGCATCCTCAAAATGCACCATGCCAAAATAATCAAGGGAATAAATACCTGGGATTTACAAAATATGAATATTCTTCGGTAAATAAACTGAAGCAAGAGCAGGCAGGGAGAGGAGGCTGCTGCAGTGGTGGGGAGGGAGTGCTGAGTGTAAACACTTTCATCTCATAGATGGCAAATCAAGAACATTTAAAGAAAATAAATGTATGCAGAGCAGATTCTTCCTTCTCATGTTACTTTCAGGGGATTTTACTGCTGATAGTTAACGCCACATAAAACCTTTGGAATATTATGCCAGCAGATGAAAAACTACAATGGCAGAAAGAGTTTCCCATGGATAATTAGTATAAATATCTGTTTAAAGCTGAGTAATTTGTTCACTGTGCAGGATGTACCTCAGCAGTTTTATGAGCAGAAAAACACAGGGAATGTTTTGAATGACTTACATATGAAAGCACAGGCAGATACCAGGGACTGTTCAGAGACTGCCACACAAAAAAGTCTGCTCTGAGTGAATAAATGCCCGTTCCCACCAAGCTTAGGGCCAGACATCCCTAGGAGGTTTCACCCAGACACATCCCTGCAGCTTCTCACTCAAAGGAACATTTTCCTTTAATGGGAGGACTGGAGGATCCAGGCTTTGGAAATGGAAAAGAAAAAAGAAAAAAAAAAAGAAAAAGAAAGAGAGAGAGAATGAGAGGAAAAAATGAAAATGGAGGGGAAAAAGTATAATAAAAATCAGCATTTTCCAGTGTCCTTATTGAAAAAAAAAAAAAAAAAAAGCAAAAAAAGCACTGTTTCCAAAATGGTGATCTTTTCCAGAAGGTCGTTTGGAAAAAAGGTAATTTCTTTTAATGGATACTTTGTTTGACAAGTGTGGCTTGAGGAAGCTGCTGGTAAGGTGTCACTGGCTCAGGGGAAGGCCCAGCAGTGTCCTCAGGTGTTGGTCACTCCCACCTCCAGCACCTCTCCAGGTTTCCTCAGAGCACCCCTCTCCTCCAGGGCCAGAAGCTGGGAGTTGTATGCTCTGTGTTTCCATTGGCACCTCCAACCTCCCCTGCTCCTGCCAAGGCAAAAGAGAGAGTGAAAGGAGCAAAAATACTCCATGGGAGCAACCTGAAGGGGAGGTGGTGGATGGTGCTGTAAACCTAATGCAGTGCAAGACCTGGAAAATACCCTGAAAAGGATCTGATGATTAAATTGTGAGTGGAAGAAGAGCCAGCCTTGCAGCCCACGGGACAGTCCACCTGAAAAGACACAAATATTCAGATTTTAATGGTGACCCCAAGCCACTAACAAGGGTTATTTCATTTCAGAAGATTCCCCACCTGGCCTTTAATTTGCCTGTGATGCTCCCAGGTTCAGCTGTGCTTTCTCTGAGTGATATCCCTGCCCTGGAATATCCCAGGCAGGGCATAAGCAATTCCACAGCATCCAGGGGGAGCTGAAACAATCAGAAATGAATATACCCTGGCCTCATACAGCATTCACTGCTTTGCACTGGCCCCAGCTGCTGCTGAACTCACCAGGACCTTTATTTTCTGCTGATACCTGTGCAAGGCTGGGCTGTAATCCTTGTGGTTTCCTGGGATCCTGGAGCCTATGGCAAGACCCGAGGGAGGGGAACTGTATGTGCCCAAATGGGAAAAAAATTCGGATCTCAAGGCTGTATTTTTCATTTATCTCAAATTAATTTTTTTAAATTGCTGTTGTAATCCAAGCAGTGGGAAGGGAAACTAGAAATGTCCAATATAGGCAGTAAAATTGGTCTCTTCACTGCTGATTTAGAGCTGTCTATTAATTATTTGTAGAAAATTGATAAGGATGCGGGTTGGCACCTTTGGGTATCAAAGCACAGCCAGGTGGGGAACCTTGAGGATGGATCAGAGCTCAGCTGTGGTTGCTCACCTGGCTGCAAATCCCCCCAGTGCCCCAGTCCAAGATCCCAGACAAGGATCCCAGCTCCTGGCTGGTCCTGCTCCATTTGTTATCCCAACAAAAGTCTCCCTTCTAGCTTGGATGCAGCACAAGGTGTTGCTGGAAGCCTGGGCTGGCCCCACACGGTTGCCCACGTGTTTCAGCCCCGCTGGAGCAGCTCAGCTTCCAGGGAAACTCCCCCATGGGGGATGCAATCCTGAGGCACTGCCGGAGGCAATCATCCCCCTGCTGAGCTACACCCCAGCCCTGGGCTGCAGCTTTCCTTCCAAGTCAGAGCTTGGAGCTGCTATTCAGACCTTATATTTAGAAAAATGTGGGAAAAGAACTAGATCCATTTCAGGGTTTGTATTTTTGTTGGCAGGATATCTGGTATCATTATGGAGAGCAAACCCGGGGTTTTTCTTTTCTTTTCCTTTTATTTTTTTCCTTTTAATTTTTTTTTTTCAAAGTATGCATTTTCTTGCCAGAATCCTATAGAAGAAGTGGGATCTGATGAGGGGAATTTGTGGCTGAGAAGCCTGAGGGAGCAGCAAAATCATTTCATCATCACATCTTTTGCATGCACAGATGTGTGGGTCCCAGGGCTGGGAGCACTCCAGAGGTCTCCTCCTCCATCCTCCTGCCCCGTGGCAGAACCAGCTCAACCTGGTGATGGAGACACCACATCCTCCTCAGGTATTCCCATCCTGGCTTTTTTTATTCTGCCTGTTAGAAAATTCCTTGGGTTTGCTGCAAGATACCTCCAGGATGGTTTGGATGGATGCAGGGAGAGATTATTCCCTCCTTTCCCTGCCATGTGTGACCCCAGGCAGCTGAAGACCATGGTAAGGAACTCCTGAAGGGTTTGCAGAGCAAACCAGACCTGTCTGAACACCCTGAGTGGGGCAGTGAGGTGTGATTCATTCCGAGTGCTGATTTTTGCAGCAGCCTGGCGTTTTGTACGTTCAGAGCAGAGCAGGGATGTCACCACCAGCACATTTGAGGACAAACCCCTGGCAGGCGCTCTGACACACATCCTCTGGCAGCCACACTTGTGTGTCACTCTTGAGGAGCCTGCAGGACATCTGCTCTGCCAGAAGCCATGGCAGGGCGGATGGGTCAGCAGACGGCGGGGATGGAAAAAAAACCATGAGCCCGAGAAAGCGACACCCGCCCTTTTCCTCTCCAAAAGAGCTCGCAAAATCGCCACCAAAATACAGGACCACGGGCTGGAAAAGCAGGCAGGGAAGCTCTGGGAAAAGCCTCCAGCAACAGGGACACGTCATGTGCTGCCTGCTCAGCTGTCAAGTTGAGGGCTTGTCCTGCTATCGCTCAGTCCTCAGAAGGTCAACAATTGGCTTTGCTTATCTCCCAAAGGCACTTTACTCTGGTTAATTGGCAGCCCTGGTGACAGGGTGGATTGATGGGTTCCCAGCAGCCCTTCCACGGCCATCCTGGCAGGACAAAACTTCTCCTCACCCCTGCCTGCTCGTATTTTATGGTGTTTCCCATGGAAGTACAGGGGAAGGACTCACTTGTGGGGAATGGATGGGTGGAATGGTACTAATGTCAAGGCTGGATGCTGTGAGAGGAGAGTGGGAGAGCAGCCTCAAGTTTCTCTTTTCATTTGTCCATCCCTGGATGCCACTGTGCTGCCTGGAGATTGGGCTCATTGCCTTGTCCTGGCCCTGTAATGCTGTGACTGCTCTAGAACAGTATTTGTTCCTTCTAGGCATCACTTTGTCCTTGAAGGCAGCTCAGGTGCCTCCATGGGTTACTTCTTTATGGAGCACAGATGGATTGAGTGTCCTCTAGGGTGATCAGAGCCAGATCTCCAGGCCTGATGCCTTTCTCCTGCAGTGTGGAGATGCTGGGACCAGAAGAAGGCATCAAAGCAATGTCCCCAAACCTCACTTCCCTACTTGCATCTCCTTTTGTGCTGAAGGAAAGGTTCCTCTGGATACTTTCCCTGTCCAGAGAAAGCCTCCTTCTACTGGTGATCCCTGAAAAGGACCAGGTGTTACCTTTTAGTTCCCTATTGGCTCTAATCTTCCTTCCTTGATCCCAACTGTTCTTAAAAGAAACCCCATATTTATTTAGCTCCTCTTGGATGTTTCTCAGGGAAGGTTCAGCTGTTTCTACCCCCTTTTTGATTTCCCAAGGCTCATGCCCAGTGGCATGGCAGGAGGAAAACAAGCCTTAACCCCTCCCAGAGCTGGGGGCAGTTTTCTGCAGAGGGGATTTGGTGAATAAAATTGCTGTGCTGTGCTGTCCTATGACTCCACTGGGGTGGGCAATCCCAACAGCCTCAAGGGCTCTTCTTTGCCCTCTAAAAGCCAAACTCCCAATGTCTGTCCAAAGCTTTCCCTTGTTTTCACAAACATTTTCACTTTTGCACTCTCAAAATCTGTTTTTTTCCTGGGTAGGGCCAGTGGGGCTGTAACATGTACCCACTTGGCAAGAGTTCCTCAGACTTGGGACAAATCCCACATGTACCCACCTCTTCCATGTTCATTCTGGCTTGCAGAGCCACCATTCCATGCCTGAGCCCTGATATCCCAAGCTCACAGCTCACACGTGGTGCTGGTGACCAGGATCCACCATCTGTGCCGGCAGAGTGCCGCAAAGACAGAGTCAGAACCTTGTTTTAAGCAAACAGAAATGTGCAGGACATACCAGACTCCTCGCTGGAAATCAGAGCCATATTCTTCAAAACTCTGACCCTTTGTTCAGACGCCCTTTGGAGACCTCCCGCAAATACCTCACTCGGACTTCCAGATGCAAGAAATTAATTTTATTTTTTTAATTCTGTGCCACAAATCCTTAATTTTGGAATGTGCACTTTTCCTGTGCGGTCCCTGGCTCCTAGAGACTACAAATACATGTGAAATTGCAACAGACGTTGATAACAAAAGTTTGAGGGTAACCCAACAGCTTTTCAAAGCCTTCTCTAGATAATTTATCCTAGACTGGCAAGTAGCCACAAACTCCATGGTGGGGAAGGAGGCTGCTTTTGATTTAGCTGATGTTTAGGTGTGAATGAGGAGGAGAGATATATGATTAATCACTGGAAGCAGGGAGATGGTATTATTTTGATTCATACTTGACAAGTTTTCTAGGAATGCTGAACTCGAGTAGAAGTGCATGGTGGACCCAGCTGTTCAAACAGTGTGATTAATTAAACTGATTCCATGTGAAAAACAACACTGACTCTCGCTCTCAAATTGCAAATCATTTTCAATATATTGGGGAAGGGCCAGCCCGAGTTTTTATTAATTGCTCTGGAGGTGATGAATCAGGGTTGTCTACAGAGACCCACACAGGCGCACATTCCTGAGGACGTACGTGATGGTGGGCTGGTTTCTCGGCTGCTTGGAGCAGCAAGAGTTGCTTTCCCGGAGATGCTGCCACTTGCACACAAGGCTGGGATGAATCCCCAGGGTGCACAAGTTTGGATGAGCCTTCCCCTCCCAACCCTGCTCCGAGAGAGTTGCAAAACTGCAACGGAGCCGGCGCTTGTGCTTGGACCAGCGCTAATAATAAACCCTCCTCTCCTCTCCTCTCATTCACCTGCCAAACCACGGCTCTCCCAAAATATCAGCACGCTGAGAGCGGGCCGTGCACTGTATGATTTGCCCAAGACCACACAGGAAGCCTGTGGCCAAGCTGGAAATTAAGCCAAAGGCTCCCAGCTCCAGGACTGGGGCTTGGCTGCCCATCCTGGGACCCTTCCCCATGCTGTGCAGGGGCAGCACAGCGAGATGGGTTGGACAAAAGCACCTTGCCTGCACACAGCTGAGCCCAGCCTGGTGTTGGGATGCCCCTGCAGCAGGTGCTCGGTGGGATTTATGCACCCCCAGGTGAGCGCGCCGGGGACTCGGCCCCATGAAAAGGTCCGGAAAAATCCTGCCCTGCAGTGGAGGCTTTTGATTTATATTTTCTCCGCCAGCTTGTCTGTTTTACTCATGCTGCTGACAAGCAGAGGGATATTTGATCCGTGCTGAGGGGCAGATGTTGCGCACCGCGGAGCAGGAGGCAAGGCTGCTCCTCAGGTGTAAACCTTCTGATGGCCGTAAAACGACTTACAGGGGGTGGGAGGGAAAGAAATAGATTAATCTGCCTGGTGCTCACAGATGTGGAAAAATACCCTTGAAACAGCTCGACTGGATGTTTGTCACCGCAGCTGCCACAGAGGGAGAGTGACAGCCCAGCAGCAAGTGCACCTTTCAACTCCACCAAATCCCGCAGGGCACCCCCGATACCAGGCAGTGACCCTGTGCTAACTGGTTTCAAATGTAACGTTTGAAATACCTCACAAATGCACATCTGAGCCAAGGTTTCCACCCTGAGCCTGGTGGGGAGGCTCTGAAAGCTTATTGCAAGCACCTGTCTGGTCTTCAGAAGCATTGATCTCCTACTGAGGTCAACAAGAGGAATTAGAGGGGCTGGTGGTTGCCGCTCTTTCTGCAAAACCGTGATGGCAATCCCAAAATTCGCTACCCAGGGAGCCCTGTTCTGACCCCTCGTGTTTGATCCCAGCAGGAGAAGTCATGTGCATTGAGGTGTGTCCCAGACACCTCACATTGGTAGAGCCCATGTGGCTCCAGCCAGCCTTTCTCAGGGGCACGGCAGCTGGCTGACTCCTGGAAAACATTGCTTTGTCCACTCTCTTCAGACCTTGCAGGCTGCTGTTTCTCCAGAACAGCTGAGTGATAGTTAAAAAATGTTTGCCCTCTTTCCCCTCTCTCTGAAAGGAATGGGAGTCTCTATGGACCCATTTATATTGCTGGCTCAACTGAAGTTAATAGGAATATTCCCCTTCTTCTCCACAGGGGCCACATTTTTCCCTTGGGAGATCTGCAGGGCCATTTACTAATTTCACAGACATCTCAGCAATTCTCCCTTGTCAACCTGAGATTCTTAGAAAAGGAGAATGTGATCCCCCTCTGTCTCTGGGTGATTGTGACGCCCTTGCCTTCATGCTTGTGCTGCTCCAAACAACACATTTTCTGAGCACACTGTGTTTGTCTGAAAATACACCAGGAGGGCTGCCCAATTTGGAAATGACTTGAATTACAAAAAAAGCACAGCTGTCTTTAACAGCTCTCGAAGCTCATGCAACTAGTCTGCAATTTATTGACTAGGATTAGATGCTTATTGTCTATGACACTTTAAATACCATTACATTGAAGTTTATACAAGAAAGTCCAAGTTTTCAAACTGGAATCTTAGCAATAACAGCTGGACCATTTGTTTATATGATAGACAGAAAAGAATGACTTCTGTAATCTGTGTATTTGGCTTTAGGATTTTCTACGACATGGGGAGACAGAAACCTACCCCATCCCTAATTGAAGATTGTGAGACAGAGCTGAGCAGCACTGGCTAATTTGTCCCTGATGTTGAAACTGCAGCCAAAGCTGGGGTTGAGTCCTTCCCTCACACCTGAAGGAGAAGCACTTGAAACCCTCTAGCCCACCTCTGACAGGCAGGGCTAAGTCTCCCATCTCTCTCCCCCAGGCTGCTCACATTCCGCATTTTGTTTCTAGCATGAAAGACTTTGTTTTAAATCATAATAGTAACCAGGCTGTAATCACATTATAGCACACATGGAGAACTCGCAAAAAGTCATGTGCTTTGGATTTGACATTCTGATTTATGGTTGTGCGCTCCAGTTACACAGCTGCAATCTCATTTTCGACGAAGATGTTTTCTATTTTTCTATTACTTTGCTTCACCCTGTCTTTATGTCGAAGAAAATGAAAGCCACCAGGTGAAGCCGGCACAAGAGGACAAATGTTTGCATGTTCTGGATCAAAACCATGATCAAATATTTTATGCTCTCCTTTCATAAGCAGCTTTCTATGGGCACATGTGGAGGGGGTGTAGATTCTTCATTTTGAGTCATTTGAAGTTTAAAAAAAAATAAATTCCAGACTTTTATTTATTCAGAAACTAGATCAGCCTATGAAATTCACATCCCAGCCACTTGATCATGGTGACTTCACCAAAGAGGGAAGAGCTTGCAGAATTACTCCTCAGACAGTTGAATAGCCTCTCTGGTTGCTGGGTCCCAAATCTGCTCCTTGAGTAAATTTTACTCCTGAGCAAAGCCCAGCAGAGGTGGCAAAGCCTTTCCCTGCTCAGTTAATTGTAGATTGCCGTCATCAGCCCTTCCCTCTGTCAGTAACCCGTTGGCTTTGCATTCCTAGGAAGAGTAGCAGCATTCCAGCTTAATTAAAGAAGTGAGCACTTTTGCAGTAAATTGCATTAACATTGGAAAGGGGCCAGAGCTTATGTTTTACATGAACCTCTCTTGTCTAGAGTGGAGTAAAGAAAAGAAAATGTCATCAACATTCTTTTCACAATTTAAACACTGATGATCTATCTTTAGGGCCAATGTTGGCTGAGCATTACAGAGAGCACGAAACCACCACTGAGTCCCTCACCAGGGGTAAATTACGCGTTGCAAACTCATAAACCTACAAGTGTGGCGTAAAATTTTACTCAGGCCATCATTTTCAGTATGGCTTAGGAAGGGCCTAGATGGAAAACATATTTCTGGTGGTTCTAGGGCATGTGTTAAGGAGCTGAAAACACATCAGTGGAGCTTCCATGGGTCAGACATTGACCACGAGTCCTCACTGCAACAAGGCTTTGACTGTAGACCCCCTGGGCCAGGGAGCCCTGTCTTAACAATAAATTATTTTATCTGCTCTATAAATTCAGTAGGCTCTAAATGAGGGAAATTTCTGTCTTCAGGACAGAAATACTCTAAGTTAACAACTAAACACTGGGCTGGGACTCAGTACAGTTGAGCCCTGAAATGGAGAGTCAGGGTGTTGAAAACACCCCATGGAAGGAAAACTCCAGAAATTCTGTGCACATTAAGAGTACCAGAATTTTTTTAAATCACTTTTTTTTTTTTTCCCCTAGACCAGAAGTTGCCAAATATCAGGTGCTCAGTTCAACCACACCCTTCAGCTGCTTCTGCAGGGACAGGTATCAGTGAAGCTGAGAGGAGACGCTTTCCTGAGTCTAAAAGGGACCTTGGTGACAATATCTGCTGCTCAGCTTTCCATCAGGAATAACTCATCTCTGGGGATAATGAAGCTGTTCAGTGCTGGACCTACTGGGTTGCAAAAAAATGAAGAGTTCAAAAACCTTCTGCTTTTCAGGTGAAAAAGAGTGGAAATTTCCTCTCTTGCTCCACAGAACTTTGATAGGGAACAAAAATCCAGAATTTGAGAAAGGGAGAGTCATTTATTTATCACTATTAACTAAATCCCAATATTCTGGCTGTGCTGGTAAGATTCATCTGTGGATCAAAGTACCAGGTCTGAAAGTGCCTGAAATGGGCAGGGACACCCTGGAGTGCAAGATCTGCTGCCCCTAAGCCAAGCAGAGCAGAAGACCACCAGGATTTCATTTTCAAGAGAGGTGGGACCCTATAACTATGTAAGAGGTTATTCCTGGCTGTGTGTGACTGTTCATGTCCAATTCCCAGCTCCACTCCACTCCCACAGACCCCAAGATGGATGGAGTAGGACTGAGCAGAACGACTCAGGCAGAAATCCACAGCAGTTCCTTCTCCTGTGCTCACCCTCCATTTCTGTCCCTGGCACAGCCAGTCAAAATATTTTTGACCAAAAGGTTTTCCACTGGAAAATGCTGCTCCTTCTGAAATCAAGCAGGAACTTGTTCAAATGTCAATGGCACTCTTTGGTCAGGAAAAAGTCAAAACACTGCATTTTGATAGTGTAGTTTCAATTTGTGACATTTTGACTTTTCTATCATAATACAATCCTGTTCTGTTAGAGCAGATGATGTAGTTCTACATGTTCAGCTACACTTAACAGTTGATACAATGTAAAAGTCAAAACAAATTACCTCCTTCAACACAATCTAACAAAACATCCCAATCCCCTTTTCAGTTTTTTTTTATCCTGGAGTCAATTGTGACTTCTAGTTTACAATTTGAAATGGGAATGATTCTCATTTTACAAAACAATAGAATAGAAATTCTTGCTCCTGGCCAGTATTGAACATATGCCTGGTGGTTGGTACTCCAGAATCGTCTTTTATAACTCATTAAGTGATGCAATTAATTAAGGAGTCTCACCACAGCACTCACAGCCACCTATCCATCTGCCCTGGAAGACACTTGATCAACTTAATAACTGTTATCTTTTAATTTTGTTGTCAATGCCATGATTATCTTCACCAGAGCAATTCATCCCAAGATTTTCTTTATATTGGGTGGGGTAAAAGATCACCTTCCACGTGGGATTTTCCTGGCAAAATGTGGGCATTTACTTTAATTTGAGGAGGGTGGATATCCCCATGGCCACCCATGTGGTCTAAACCCTGTATTGATCAGACCTCGGCTGCCTGTAAAGGAATGCAGGGTGGGTAGCTCAGGAGACTTTGATTTGTTGAACCATCAGGTGAATTCTGTCCCTGGTGCCTCTAGTAAATACATATTTTATTTTCTCTCCATGATATCTCTGGTTAGTGCCATTGGGAACTCTCTCACCATTTGCTTCTTGGGAGTGGCCAAAGCTGGAGTGTCTTGGAGCAACACTCATACAGCTGCAGATTAACTAGAAAGAAAAATTTGGAAGCAATTTCAAAACAATTCCCTCTCCATCCTGGCTTTTGTTTGTTTTTGTGTTTATATTTTGTTTTGGTTTTGTTTTAGGGGTTTTTTTTGGGGGGGCATTGGATTTATTTTTTTCATGATAAACCTTTTCTTGAGAAATTCTATTAATTCGTTTTACAGGAAAATTCTGAGTACTGCTGAAGTTCAAAGTTGCCTGCGTCTGGTGTGGTGCTCCTAAAGATTTCCCTTCACCAGAAAGGCCTTGTTTCTACAACAAAATTCCTGAGAAAAAAATTTCTAACGTCACTGAGACATCTCTGAAGCTCTACCATTTTTCCACAAACTATGTAAACAAAATCATGAGCTGAAATGATGTTTGTAATTCTCCATGTCACAGACAGCTGTTCAGCCATGCACTTGCTAAAGACAAGATTCCAAGCATATGATAATTGAAAAAAAAAAAAAAAAAAGAAAAATGAAAAAAAAAACAAACCCAAAAACTTATGTGCATTTTTGAGGGAAAAAATTTTTGTGGAAAAATAGCTAAAAATAA
>JANRGV010000094.1:2531476-2553075 GCA_024734035.1 Alethe castanea
GAATGCGTCTTTTTTCCAAATTATTTTGGTTTTTTTTTTTCTTTTTCCATTTAATCTTGGTGTTTAAAAATAGATATTTTTCAGACATCATAAAAGCTTCTGCCTCCATGAAATTTTAACAGATGTGACACTTGAGAGGCTTTGTAGTGGGCAGCAATCATTTATCAGGCAATGCTTTTCAAGACCTGCATTATTATTCAGTGATTAAAAATTCACAGGAGTGAAAAGATACCTTTGTAAATATTTTATTCTTTCTTTATTTGTTGTTACTTGGGTTTTTTTTCCCTACAAGATTTTTTTAAAGATGGTAATACCTGCCAAGAAAGGCCGCTAGCAGCTGTGGGATGATTTTCTGTGGACAATTCTGGTGCTGAGGCAGGCAGAGGGAGATGAGAATATAAGGGAAGGGCTCAGCATGTTGAATTGTTTCACAGATTGCACCTGGCCATGTTCTTTAGTGAATGAACAAAGAAATACTTGTAGAAATGTGCAAATTTTTCTTGTGGTGTTTGGTTGAGATACTGGGAAAGCTTTGACATTGAGTGGAGTTAGGAAGTGCTGGAAGAAAATGCATATTAACATAAAATATAATAGATGCTGCTAACTCATTTTGGAGAGTGCATTGTTTAACTAATCTCCACTTCTTTACTGCTTCTCTTTCTATCATGGAATAATGAATATTCTTGGGGTTTTGGACATTTGAATAGAAATGTTCACCTTTTCCTTATGTTCCACTGCAAAGCTGTAAGTCTTTAGTGTGTGTGGTTAAAAAGCTGTTTTGACACAGACTCTTTGGGAGGGCCAATCTCTTTTCCTGTGCATTTGTGTTTGGTGACTGTTTAGCCATAGTGTTGTCACAAATGCCAAAGTCAGCTGTGGTGGGAGCTCCTTGGATTCCAAATCACAAGGCAGAAAATTTCCAGCTGGTTTACACGTGGAGTGTTGTGTCACTGGAGAAGTTGGATCACCTTTCTTGTTTAGAGTTTTGCTATTTCTGGCTGTAACATCCAGCATTTTGTTTTGACCAGTAATCACTATTGGAGCACAAAATGTTTTATTTTCTGACCTCATGTCTTAGAATTTGACTGAGTCACCTGCTTTTACTATTTCATGTAGGAAAAACCCCATTTCTTCAAAATCCCTTGTAGAAAGGAATGTTAGGTATAGAAAAATCTCTGAAAGTGTGCATAAAGGATGACAAGGCAATGGTTTAAAATCTTCCTTTGTAAAGCTCACTTGTAAAAATACTGAGAAGAGAAAAGATTTCTTATGAATGGAGAAGACTGAAGAGGAGTGGACGTGTGTGCTGGATCAATAGATGTGCCGTCTCATCCCTTGTCAAAATCTACTTACTCTTTTTATAAAGCACAGTGGAAGTTAAAAAATGAATGTGGGTGAATAATGCTCTGTCAAATGTCTCTAACAAATGGTATTTCCAACAGTGCAGTGGAGTCAGGACTAGTGAGATGGGACAGAGCTCATAGTCATGGAACTACATACAGGAATTCCAGCAACATTTTAAGGATGAGCTTTCAGCTTATTTATTTCCTGTTCCCCATGGAAATTAAAAAAAATCTCTTGCAGCAGTGGAGCAGTGTATGATTGAATTGAATTGAATTGGCATCTTCCCAGAGCAGAGAACTTGTTGTATTGACAGTGTATATATTTCAGCTGAACAATTTTAGTTAAGCAGTTTCCTTCCTGGAAATGTCAAGTTTCAGTAGTAGTACATTTTGGGGATGGTAACTGATATTTAAGATAATTGTGCTGCATGGATGCTTCTTTTTTTCCCCTCAGTGAGCACAGAGAAATCATTAAAGGAGACTTAAAGACAGACACCTTGGATTAGTGCAGGTTTAGCTGGATCCTATGTTTTACTGAAGGTTATATTTGGACTTCTCTCTGGCCTGAAGTGTGAGAATGACAGAAGAACATGAGGAAGGTGTGTTCTGCTGGGGGGTTGTGTTTTTATTCTGAGAAGCAGCATTCTGGTTGTAGAGCAGGAGAGAAGCACTGCAGGTGAGTGCTCAGCACAGCTCTGCCATTTCTGTGTGTTCCCTTAGCTCTGTGTCCATCTCTCACTGCACACAGTGCTCCAGGTGTCACATCATTGTCACCTGCCCGGTCCTGAAATGAACATTAACACACCAAATATGTTTTAAGACGTACTCACCTCGCCTGCCCAAAGATTCTGAGTGGCAAGAGATGGCCTGGACCCCTTTCATGCTGTTCCAAGCTCTCCCTTTTCCCTCGGATCACAGGGAGGCAAACCCAAGTGTTTGTTTTTCCCTTGCAGTGGAGACTGGATCTTTGATATTCTGGGTTTTCTCCTCAGATGGAATAGCAGGGCTCTATTTCAAGGGCACTGCGGGGAATGTGTGATACTCAGAGAGCTCTTCTTGAGTAAGGAGGAAAATTATTTTAGAAAGTTGATGAGGCAAACTGGTAGGATTAAACGGGCACACACCACATAAAGGAAAGCTGGTCAATCAAGAGAGAAAATACCTTTAAAAACGTTTTTTTTTAAAAATTATTTTTTATTATTTAGATGTAATGCACAAGTCAAATACAATTTTTTTCATTTTGCATTCTTGACTAAATGAGTGACAGCAGAATGCAAAATACAATTGACATCTTTATAATATTCTTGTGAATTTTGGCCTGGCACTTCCTTCCCTGTTAATCCCTCAAAGACTTCTAATAAACAAATTTAATGGTACCAGTTGTGTAGTATTTTTTAAATTGAGAAGTTTTTTCCTGCTTTTGTTGGATTCATCTCAGCCAGAAAAGCAAATGCCTGCTGTTTTATGGGATTGTTGTTTTAAACTGTGTGTGCTGACAGAATAAATATTCAGGAGACAACATCATTTTGTGTGTGTGTATATATATAGGCAGGGGTTTTTTCCTTTTTTTTTTTTTTCTTTTCAGCTGATTTCTTGTTGGAAGAATAATTGTGGTTACTGCTGTGGGCTGGGGAGGTGTCTGCAGTGAGGGCTCCTCTTCGACCTCTGCACTGGTGAAAGTAGAAAGCAATGTTTGCTCTGACAATGCATTTATGTCTCTGTGAAAAAGGTACTGAATCGTCCTCATTGTGCTGCTGTTCCTCTCAAACCATTCATGTTCCAAACAATAAAAAAATGGCATTGTGAGAGCCAAACACTTTCATGCCAACATAACAATATTTGAAGAAGATAATCAAAGCTGTTTGTTCTGCTTTACTGCTTTTGCTTTGTCTGCAATTCAGGTCTTCATTATGAAGCAAGATGGTGTCTGAAACATTGTCTGTGAAAGAGGTTAAAAAAAACCCCAAACCAGAATAGATCTGGGGCTACACCCCCAAGGGAATGGCTCTTGGCTTGCTAGAATATTCCTGGCTGTGTATTGTGTGTTCATGGCCTGGTGTGTGCCAGGCTCCTCCAGGTGTGCCTTTGGAAAGAAACATTCTGAAACCTTGACATGGGAATGTGCCTTTATATATACTGACATAAATAAACATACAAAAATTTGTTTTCTTTGGAGTTACACTTAATAGAAAACCATGGGGGGTTTTATCTTTCTTATGATAGGGCTTATATATAAGATAATGATACTTATGCTTTGTTGCAGAGGCAGAATTGTTATTTAAACAGTGCTATAATAATGATTGGTGAAAGCTTCAGCAGAGCAGAACCCTGGAATTGTTTATATGTAAAGTAGAAGGGACAGTGAAGTACCAAGAGAGAGCCTTTGCTAACAGCATAGGAGTCATTGTTTTCTTTTTTTGGTTTTTTTCCTTTGTTTTGTGGATTTTTTTTCTGTTGTTGGTCCTTCAGCCTTTTGCTTGGCTGTCAGAATAATAGGTCATATGGAAATTGAAAATATTAAAAGAGAATAGCCAGGGCATTTGCATGCAGAAGGCAGCGAGGAAGACCTGCATATAGCACAGGCTTCTGCATCCTAACTTGAAAGTTGTCTTAATTTCTGCTGGGCTCTGGAGAGGTGTATATATAGAGAGAGGTGGGCTGCTCTGTTGAGCTTTTCTCAGCCTTGAGATGGTAATTTTCCCAGGAAATTTAATGCAGTAGGAGAGCTTTCCAAATAAGTACCTGTAGCCACTGACACTTTGAATAAAATTGTACTGAAATAGATTTGGCTTTTTAAAATTTTGGTTGAAAGATGTGTCTTACTGGCTGTGTGGAATTGGGAATTATTTTGTGGGGAGGAAAAATCACCACAAAACCCCCTAAATCCAATCACCTAATACCCACTCAAAACCTGCCTGTGGATCACAAAGCTTTGCACTTCCTGAACCTGTGCATGGAAGAAATAATGGTGATAATAATATCATGTTTCTAAAATTTTTTAAAGTCAATTGCTTAATTATTCCTGGAAATTAAAAAGCAGGCACTAAAAATATATATATTGCGGAAGTGCCCTGCATGATTCCAAATGTTCCACCCAGGAGCTGAAGTCATGCTTAGCAATAGATTGTCTCCTATAATTAAATGCTTTGTTGGATTAGAGCCAACCTGTTTGCCAAGGTGTAGAACTGACCTTTGGCATGGCACAAATATATGAATATTTTGTATATTTGTTTGTATTTTGTATGGGTTTTTTTTCTCCCAATCTTCTAGTGCTCAAGTCTTTGGGGGTTTTGTGGTAGATTACAGGAGCTCTCTGGCAAGCTGGATAAATAATTTGTGATGCCTTAGTAAATGCCAGTTAATATTTGTGCAGTTGACACCTGTTCCATTAACGTCTAATCTCCAATTCTCTTGGAAAGGTGAAGTATCCAGAAGTGTGACTGACTCTGGTTCTTCCCATTGGATGATGTTGATGTTCACATGTGAATGGCTAAAGGCCACAAAATAATTTGACTTAACAGACTCAGAGTATTGGAAATGCAAGGGGAAAAAAAGAGAACATTACTTCTTATAGTAATTTCTTTGATCCAAACTATAGTAGTATTTTAGTGAAATAAAGCTGGAGATTAGGGATGGGGAGGGATTTATTTATTTGCCTTATTTTGTCAAACTTTCTGTAGTATCAGGATGAGACATGAGGCAGCAGAAAAGCATTGGAGATTCAAAGAGGGGGGTTGATGGTACTGGAATATCTGCTGGACATTAACCAAAGGCCATATACAGTTATTTCCAAATGTGGTAATAAATTCCAACATAGTAGTTTATTTTCGATAGCCAACAACTGATTATTTCAGTTTTCACAAAGCTAAATGTCAGCCTAAGTATTTTGTTTAAAATGTGACATGAAATGTCTGTTGAAAAGCCAAAGATTGCATGAAGACAGGGAAAAAGAGTAAAAATTAAAGGGGGGAAGGGTTATGATTTTGCTACTCTGGAAATGACTTTGAATTTGCCAGTAATTTTCCTGACTTCAGCATTTAAGTGCTTTAACTACGATATCAAATACTTAAATATTTTGTGCTTTCATTAGAACCGGAATGTATAAAACAATTTTTAGTTTGACATGGGGAGAGCTTCACATCAGTTGTTTAGTCTGCTGGGAGAGTTTACTTTTTCATGGTGTGTGTGTGTTAAATCTTCCCCCAAAAGCCCAGAGGACGTGCTGGGATGTGCCTGCTGCCCTCCCCAGTTATCCTACCCAGGGATCTGCTGCAGCCACTGAGCTCCAGGGGTTCTGTGTCCTCTCCTGTTCTTCTTCTGTGTATGTGCATTTCCTGATTATCATGGATATGGAAAACGAGAATGGAATCTGGGAGCTTCTCTTTGGTGTTTTAGTGCTCAGTGAATCCAGCAATGGGATTTCAGCACAGCTGCTTCAGTGGAATATGCACCCAGCTTATGAGGAGATGAATGGTTGTTTGAGCTGAACTTTGTTCCTGCACTTCCAAGTTTCATAAAGCACTTAATGATGACTGAGCCAGCCATTAAATCCAGATGATTTCAGTCCTTGGAAGGGAATTTTTTCCAATGACTTTATTTAGATTGCTTTCAGCCCAGAAGGTAGAATGGTGCTGGAGGAGGGTAAAGTGTAGTCTATCCCTTTTTCAGATTTTATGCAACACACTTTCAGTTTTATTCAGAGAGCAGCATCTGGTTGATGTTCTTGAGCAGTAGCTGTGCTGATGGACACTTGGTGATTCCTCTGGCTTTGGAGTGCAGGTGTGTGACCTCTTTGGGGTGCCCACTGTGCTCAATACCTGCCTGAGCCCAGTTTTTTGTTTTTTTGTAATTTTAACCTTGACCCTGTGGGGAATTGGAGTGCTCAGCAGTGCTGGATCCTGAGAGAATTCCATGTGGGAAAGGGGAAGAAGAAGCAGAGATGGGACATAAACCCTCATGTGTTTGGGGAATAAAAATCATATTCACTATTGCACACTGCTTGATATAATCATTCTGCAGACAGAAGGAATTTTATGAGGATAGTTTGACATTCCTGTCCAAAACTCATCCTTATGTTGGTCAGAAATCAATTTTCTCTCTAGCCCCAAATGAACCAATTTATTAATGTCGAGATCTAGACTTGAAATTTTATTTTACTTGCGATATTTTCCTCTTCTTCTAATTACTTCAAAAAAAGAAAAGTAGGTGTAATTTGGAATTTAATTGCTGAAACATTCACTGGAAGAACAGGGAGATTTGAGCATGTAGTTATGATGTACTACAAGAATAAATGTTGAACCAAACTTTGATTTTTAGCTGCTTTGTGCTAAATAATTTATCTGCTTCTGAAAGAGCTGGAGACAAGAGGTTTAATGAAATGATCAACTGCACCTTGAGAAAATGAAGAGATTTTCTCACATGCTTCTGAAATAAGGCTGAGAAGCAAAATGTTTAGTGTGGACTGGGGGTCAGAGGAAAGGGAGATCACAAAGATATTTTTTGTATGTTTGGATTGATTAAGAAGGTATTGCTGAGCACTTCTGTTTGCTTTTACTTGTTTACCTGCAGAATTCACCCTGTGATATAGACTAAGCACCCCTTTTCCCATTTTGTTTTCTTTCAGAATTTTATGATACTTTCAGCCACTGCTGGTTCTCATAATTGTATGAGGTGAGGACTTGACCTTTCTGAGTAAACACTTGTTTACATCAGTCAGATCATGTGTCTGTTTTCTTTTCCACATTAGCCTAAGTCACCATATTTCTGACAAACCAGTAGGACTAGATTTTTTAAACAGCTTTTTGTTGTTTGTGCTGACTTGAAATAATGAGTTAAGCAGTACCATGTGATTGACAGTGGGAATACAGATTATTTCTGGTGACAGATGAAACACTGTCACACTCTACTCCCCCCCAACTCACAAAGGAAAGCTAGAGGGTAACTTGGAAAGGAGATGAGCAGTGTTTAACTTCCTGTGAAAATCTAGGCTCCTTATGGTGGTGTTTGTTCAGCCACTTGGAGCTCTTCTGGTTGGCTTCCAGGCCACTTGTACAGTGATTTTAATAAGCTGAATTCTGTCCTCCTCCAAGGAAGGAGGTCTCTACATTCCTGGAGAATCTGATTCCTTTCAAGGTATTTTAATTTTTCTTAAAATGACTTTGGGAAAGCTGTGAGTTCCTGTGTGTTCTCAGAGGTTTTTAACTCATGCTATTTTGAGCAATGCCATGTGATTATCTAAGAATGTATTAAAAAACCCCACCACCTTCTTTTATGTTCCTCTTTGCCTGCCAGATAATCACAAACGCTGAGTTTTGAGCTCATTTTGGCCTGATACAATTATTTTATCTAATCCTAAATCATGAAGCTTTTTGGAAAAAAAAAATTATAATAGTCAGTGTTAGTTTGTTCCAGAGAATGAAGACAGTGTTAATCTTAGATGGAAACTGTTGGCAGAACTGTTGAGAATTGGGTTTCTTCAATGGTCATGCCCAGAGGGGTTTGTGCAGCCTTTGGGGCTCTAGAAGAGCTGGGAAGGTTGGAGGTTTCAGTCACACTGCTCACTGCCTGTGGGGGTGAATTAACCTGCATCTCTTGTGCTCTGAAAAGGAGGTTTGTGTTTCAAGAACTACTCAGCTGTGGAGCAGATAATGAACCGAGCTATTGTGAAATAAATAACTAAAACCCAAACCCATTTCATTCAGGTAAACCTGCAGTTTGTGTTGTCAGGCAATGATTGCACTCCTGCTGTAACTGCACAGAATCGTGGGCTGGTTTGGGTTGGGAGGGACCAGAAAAGATCATCTGGTTCCAACCTCCTGCCACGGGCAGGAACACCTTCCAGTAACACATGAACAACAACAACAACAATAAAAAAAGATCCTTGTTTTCAAGAGCTGCATTTGCCAGAAAGGGACAAGGACTCTGTTTATTGCTTCTGGATTAATTCTGAGGTTTGGCTTATTGTAACAACAATAGGGACACCCCCTTTCATTCTGGTCCATAAAAGAAAGAATATTTTCATTGGCAACGTTTGAGTATCTCAGATACCTGGAGCTGAGCTGCTTTGAGCAGCAAGAGCTGATAAGCAGCTCTGAAGGTGTGCCAGGAAAAAAATCTCCAACACCTCTCCCCCCTCTTCCTTCTGCTGTTCCAGCACTATCTCTGTGCTAGATAAAGGCCTTCCCCCACAGATTGATTATCTTTGTCCCTGGAGAGAAGCAGCCAAATCCATTAATTATTCCCATTTCCTTTGCCAGGGAAAGCAAGTGCAGTAGTCAGAAAAGCCATCTATTTTAAAATTTATTTTTAATAAATTAATCTATCTTATTATTTTAAGAGGTTATTTACTTAATGTTCTGTTTATTTCTGACTGACCTCTGCACTGTTTAGCTTCTTTAAAAACATTCATCAAAATATGCACAGCACTAGTAAATGGATTTAATTCTTCCTTACCCTGCTCTTGTACTCCCAGGCCTGAGTTTGACATTAATGAACATCACTGGGATCATGCTGCCACACTGATAGGAATTTACAGAGAACATTATTAGGTGATCAGGCAATCTTTTAGCTTTTTTTTCTATTTATTTCTGAAATGGGGATTATTCATCAAGGTCAAGGGTTACATAGAGAGGAATATGGTTGGTTGCTTTGTTTTAAATACGGAAGAAATAAACAAAGATGCGTTTTTCTTTAAGGCTTTTAGATCTCATATGATATTTTCCTTAGAAAAACTCCTGCATTTTGACATCTTGAGTCTTCCTGATACGCCTGAACCCCTGGTGGATGCAAGTAAAGAATGCAGAACACGATAACTTGCCATAGCTAAATCTGAGATGTGAAGCAAGATTTGTGTTTATTTCTGTCTTGAGGGAGAAATGTGGCTGGAGTTGTTGTAATATGGTAATGCTGCCCTTTCACTGACCGTTGTATCAAACTTCTTTTCATGATCAAAATCAAAGCAAGCTTTGCAGTGACAGAATCTGCTGCTTTAGCTGAGAACCTTTAGCCTGCTGCCAACACTGCAGTTGAGGTGGAGGAGGTTGCAGAGCTGTGCAGTTGATATATCTATCCAGTGCTATTTTTTCAGTAGGAAAAAATAACTTTTTCTGATATAGTTTTTTCCCCTTTAACAGATAGGCTTGATTTATTCTGTCATAATTAAAGTTATCTTTGGGTGGACCATGTTAAGCCCAAAGATTGTACTCTGAGGCTTGACAGATGCCACATTGTTATGCAAAGAAGAGCAGACACTTGTCAGCCAAACCAGAATTTCTCTTGGCATCACAAAGTCTATCTTCTGCATTTTGCAGTTTGGTCTTACCAGCACAAAGTCTCTGGCTGCATTTATTAAAGCTCTGGGTTCGCTTTCAGCACAGAATTATCTCTGGGCAGGACCTGTGCACTGACACATCACACTTGTTGCTGGAGCATGAAGGAGATAGCTGGAAGTGGAAAAGGTATTTGGATTATAGTTAAAATGCTCAAAGTTAAAGGCAGAGGCAAACTCTGCCAGCAAAGGAAGCTTTCCTGCCCTGAAGGCACTCTGACCACAACACCGTAAGTCACCCACCCCTGCTTCCCCTCCCCCAGTTATCCAGTAATTGGGTGGGAGGGAGAATGGAGTGGGATCTCCCAGGAGCTTTGGGCACCTGGAGCTGCCCTGTGTGCATGACTGACCCATTCTGACACAAAAACCTGTTTATAGGCAACCTGTGGCCTTCCAAAGATACTCAGGTGGATCAGCATGCACTGTGCCATATCCTTTTTATTCCCTCCTCTCTTATTTTCCACCTGTGTGTTTATTGAGCAAAGAAGCTCCATAAAGAGCTTGGATTTCATCTTCTGCATCAGGGGATTTAACAATCTGGTAGCTTGTAGCAGCCAGGAGTCCTCTGCCTCCATCCTAGAGTCCACCACTGAAAAACACATCCAGGCTGTCCAGGAGCCAGGTGAGCGCTTCCTCGTCACTGTAACTCACATTCAGGAGTGGTTTTTGTGCTCACAGACTTTTCCCCTGGAATCCCTCTCTTAAATACAGATTGCTGGTGATATTCCTGACGTTTTTTCATTGCATCTCTAATAACTATTAGTATTCAAGAGGTCACATTAAGAGCCTGGTGGGTTTCCAGCCACGATTACCCTGCTTTGTTTTACTTGCTTGTCACAGAGCTGGTCTAGGGGGTTATGTTTGTTCTGCTGAAATAAATCTTTATGGCATGTTTCAGGCCTGACATTATGACACTGGTAGGCCAGACAATCTGTCGTTGGAAAGAATTTCTGCAAATCCCCAAAGTTTTTCTGCATTTCTATGCTGTCATCTAAAAAGCAGCATCTGCTCTGTAAGGCTGCCAAAAGAAGGTCATATTTTTATTTTTACCAATAAAAGGAAAGGACGAGCCTGCGGTTCAGGCACTGGACGAGCCTTTGGGCAGCCTGGGGTTTGCTTCCCAATTGAGCCAAGACTTTGGGCAGCTGGCCCAGCTGGGGATGGGTACCTACCCCTGTTTGGAAAGCAAGGAGGTGCTTTCCTTCCAGACCTCAGAAAATCACAGAATTGTTAGGATTGGAAGGGGCCTTGAAGCTCATCTTGTTCCACCCCCTGCCATGGGCAGGACCCCTTCCACCATCCCAGGCTGCTCCAAGCCCTGTCCAACCTGGCCTTGGGCACTTCTAGGGATGGGGCAGCTGCAGCTTCTCTGGGCAATTGCTGCCAAAATTTTTTTACAGATGGTTCCCCCACACCTCTCCACACCCTCAATGTCCTTTTCTAGTGTGGCTTTGTGCTGGAGTCACCTTGCTTGGTGCATTGACTGAGGGTTAAATGGTCCAAGACCACCACTACTGGTCCCTGCATCTCTCCCTCTCCTCATTTGATCCTGCTTTCTCTGGTTTCTCCTCATCTACCTGCTCCCAAACTGCTGCATCTCTATTTTTTTATTTTTTTTTTCCCCTTGCAATAGATGCCTTCCTCCTAAATTAGGTTTTTCCTCTTCACTTGGCTTTGCCACAGCTCTGGAAACAAACAGCTCACATTAAAAGTGTTTCTAAGGGAGTGTTATTTTCATGCCATCTTTGCTAATGGCATCTCTGTTGGAAACTGTCAGTTGAATGCTGCTTGACACATCCCTGGCTGTCACACGGGGAGGAGAGCCAGAAAACGGGAAACCTTCTTTCCAGAGGAGATGAGATTTCAATGGAAGTGTCAGTTTTTAACTTAAGTCTTCTCAAATATTACATTCACAAAAAAGAATTCACCAACAGCTGCACTTCTAAGAGACCAAGGGACTGATTACATCTGTCATGTGGATAATATATTGCCCTTTGAATGATAGGTGTGTACACGAACTTGCAGAGCCTCTATGACCAATGAAGGCACTTCAAAGGTGGTGGTGGGTGGCAGTGGTGGTGGTGGGCTGGGCTGGAGGCAGGGGAGAGCCCGGGGCATTCACTACCTCAGGTGTTTTCAATAAATCTCATGTACTTCACACAATGATGCTTTAAAGCCCCTTGACAGCCCCGGCATTTTAACACCTATTTTCGATTATGCAACAGCCACTATTTGTAAACAGGTCGAGAAAATGGTATAAGGGAGTTGCATTCGTATTTTAAACAGAAAGCACAGCACTTCAAATGCAAATAGGAGACATCCTGTCTATGAGGACGTTTAGCCAATTGCTTGATGCATGTGGTTTCAAAGATGGTTGACTTCTATCCAAAAGACACAGATGGGATGACTTAGACACAAACAGCTTCTAATTTACCACTTATGCTGCGTCTTTACTTTACCTGCTGCTCTTAGAGCAATAAGGCTGCAAACACAGACCTAGAAAGAGCCTTCCTGGTTAGAGCTCCTGGTTAGACACGTGAGGAAACTGTCCTTGAAATGGCCCTGCTGCACTGAAACGCCACAATTTCCACAGTCAAAAAAACCCCAAAGGAATCAAGCAGAGTGGACCAGGCCACCTGTGCAATGGGCAATCCCTTGTTTAACTGAAAATATGGTAAAAAGTTTAAATATTTTAGCACTGAGGGACAGAGTTGTAGCTGAAATACCCTGCAGGATTCAGGGGGATATCCTTCTTCTGTTCTTTTCCCTCAAAACAGTGGCACAGCTCTGTTGCAAAACCCATTAAGAAACAGGGTGAAGTTTCACACCATTTAAGTATTAAGGCAGATGGGTAATTCATACTCAAGATATCCAGATACTTTGAGGGGTGATCCAAAGTCTGCTCAGCTCCACAGAAACCTCTGTGATCTCTGGATTAAGCCCAGCAGGCATCTACCAGAAAGGGCAAAGAAAAAGCCAGTTTATTCAGGTGCACTAAAACAGACAAAATAGATAAAAATAAAACACATGAGTTACCAGTCCACGTGTCTACAAGGGGCACAAGTTTCCATCGACCTCTTTGCCTCAGGGACATGAAATAATTGTGATTCTTACGTGCCAAAAAAGCCCTGTGTAAATATTGCTCATTGCTAAACAAAACAAAAGGTTATTTGACCAAATCAGATGTGACAAAACAAAAAGAACACCACAAGGAAGTAAACATGTGAAGTCCACATTTTCTGAGGAACTCTTGAAAAATGCTCTAAATGAATATTTTGGAGCTCGGTTTTGTGCAGGTGCTAGGAAGTTTTATACTCAGAATGCCTGGAATATTTTCTCCACTACAGGGAAATTAATAAATACTAGTGTGCCGGAGTCTTTTGTGCCAATACTAACCATTAACTTCTGGCTTCAAGCCACAACTGTCTACTTTGCAGTGGATTCTGCCACCAAGGGAAAGGTCATTACAGGCCTGTGCTTTCTTCTCGTTAGTGTGTTCCAAAATAATTAACAGAAGTTGTTCAGCAGATGGTTCCCTTTCTGTCAGCAAGTACCTACAGTTTAATGGGCTATGCTGGATTCCTCACCGTCAGTGGGTGAGGCTGGAAGGAAAATTAAAATGTATCATCTTTGATCCACCCACTTGTAATTAGTTCTTGGGGTTTCACATAATAGCAAACGTAAAGGAGGTGGGAGAGGGGAAATGAAATCATTACAAAGCCAGAGATCAGCAGCAGCCATGCAAAGCTGTGATTACGTTATCCAGCAGCATCTCGCTGCTGCACAGCCACGGGGCTGTAATTGTTTCAGCCGGGGATTTGAAGATTTACTAATTGTATGTTTTTCAGTGTCCTAGTCTGGAGATTCAGCAGGAAACCACAAAAAAAAAAAAAAAAAAAAGGAGATGCCTGAGTTTGTAAACTGACAGTGCTGATCCCTTCGTGCCCTTGCAGCAGCCAGAGGCCCAGGCAGGAGAGGATGAGCAAGCAGCCAAACTCTGCTGCAATCCGGGGGGAGAAGTGTCCTTGCCCCAGGAGTTTACATTGTCAGCAAACAAAGACTGGTCAGGAACTGGGATCACCAACTTCATTTACAGAAGGAAAACCAAAACTTCCCACCAAGGGTTTAAGGGCTGCCTCTTCCAAGAGCCCGGAGGGTTTTCCATTCCGTTAGAAGCGCTGGGGTGTGGGCAGCTGCAGATCCCAAGGGATCAATCTCACCTGAGCTCAGCTGTGCAGTCCAGACCCCCTCTGCCTCATCCAGAGGGTCTGAGTCACCCAGCACAGGCTGGGCCTCTCCATCTCCTCCGGCTGCACAAGACATCACACTGTCGGAAACACTCCAGTTTCCATGGAAAAATAATAAAAATTAGCCCATCCTAATTATTATTGTCATCACTTCTTCTATTCATAGCTCCACTGTCATAGGGCATAGGAACATTCAATGTGACAAGCCAGGACCCCACTTCTGTGCGTTTTTTCCTACTGCTGTTGCAAAAGAATTTTTAAAAGAGGTTTCTCAGGGGATCCAGGATGCACCTCTGTGTTTTGGTTACTTCTTGCAAGCACGGGAGAGAGCACAAATCCAGCAGGGATTGAAGAGTGAAGGAGATCATCAGTGACCTTTGCAAAGTTTCTTGATACTGAATGGGAAGTGATTAGTGGCATGGGAACAGGAGAGAGGACAAAAAAGGGCTGGTAGGAATGGGTTTGGGAATTTTGGGGACATGGTGAAAGCCACATGGTGGCACAGAAACCTTTGCAAGAGCTTTTGAGGTGGGCAGCAGTGAAGGAGACAGAGGTGATGCTGGGATAGGAAGAGTTTGAGCAAAGTTGCAGCTCCACTGGTGAGCAGAAGAAGCCACATCTTCAAGGAGTGCTGAAAAATTTGTGTGCATAGAATCACAGAAGAATTTGGGTTGGAAGGGACATTTAAAGGCCATCTAGTCCATTCCTCTGCAATAAGCACAGACATTTTCAGCTAGATCTGGTTGCTCAGTCCTTGAACACTTCCAGGGATGGGACATCCATCACCTCTCTGTGCCACCTGTGCTACTCCCTCACCACCCTCATTGTAACCTTTCTTCCTCATATCTAATATTCCTGTATTCTTGAAAATATGTTCTTAAAGTAGGGAAAGTCTGTTCCCATTGGCTGCACTTTAAACATGCAAAGACTTCACAGCTGCCTGAATGCCTGTAATAGGACTGGGGATTGCAGGAAACCAAGGAAATCCAGAGGGACTTTGGGATCATTGCACTGAGGACCTAGTTAGCTAATGAGCATGTCTTTGACATTGTCCTCTGTGGCTACAATTTGAAGACAATTCTCTTCTTTTGTTTCTGGGAGAAAAAAAAAATATATATCCCTTAGGGACCTGTGGTATTGTTTTTTAAAAAATACAAAACTTGAAAAGGCTTTTTACTGAAAAAGTAAAACTAATCCAGCTCTTGTGTTCATGCATTCAGAGGGGAGGATTTTGGGAATGATTCTGAGCTTGGTGAAGCTGCAGAAGTAACCACAGGGCTTCATTATGAAAGGAAGAAGCAGTCACACATAGGTATGGTTTCACAGAGCTGAGAAAGGAAACCCCCCAAAAAATCAGCTTCATTGAGCAGAAAAGACAGGCAAATCAAAGCATCTCTGGTGACAGAGTTTTAGAAACTCTGAATAAAAGCCTTTTTTGGACAAAGCACTTCTACAAGAGGCACTGCAAGCAAAAGGCTGTTGTGTATTTAATCCCAAGCATGTCCTGGACTCTCCACGCTCACAAGGAGCCCTTTTCTCCATTGCTTTCCCCTCCCAAAGCACACGAGCTGTTTCTTCTCCAGATAAACCCATTTTTCCAGGATAAGGGTCTCCTGAGACCACAGGTCTTGCAGCAGGGTCCCTTGTCCTGCCTGAGCCCAGTCCCTGGGCTGCTCTGGCTCAGTCCTCTGAGGCTGGAGAAGAAGGAACGAGCCATCATCTTCCATATGGAGCCAAAGCCGCTAGAGGGAGTCGATGTGTTTGCATGGTTCACACATCCATTCATCTTCCCTTCCTCACTCTCCCCTTGGAAGAGAGCAGAAAGGGAACAGAAAGGGAGGAAAACACACCGGGAAGCTGCTCAGGACATTGCTCAACTCCCACCGGTGAATGCTGCAGTAGCTCCACTGACTTCAGTGTTTCCAGTGAGTAGGATTGCTCTGGGTTTCCAGCCATGTAACTCAGCAGAAATTGGTCTGTTGGAGTCCCCAGGAATATTTATGTAAGTCTCAAGATCCCACCAGGAGAAGCAAGGGAAAAATGAGAGTCCAAAAAAAAGTTGGATGGTGGAGGTGCTGGAAGGACTACACAAACTGACAGGGAAAGGCAGTAGGAATTGCATGGGTTTGGTTTAGGGAGAAGGCTGAAGTAAGGGACAGGGCACTGGACTTTTTGTGAAGAAAAGGTTGTTTTAAAAGCATCAGGCCATCCAGCTCTCCACTGGCAGTGTGGGAGGAAGGGCTGGTGGCTCACACCCTCCACCTCAGCATCCAGAAGGACTCGCCCTTGTGTCCCTGCAGAGAGCAGAGATCCCCCAGCCCTGCACTTCCAGCAGCCACTACTCTGTGAACCACAGCCTAAAGGCAAGGAAAGTACCAAAGGTGGAGGTGTGCAGGTCTCTGGGGTCATTGGTATTCCCTTTTGGAATGACCACTGTGATTAGCAAAGAGGCAGGAATGTCCTTTGGCACATGGAGTTCATCCTTTCCTCCATGCTTCAGGGCTGCCAAACTCCGTCCTCTCCTGGAGGGAGCATGGACCATTGTCCAGTGCTGCTTCCCAAACTCTGACCTTCCTGGCAGGGAGGAGTTGCTCTGCCTGTTCTTTGCCTCCATGGGGCTGACAGAGAATCATGGAATATCCTGAGCTGGACCCCCAGGGATTAAGTCACGCTCCTGTCCCTTCACAGACACTCCAACAATCCCACCCTGGGCATTCCTGGAGTGGTGTCCAAACTCTCCTGGAGCTCTGGCAGCCTTGGGAATGTCACCATTCCCTGGGGAGCCTGGGCAGTGTCCAGCACCTCTGGGGGAAGAACCTATTTCAAGTATCCAACCACAACTATAAATGTGTTTTAAGCAGCAAGTTTTGCAGGCTCAAGCAAGATTTTCAGGTAGAGAACCTGTCCTTAAACCCCAGTCTGGGCTCTCAGCACATCAGGGTCCTCTGCAGGTTGTCTGCAGATAATGATGATCAAAATACATTGGCTGAAAGTTGCATCTGTTAGCACCCAAAAAAGGATCTGGAAGCACGACTGCAACTTTCCTTACTATAAATATTAAGTAATCTAGTTGTTCTGCTTTTTTGAAGGGAATTTAAGCCGTTCAGGGAAGAGATGTCAGGAATGTCTTCCTGACAAATGGGGTTTTCATCAGTATATGACAATTCCAAACTGAAGTTCCTGGAGGGGTGTACCAGTTTCAGCCAAATTTTTGTCGTGAGCCAAGTTGTTTGGGTCCAGCTCATTATTCCTCATGAGTTAAAGGCTGTCCTGAAAAGCCCTTCAGAGAAACTCAAGGAAATGCTCTTTGCCTGGCATCTGGAGTCACATCCACTGCTCCTCTTGTCAAGGCTTAGCTGATGTACAGCAATTCTCAGCAACCTAAATGTGCATCTAAGCTCCTCTAAAACACCTCTTAAAGTCTCCTTGCAAGTCACACCTTGAGCCCCTTTTAGGCATGCAATAATCAAGATAAGGAAAATACAACCAGTAAAGCAAAGTTAGGAAAAAAATAGGCAACAAAATTTTTTTTCATTGGAAATGAATGTTCCATCAAAACTGTCACAAACATTTCAACACCACAGCAGCCTCATCTGTCTGTTCCCAGCAGTGGCCATCTGTAGCCATGCTGTGGCTGGACCAAAATATTTGATTTGAAGCGATGCAGGACCTACCACACTGAGCTGCTCACCCCTGAAGGCTCATTCCAGTTTTAACACAAATAAGTAAACCTGAAACGCTAATCCACCAGCTTCCCTCAGTGAGAGCTGTGCTTGCAGTTTGCTTAAGGAGATTTTCTTTTGAGAGACCTTTATCTTTCTATCTGAAAGCTTCCGTGTTTGCCGGGATGCTGGCACGACAGAGTGACTGCACTCGAGTTCCCCAAATAAAGTACTGACAAATTTATTGTCTGCAATAATATTTTCCTACCTCTGTGAGGTGGGTTGAACCTATTCCACTTTCCCCTTAGTAAAAAACAACACTGATGGCAGTAATTTATGTTTTGGTCAAGGCCAAGAGGACTAATTAGAGCATATTAAGCTGAACTGTGCAGGCAGTTCCTGCTCTTCTGCTGGGTACAGATCCCATATGCCACAGGCATCCTCCTCTCCATGTCCATGAATGGCTGCTCACGGGCTGGAAAGAGCATTTTGCTAACAGACATTTGTGCAGTTCCTTGGTAGGAACTTCCACTGTTTCCGGGATTCCTTAATCATTTCCCTAACAACCACGGATAACAAACGTGACCTTCCTGTGAAAAATGAGGCTAGGTCTATAAACATGTTATTAAGAATAAATGAAGCTTTTAGGAGAAGGGGTTAGTTGGGGGTCTTTACTGGGCTGTTAGCCCCTGGAAACTTGAATGTAAATAGAAAACAATTAAAACCCCAGCCCCAAAGGATGCTGCCCTCAGCCAGGGAGGCTGTAATTAGGTTTCTGCTGCCGTTAATCGCTTCTAAAGTGAGTGATCATAAATTACACATGTGTGCAGAATCCTCCCAGAGCATGGCCTGAAAAGCTCCTCTGAGCTGGCTTGGGTAAGGGAGAGAAAGAAAAAGAGTGGGAGAGGAGAGAAAAAGAGGGGAGGAGAGGAGAGGAGAGGAGAGGAGAGGAGAGTTTTCCTTCTTTCTCTTTCCTGCTCATCCACATGCATCAGTCAGGCTTCTAAATTAATGGTGGAATGGGAGGCTTAGGCTAAACCAAACCCCAGGCTTGCTTCTTTTACTTTAAATACACAGGCACGCATGCACACATGCATGCATAGTTAGTTAAGTGAAGAAAATGTACCTCCAAACATCATATTTAATTTCATTAGCTACTGTTGCTTTCTTGGAATCCGCTTATAGCACATGAAGATAAACATTCTCCGAGTGATAAGGGTATGTTTATAAACTTTGTTTGGGATGAAAGAAGCCCTAACTGGTGTGTTTTTATAGTAGGGTTAATGGTGCTTTACTAATCCTTTGCCTGTGACCAAGAGACACAGACATCTTGACTTTCCTGGGAGATGTGGATGCATTTTCCTTCTTCCCGGGCCCTCAGCGTGCAGCTGGAAGACAATGAACCACCCCCAGCTCGGCGAGGGTGAATTGTGAAGCAGCAGCTTCGCATTCCTGGGACTTCACCACCAGCCGCTCAACGTTCCCAGAGCGCAGAATTAATTCAACACATTGTTATTTTACAGTTTGCCTTCGTTTTGGGGGGCCTTTTCCTATTTGTTGGTTTTGTTTTTGTTTTCCCCAGAGTAAACCATCACAGCAAATGCTCTGCAGCTTCCTTGTGCAGGTCCTGCCTGAGCACTCAGCACCTGGGTCTGTTGGAGGATTTCAGCCTAGCATCAGACACATTGGACAGGAGAAGATCCAACTTTATTTTTGTTGAATTGGCCGCTTCACCTACACCCCTCTCACACAGCTCATCGCCCACGGCCGCACTGCCCTCAGCTTCCTCAGCCACATCCTTTTGGCTGCTCTGCTCCAGCTCCTCGCTGCTCAGCTGGATTGGAGGCTTCCTCCCCCTGCCAGCCCCTCGGCGTGGTGTAAAACCCAACCTTCCCCAAAGGTCAGGGCTCTGTGTTTACCCGACCTTCTGTTTCGAATTTGGGAGACAATGGCTCGCGGGGAGCCGAGCGGGGCTGATTTCAGCAGTGCTGAGTCACGGGAGTCCAGGATGGATTTTCTGTTAGTGCCGAGGCACAGCGCTAATTATGGCAGCATTCAGAATTATCCTCGGACCAGGGGATGCTGCAATGCTGAGAGGAATGGAATGCTCGTGCCCTCGTACATCCACCACATCACCTACGTGCCGTGGGCTAGGGAGGACCCCAGAATGGAATAGTGGTCATCACTGGTTCCCTGTCCCCTTCTACCAGCTTTCCAGCTGGATATAATCACAGAAACATAGAATCAGGGATTCAGACACTGGTTTGGGTTAGACAGGACCTGAAATCTCATCTTGTCACAACCCCTGTCATAAGCAGGGGCACCTTCCATTATCCCAAGCCCAATCCAACCTGGCCTTGGACATTTCCAGGGATCCAGAGGCAGTCACAACTTCTCTGGGCACCCTGTGCCAGGGTCCCCCCAGCCTCAGAGGGAATAATTTCTTCCCAATATCCCATCTCTCCCTGCCCTCTGGCAGCGGGAAGCCATTTCCCCATGTTTCATCACTCCAGGCCCTTGTAAAGCTTGAGTTCAGAAATTCTCTTTCAGGAGAAAGCTCAGGGACGAGCAAAGGGTTCATGGGGAGGCTAGAAAGGAAAACAACAAAGATAAAAAGCAATTCAAAGGCATGACTTTTGGTCATTAATGTCCATTAGGAGCTGGTGGTGATGGGAGGACATTTCTGTAAATTAGTCTGGTTTTGTCTCATGCAAGGTGTTCTGCTTTCCTATCAAGCGGTTCTCAGCTCCTGGTTCCTGTGAAAGCAAAGAGCTGTTGTAGCCCACAGTTCATTCTTGTCTCTCCCTGCTCCAAAAAACTAGTAGCTCAGATTTTCCTCCTTTTATAAAATAACACTCAGTTTAACTAAAAGCTGCAGTGAAGCAACCACCACTCTCTACAGATGTTTTCCTCTAGCAAACTTTTCTCGGCACAGAAATGTTTCTAAGATCAGCAATGGATGGATGATGGATGGATGATGGATGGATGATGGATGGATGATGGATGGATGGATGGATGATGGATGATGGATGATGGATGGATGGATAGATGGATGATGGATAATGGATGATGGATGGATGGATGGATGGATGATGGATGGATGATGGATGGATGGGTGGATGGATGGTCGGATAATGGATGATGGATGGATGGATGGAGACCTTGGAGCATATTCCAGTGTCTGAAGGGGCTCCAGGGAAGCAGGAGCGGGACTGTTCCTCCGGAAGTGGAGTGTCAGAACAAACATGAATGGGTCAGACTGAAAGACGGCAAATTCGAGTGGAATTTCGGATAAATTCCTCACTGGGAATGAGGCGAGGCCCAGGCACAGCTTCCAGAAAAGCCGTGGCTGCCCCTGGATCCCTGGAATGTCCCAGGCAGGTCTGGACAGGGCTGGAAGCACCGGGATCAGGGATTCCCTGGGATAAGGGAATGGGATGGGCTTGGAGGTCCTTCCAGCCCAACCAGAATTATTCTGGGATTCCGGGATCCCCTTCCCTGTCCCATGGTGCCACTGGAGTGGGGAGTTCCTGGAGTTCCTGCAGGAACCCCCAGCACCAGAGGGGTCAGGGTGTCCTGGGACTGATGTGCTCGGACACAGCCAGGACACAGCTCGGACACAGCTCGGACACAGCCAGGACACAGCCAGGACACAGCCAGGACACAGCTCGGACACAGCCAGGACACAGCTCGGACACAGCCAGGACACAGCCAGGACACAGCCAGGACACAGCTCGGACACAGCTCGGACACAGCCAGGACACAGCCAGGACACAGCTCGGACACAGCTCGGACACAGCCAGGACACAGCTCGGACACAGCCAGGACACAGCCAGGACACAGCCAGGACACAGCCCGGACACAGCCAGGACACAGCTCGGACACAGCCAGGACACAGCCAGGACACAGCTCGGACACAGCCAGGACACAGCTCGGACACAGCCCGGACACAGCCAGGACACAGCTCGGACACAGCTCGGACACAGCCAGGACACAGCCAGGACACAGCCAGGACACAGCT
>JANRGV010000094.1:2562381-2580162 GCA_024734035.1 Alethe castanea
GGCGGGAAACGATGAGGCCTCCTTTGGAGCTTGGTTTTTTGAGTTTGGCTCCATTTTTTTTTTCTTTTATAAATTCTGATCTCACTTCAGTTTTGTTTACAATTAGAGACACTGAGAGGAGACTTTTAATGGAGAACAGAGAGACCTTTTGCATGGGGGCACATTAACTGAGGGCTCTCCAAGCTGTCTCTGAGAGATCACGTGTGGTTTTCTCTCCATGGCAGAACTTGGCAAAACCTCCCATGCTCCAAGCCCCAGGAGCCTGTCCAGGACTGCTCTCCATGGGGCACTGCCTCCCTTTTCTCTCCCACCAGCTCAAGGACCCCTCAGAAGCATCCCCAGGGTCCCCCAGCTCCCCAGAGAGGATGCATTTGCTGGGACATAATTTAATGCCCTTTGGTTGGACAGAGAAAATCACCTCAACATCTGCCTGAGTTGGTAAAAATGCAGTTTTCCCAGCTCTGGAGAGGCACATGCACCCAGCCAGCATCTCCCAGAGCTCGTGTGTACTTTCCTGAGCTCAGCCCCTGCTGCCAGCCCCATTGTTCTGTCCCCCACCAAGTGCCTATTGTTCGTGTCCCTTGCTGGTGTCATCTGGCTCAGCCAAACTCCTCCTGAGCGGGGGCCCAGGCTGCAGGGTTTGCTCTGTTGTGTTGGGTTTGTTGGGCTTTTTTTTTTTTTTTAATTGTTTTTTTTTTCTAGGAAAGATTCTGAGTGATCATTTTTAGGGGGCCAGTTTTAGGCACTGAAGATGGGGTTGATTTGCAAAAAGAAGGTGTTGGGGTGAGGGGTCAAACCAGGCATTTTGGCAAGATGGAAGCCTGAAGACTGAGAGTCCAAATTGACATATTTGCTCTGAAAACTTGCAGACAGCCCCTGGGTTGTTTGTTTGTTTGTTTTTTCCTTTCCCATCTCTAACAGGTGCTGCCCCACTCATCCCAAGGTGAGGAATATCAATAATGAGAATCCTGGGACAGGCACGACACTGCTCAGCAAAGCCGTGGCAAAACCCAAACTCTCTTTAGATGCACTGGGGGCTGGTTTGGGGCCAGGCCATTCCCAGAGCAGAGGGAAATGAGCTGTCTCTCAGGACTGTCATCCTGCTGACAGGCGTGCAGAGCATCAGAGCAGCACGGGAGCACATTTGTTTCCATCGGGAACCGCTCCGGATCAGCGCTCCCCATCCTGTTTATGTTAAAACATCCCCATTCCATTTTTATGGGGAGAACGGTGCAGCTGGGGCTTCCACTGAAGTGTCACCAACTCAGTCACTTTTCAGCAGGATGATCACTGCTCCAGAGAGGTTCCCAAGCGAAGCATCTCCCGTTTCCAAGCTGCTCTCCTGGCCAGCAGATGTTGGCCAAAGCAGATGTTGGCCAAGGCCCCTTCAGCCACCCTGGGATACCTGAGAGCCTCCTGCTCCTTTCCCATGTCCCCTGGCCAGGACACAGCCTGCTCCCCCCTCCCCAGTGTGATTTAGGGAGCAGAGGACGAGGCACAGCCTGTTGCAATTACAGCAGCACCACTCGGAGCCCATGGAAACCCGAGTGTTTGTTTCCCTGTTGCATAAAGGAGAAGGGCAGGATCCCAGCCCTGCAGAGCTCCTGGTGAGCTGTGCTGCTCAAGCCATGGCATGAGAAAGGGTCATTTAGTGGGGTTTTGGTAGCCCCCCCATGCAGTGTGCCCTTGGCAAAGCTCCTGGGATCGTTCCAGCATGGACAGACTGATCCGTGGGACAGATTCCCCTTGGAGAGGGGCTCCTGCAGCTGTGCAGAGCTGACCTGGTGATCCCCAGCCCTGGCCATGCAGGAGAAGCTCTCCTGGGCTGTGCCAGGAGCACTCTGCCCACTGCAGGCAGATGAAAGCAAAGCAATTCTGCTCCTACCCACGCCAGCATCAGTCCCAAGGGTGATTTATTGCCCTGGGACTCCCTCCTCACCCACAGGCAGAGCACAAAGAGAGAGTGGCACTGAGCTCAACCCCCAAAATAAGGCTAAAAAAATCACTAGTGACAGGCTGAGATCACCTCCACCCATGGGAGTTGAAGAGTCCCTTAGATCTGCAGGTTGGAGCCAGCAGGATCTGTTTTTTTAAGACCACCTTTCAGAAAAGCACCTCTTCTCCCTCTTCTCTGCTAAATAACAGCCCTGCAGACACATCCCAGCAGAGAAGTTTTACCTTTTTACTGATGTTTGCCTATAGCCACAGGGCTCCAAAATCTCAGCCAGCTCAGTAATACTGGCTTGGCTCCTTAATCGTACATAAACCATTTAAATACACAACAAATAAATAGACACGTTCTGTGTTTCTCCAGGAGGGCTTAACACCTTTACAGAGGGATTTCTTTGATACTTAAACAATAATAGATTGGCTTTCATTTTGCTAAGACCTTCCTTATATCAACATATCTCTTCAAGTACTACACTTCCTTTTATGAAACGCTGGAATTCTTTCATGTTGGAAATGCTTTTACAGCCAAGTCCTCAGTTGTGCTGGCATTTCTCGTGTCTTGAACTCCAAACTGGCTAACCGCAGTCTCAGAATTCCCAAAGGAAATAATGAAAATTCCTAAAATCCTTGGCAAGGAAACAGTTGAAATTTTAAATTGAGTTAATCGTTTTAGCGAAAATGCTTGTAATAAAATAAATATGGGGAGCTGGGGTGAGGAGGGGGGAAATTCTGCTTCAGAAATGAGCATCAGAGTAAAAAAAGAGAAAGGGAGAGAAGATCCTCAAAAGTGAAGCTTTCTCTGCCCCCTTACAGTATTTACTGTTAGGGATATCTGCTGAAAGCAGGGCTTTGGTGGGTGTAGTGAAAGTGAGGTCCTTGAGAGCCCACTTAATGCTCCAAGATAATTCTGGTCCTAGAGGTCTGGCTTTAGTGATGTCAGGTGTCTTCAGTGGCTGTGAAAAGATTTCTGAGGACAGAAACCTGGTCTCTGGGATAGCACTTCTGTGGTACCAGGATGATTAAATTAAACTTCAGCTCAGCTAAGCTACATAGGTTCTTGACAGGCTTTTTTTCCCCCCTAATTAAATCTTAAAAACTTTAATTATTGCTGTTCAAATATGCAGGAGAACAAAAAACATGCCACGATTTTTGCTTCTTCCTTTCATTTTAGCTAATACAACAAATGGCTAGAAGAAGACTCAGTCATCAGATCTGAGCAAATAATTTCCAGATGACAGGTTGGTTGTGGAGATTGTTCACCACATTTTCTCTCCCTGCCCTTTGTAGGGGATGCAGCCCAGTGACAATGTGAAGGAGCAGCAGGAGCAGCATCCAGGTGATGCACTGCCAAGAGGAGGATGTGGGGCAGGGATGGATGGGATGTTGGGAAGGATGGTGAGAAGGGGCTGGCACAGGGTGCTCAGAGCAGCTGTGGCTGCCCCTGGATCCCTGGAAGTGTCCAAGGCCAGGCTGGTCTAGTGGAAGGTGTCCTCTCCTCTCCAGAGAGAGAATTCACCAGTTATCCATAGGAAAGGAGTAATAGCTGGGGAAAGAGTGGAGATTTTCAAAACTGAACAATGCCTTAAAAATAAAAAAAAATTTAAAAAAAAGGAAAAGAGAAAAAGAAAATAAAAGAGAGAGAACAGAAAGAAATGGCTCTAAAACATGTGATGCTAAGGGGAGGTCAGGAAAACAGAACCAGCAGGGGTAACAAGTCAGATAAGATCATACCATCAGTGAAAGCACTTGCAAAAGGAAATGGATAGTGTTCTAAACCTCAATTAATTTAATCTAGTGCTTCACTGAAAACAAATTATGATCTCAGATAAAACAAAACTGGCGAAACAAAGAACAAAGCTATTGCAGCCATGATTTACAGTTCAAAGATATTCTGTTTGTTTCCTCTTCGTCAGAGATCTTGGTTTCCCCTTGAGAGCATATGAATAATTAAAGGTGGTCTGTTATGATGTGTTTGCTGCTGCTCAGCATTGCCAACCCAAGGGCTGATAGGGGAACAATGGTGAGTTATGAAACCTGCTGGTTGCATCTGCCTTCTGTAAATAAACCGCGAGGCTCGGTGGCTTCCCTGCAGTCACAGCAACCATGCTGCTTTGTTTAGGTCAGGAATCTGAATAACAGGGACATGAAGACTTGTGTGGTTTGTAAAATTGAGTTGAGTTGGAGGAGCGAGGAGGGCCAAGCTGCCAAAGCAGCTTTTGAGTTCTGCAGAAACACCTGCAAGGTTGGAGAGGAGAAAATCCACACCTTCCCCAACAAAAAGGTCCAGCCAAGCTCTGTGGGCAAAACTCGCACAGGGGTGATAAGGCAGAGCTGCCCTGCCCCAAAACAGAGTGAAACTCATCACTTGCACTGAGGCCAAACCTGAATGAAGCACAGAAGAGACCACACCAGCCCAGGTCTCTCCCCCACACCCCCAGCCCAAGATTTGCCCATGCTGGGATCTTGTGTGGGCAGGGGAAGGGAGGGAGCAGGTCTGAGAACAGCTCTTCAAGCATCCAGGATGGAATGGGCTGGATTTCCCAAGTGCCAAACTCTCCTTTCTAGCTCTAAAAGAGGAATCCTTAGACTTGATTTGTGCCTGGTGGCCTTTGGAAGGGAGATGAGTCTGGCTGAGATCAGGCAAAGCTGGCACTGTGGGCAGAAGGCACAGTCAAGCCATGTTTACAATGTTGAGATTCCTTTGGCCTAAAAGCTATAAAGTCAGGAGACTCTTCTTCAAAAAAAAACCAAAAAACCCTCCTGGAGATGACCTTGTCTGTGTGACCTGAGGAAGGAAAGCTGCCCACCAACATAAACTCGTTTTTTTGATATGCGAGGACAGAGGGAACAAGAGAAATCCCCAACTGTAACTCATCCCCCTGCACAAATCAGTCTGTCCTTGTGAGCAGTTTAACCCTGAGAACGAAGGAAAGTGAGGAGATTGCCTCTTTATCTGTGCATGGGGGCAAAGTGCAGTATCCCAGGAGGCAAACTGGGCTGCAGAGGAGCCCTGGCTGGTGCTGGAAGCTGGCAGTGGGGCTTGCAGCGAGCACACAGCACAGAGGATCCAGCAGCAGGGATGGGGAAGGAAAGTTTCCTCATTGTACCATTCCTGGGCACCTCACAAAACATGTGGTGAGCATCCTGGATGGAGCAGCTGCCAGGCTCTGGTGGGGTCCAGCTGAGGAGCACGTGGAGGACAATGGCAGGACACTGAGCATCCCAGGGGCTGCCAGCCCACGGGGGGAGGCCCTGCCCTCGGGTTATGGCTCTGCTGTAAGAGGGTTTGGGCCCTGCTCCTGGAATGGGGTCCCCAAGGAGCCACCACAATTGAAGGGAGAATAATGAAAGCTCTGCTCTTAATGCAAGTCACCCACTCTCCCCACGAGGCTCTGTTCCAGGACCTCTGGTTTAACCCAAATTGACACCAACTTGGCCAAAGCCCCCAGCTGCACATTCCTTCCATACAGCTTTACAAGCTGCAAATGCAAAACCACAAACCAAACTGGGAAGGATAAAAAAAAAAAAAAAAAAGAAAAGGGAGCCTGAACTGTGCAGGGTCCCCCCATCTTCCCTCCTGCCCTGATCACCACACCCCTGTTGCCCACCCCTTTTCCTCAGCAGATTTTTTTCCTTTTAAGAGGCCTCCCAGGAGCATCATTTTCGCTCTTTGCTGAGTGCCAGTATGTCCTGTCTCTGCACCAAGAGCAGAAATCAGCATCCAAACTCCAGATCATTCCTTGTCAGGTTAGACCATCTTCCTAGGAACAGCCTCCTGGTGAGGAACTGGAATGCCTTTAGCCCCCTGGAAGGAGTCATAACTGCTCGAAAAAAAAACCCCTAAACTACTAATAAATCCCAGCAACAAATGCCAAATACTTACTGGACAAGGGAAACACTTGCCAGTTGGTCAGGGCTGCTGAAACTTCATCTGTGGAACTCTGGGTTCATGGAAAACCTGCTCACTGAAGGCTCTGTCTGTCAGTGAAGTGTCTCACCCAGCTTTTTAGCAGAAAGGACAGGCATGAGCTGCCTTCCCAGGTCAAGCCAAGCTCTAAAGCACCATGCAGATGTCGAGCAGGTTGGTTCACACCCTGGAGGTTCCTAAACTGAGGATGTGACAGCAAATGCCAGCTCCCCCTCACCTGTGGGATGTGTGCCCCCTTGCTCCAGCCCTGTCTCCAGCCTTTGCCAGTGGGAGCTGGAGCAGCAGAGGTGGCACCTGGGGACATGGTTTAGTGCTGGACTTGGTTAATGGCTGCACTGGATCATCTTAAAGGTCATTTCCAGCCTATTCCATGGACACTTTCCAAGAGCAGTGCCACGTGTGCATTTTTGCTCCAGGGGGCAGCTCCTGTGTCACCCAATTGAAGCACACACTGGAAATGGGATGTTGGTTTCACACAGCCCCCTCTGCACTGCCCTGAGGGAGCCACAAACTCCATCAATCCTCTTCTCTCCCACTTCCCTGCCCAGACCTGATCTCCATGGCAAGATCTCTGATTCCAACAGCTCTGCTCCTTGCTGGGAGCTGGCTGGAGAGCTGCCCACCCCCACTGGGGTCTCTGTCACACAACCAGGGCTGTCACAGCCAAGTGAGCCGTGCAAAGGTGCACAACTGTGGTTTCTGCCCTGATCTGAGCCCCTCCATCACATCCCCACCCAACATGTGCTGTGCTGGCTGCAAATTCAGCCCCAGGGATGAAGGTGGTTCCTCCTCTCCCTTTTTAGGTGGAAGTCACAGGAGCAGCCAAGAAATCACAGGGAAGAGGGGGTCAGCACTGGTGTCAAGGGCTGGGAGCAGGTTGTTTTGCTTTGCTTTTATTTTCCTCCTTCTCATCCTACTTCCCACGTGGCGCTTTTTAATATTTTTTCTTTTATTTTATTTTTATTTTGGTGTCTTCTGCCAACTTTATTAGGATACTTCCCCATCATATACCAAACTCTCTAAGTGTTTGAAGGTTCTCTGGTGTATTCAGCAGTAGCTAAAAAAGAGAGCAGAAAGTTAATGCTGTGGGAGAACTGGGCTAACCCTTGCCCAGGAACGTGCTCTGGTTTATTAATACCAGGGAATTCACAACAAAATGTGCAGTGCACCTACTGGGTCTTCTCATGCTACTTTTGGAAGGATTAAAGCCCCCTAGGACAGCAGCTGCTCTCTGAAGATGTGTTTGCATGCCAGCCCCACTAATGCATAGAATAAACTGGATTTTTCCAATTGCTAATGATTTTAATCTTTTCCTTCTGTTTCTGGAGGGGCCGACACAAAACAGAGTTGGCTCGTGGTGTTTTCTTCCCTTTTCCAGTGCACTTTATGCAATGCTGATCACACACACACACTTGGAATTCACCTTCTGCCTGAGGATGGCTCACAGGGTTGCTGCATTTCCATGGATGTTCCTTTGCTCAGCTGTGTCCCACACTGAAGGAAAGGTGTCCTCAGCACCTTGCTCTGCACCTTTCCTGCATGCTTCACACCATCCCTTGGCATTTGGCTCCTTCACCTGGAAGCCATTCCTGGAATTTGTCAGCTGTAGCAGGGAACAGACCTTGCTCCCTAAATCGGCTGCTCCACAAAGGCTGAGCCATGGATCTGCCTGCTCTTTGGTGGACCCTGCCCTGAAATCCACAGTGCAGCCATGCACCGGACAGCCTTCCATTTATTTATTTCCTTTAAATCACCTGTTTTCAGCAGCTGGGGTTCAGCTCCTCCTATGATAGGAATTGCTTCTATTACGAGCACCTCCTGCTAGGTTGACTGGATGTCTCTTACTGATCTGAACAGTCCTGGAACAAGGACCTTTCTACTTCCCAAGGCATGCTATTTCATCCTCATTTTTTCAAGTAGGATACAAGGTTTTCCCTGTCTTCACCACACAAGTGACAGACTGGTCACCTTCTCACCACGTCAGTGAAGGAGCAGAAGGCAGGAATCCTGTACAGGATCCCTGCAGGATGGATCCAGCTCAACCAGTCACCCAGAGCTTGGGGGCAAAGGAGATCCTTCTGATCCACTTTCCCCATCTCAGCTCCTTAGCACACAATTATAGAGTGTGGTCCAGAATGAATTTATGGGAATAGTGGAACAAAAGATGTGCAGGACCCTTCCTCTGTTATCTTTGCTCACTGCTGCAGGTAGACACCAACAGTTCTCTACACCTTTGATAAGACAAGAGGGAATGGCTTTAAACTGAAGGATTGTATTGGTTTAGATTGGATATTGGGAATAAATTCTCTCCTGTGAGGGCGGTGAGGCCCTGGCACAAGTTGCCTGGCACAAGTCACAAGCTGTGACTTCCCATCCCTGGGAGTGTCCAAAGCCAGCCTGAATGGGGCTTGGAGCAACCTGGGACAGTGGAAGGTGTCCCTGCCCATAGCAGAAGGGCTGGAAATAGATGGTTTTTAATGTCCAAGCTGAAGCACTTCATGATTCCCTGATCCTGGACACATCTGGGCCTGGCTGTAACCCCAGCAACACATGTACACTGAGCTCACATATGCTCAACAGCAGTGACTCAAATCAAAAGGCTACAGATCAACCAACCCTTTTTCCTCCTCTTTCCTGCTCCCACCCCCACCCTGGGTCACTACACAGAGCACAAATCTTCCTTTTTATTTTTTTTTTTCCTTTTCCCCGCCTTCGAAGTGAAACATTCTGTATCTTACTTATTTTGAAAACAATTTATAAGGGCGATAATAACATCCTTTGGCTCCTTGCCTGTGTAGCCCTGGGCTCTATACAAGCCTCATTATGGGAACAGCACACACCCAGCCACGTACAGGCAGCTTGCTGTACGCTCATTAAAATCCTGTAGGTACTGGCTGATGTAAACAAAGAGGAAAGCACACCAGTACTAGAAAGCTGACTGGGGGATAGGTCGTGTGGTTCAGCCACACAGCTCGGGAGTCCTGGAAATCTGGAAAATAACCTTTTGTGGTTCCGGCATCCCACGCAAAAAAACCGCGCGGCGTTCCTGGACGAGCGGCGCGGCTACGCCAGGAGGCAGTCGTTTAACGTGGATCCATGCTAGGGCCAAGGCAAAAAAAAGTAATGAAATAAAAATCATGTTTGCCTTTTGTAGGAGGAGATAAATAACGCAAAAATCAAAGTGGCTGCGGCAGAAAAAGTCTGGAGGGAAATCTCAGCCTTGGAAAGCCCAGGGTCTCGTTGGAAGAATAGCGCGCCTCAAAATGGCGAAGAAGAGGAAGAAAAATGTGCAGAATGTCTTTGCATTGTGTAAAGAGTAATTGCACTGGAAAGGAGTTATAAAGTAAGTAAACATAACTTCCAATTTGATCCGTATTAAGATTTATTGACCCTGAAAGTCAGTGCTCTCAGCACCAGGGCCAAGGTTAACATTGAGTTGGAGGCCAATGGGAAAGTTGTAATGAAGTGCTGGTTAAGAGGCCCTTACAGAAATATCTGGTTTTGCAGGAGGGTTGGAAGTCTTTCCACATGATCAGCCCCATCTTCCTCTACATTTCAAAGGCATCCAAATCTGCCAGTTTTTCTGTGAAATCCCAGCCACATTAACACTGTGCCAAACTGATAAACCCTTTGGATAGCTTTTCCAGCAGAAGTCTAAACCACCTCCGTGCTACAATCACCCTGAGGCTTTGATCATGGTCAGGACCCACTCATCCCAATGCAGTGTAAACACAGATGGAAGGAAAAGCTGACCTCAGCTGATGACAAGCTAAGAACACGTCTGATGATGCTGTAGGAAAAAGCAATATTAGTGAATTTCTACCCTTTGGCAACTCCTGCTTTAGGGAAGAGCAGGCATGCACCATCACAGCAGAGATTTGTGAAAGGCTATGCAAATAGAAAGTATTTCTTTGGAGTCTATAAAGACATGACAGTTCTCCTCCAAGGAAAGGACTCATCCTGTGCTCTCACACCCTGGCCTCGCCATTGCAGTTTTGCAATTTTCTTCAAAATTCACTGTGAGATGTAAGATGGACAGAGAGCAGACAATCTCTGTATATTAGAAGTAAAGCTGCCGCCCAAAGTCTGCTCTGAGGCATAACATTATACTTCCAGAGTATCTGTGCTTGCAAAAAACTCGATTTCCAAGGCTGGTTTGGGCACTTGCCTAAAACCTTACTGCACCTGCAGAAAGATTTGTGTCCCAGACATGTTCTGTTTTCCTCAGTTTTACCAATTAGGCCAACAAATGGTACCACTTCTCCCAGTGAACCTTTGCTTCCCTAAAAGTGCTCTGCCAAATCTTTCTGAGCAAGAGGTGGGGGACAGGGCTGGAAAGAACACCATGGTTTTTATGAACCTGGTGACAGCACAGTGCAGCAGAGCTCACCATGAATTGCACAAATATTTTTGGAGACTGTACAAGACCACAGACCTGAGAGGGAACATGGATTTCTTTGGAGCACAGAGGAAAAGCAGTACAGCACTTATTTCAGTCCAGTTCCAGAGGAGCAACTTACTTTTGAAAGTACTTTGAAAAAAGTTGCAATGATTTCCCCAGGACTTTGCTGGATTTGTACATTTTAATGTCCTTCTCCAGCTGCTTGCTTTCTCCTTGTGTTCATTAAGACATTTGGTTTTGTTACAAGGCCTGGGCAATAGAAAAATAGCTGTATGTATATTTAAACAGACTATTAAAATAAAGAGCACCATGTACTGGCACAGAGGAGTTCATGGTGTTATTCATATGTTTCTGAGCTCAGTGAGGCTGTTGTTGTGCACAGCAAACAGCACCTCACCAGTGTTCTCATCACTGCCTTGTTTGTCTGTGCTTCATTTTTCCTTCTCCAAAAAGCACCAGATTTGGGCCAGAACCTGCAAAACAAATCTGTCTTTTCTAGGAGGGATAATTTGAGGAAATGTCTTTCTGGTGACCACTTTTGGCTCTCCACTCTCCTGAAAATCTCCTGCTGACCATCTACAGTACTGTCTTGCTCTGTGGCAGGATCCTCTTTAATGAGGTAAAATAGGAAGCACCTCAGCAGGCTCTAAGGGATGTATCCAAGATGCTTCATTATGTGGGAATTAAGCATAAAACTGGAGAGAAATGTGGATAGATCAGAAGTATGTCATCAAATGGATCCCTAACCCCTTACCAGTAAAACAAGGCTGCAAGCCACACTCCCAGACCATCAGGCAAGCCAGGAAAAGGAGATTACTGGGAAAGGAGACACAGTACCTGAAATGCAGTGACAGCCACAAGCACATCCCCAAACCCCCATTACAGCCCTTCCTCAAAACTCAATCAGGGAGAAGCCAGCTCTCAACCTAAACCTTTATTTAGCTGCGTTTCACAACAATTACTGCATAACTTGGCACTGTGGGCATGGCCCTACATGGACTAGGAGAGCGCTCAGTGAACGGGGAGGGGAGCTGGGAATGCCATTTTCCCACACTTCCTTACAGAATCAATTTTCTTCTCCCAAATGACAAACAGAAAACAGAAGAAGAAGGAAAAAGCTGTTGCTATTCACTGGGTCCAGGAGTGTATTAAATACGACATGGTCACAGCAGCTTTGGCAGTACAAGATCCAGCCTTTTGCATTTCTGCACAAAAATCTATTTTGTCCCTAGAAGATGCCGCTATTAATTTTGTGCAAAGTATTAACACATTCCCAGCCAAATCATTCCACCAGCACTTGGGTACATGAGGCAATTCAACCTTGCACAGAAAGTTTTGGCGTCCATACTCGGTCATGTGAACATCCTTGGGAGCAGGGAAAGGCACGGGGCAGCAGCTGCGAGGTTTCGGGGCTTTCAGCTGGGAGAGTTTATACCTTTAAGAGGCACAAAACAAAAAAAAGAAATGCAATCCTTGGGATGAATCACTGCAAAGAGTGCCCGTTTTTCTCCTCACAGGCCTGAGCAGCCCCACACAAAGCCCTGGGGCACAGGATCCTCATTTGGCAGGGCTCAGCAGCAGCAGCAGCCGGGGAATACTTTTACGCTGGAGAATTTGGCTTGTAACGAGGCTTTTCAGGAACATGGCAATTGCCCACGTGAACGCATGGCTTCCTGCATTAATATGCTAAAGAGACAAGACAAGCATCTTTAGCTACAGCTGAGGACTAATTAAGACTGCTCTTTTACAAATATTGCATGGTTCATTCCATTCTTCCCCGATTAAGAACAAAAGAAGAAAGAAGTCATTTATTGTCATGAGTCACTTCAGATACAATGGAAGGAATTCCAACAGATGACTGAGACAAAACAAAAGCTGACATTATGAAAGCCATGTCTAAACACTAATTTAAACTGTCAACTTGCTAGTGAGGAAGGTTCATGACAGAGGGAGTATTAAAACTTAAAAGAGCACATAAATCATTGAAGAGATTAGCAGCCTGTGATGGGGCCAAAGTAGCCGCGCTGGAAACTCGCTGACTGGTGGCAAGCTCCTCGTAATTTGGGGGTAAATGCTGTGTTTTGCCAACAGTCCTGGACTAAAATGAGTAGTTTGGGCTGTGTTCCCAGAAGTGGGACTCTGTGTGAGTCAGTGGCATTACTCCCATTTCCAGCAGGTGAGGATTAGACCCTTTGTGTCCCACATTAGATAAAATCTGGCCTGAGCTTTCCTCGGCCTCGTCAGAAACGCTTAATTTCGGAAAAGAGCCAAAAAGTGGCTTTGGGCCACGTCCGGAGCTGCTGTAAATGATCATGGCTGACTTCCACAAGCTGGCTGCACCACTCCAGAACCTTCCCTTTCAACAGCACCGCTGTCTCCTCTCCTCTGATGGGCAGGGGATTTATCTTGAGGGAGTGCCCTGCACCTCTCTGCAGATCTGCTTTCCACCAGCAGGAAACTCGCTCGTCTCCACTTAACTAAGAAACATGGCAGATGGCAATGCAAGGTTTCACTTGTGAATTTTTTTTTCCTGCACTTTAGAACAATTTCTCACAAAAGAAGTGAGCACATAGTTTTCAGCCCATTTGGTTTTTCAAAGAGGTACCTGGCCTCCAGCTCTCACGCATCAGCTCTGCTTGTTTTGTGTAAGTCTCGGAGTTCAACAGTTCTGCAAAATGAAAGAATACTGTATTTAAATAATCTAAAATCTCTGTCTTTATCTGCTTGCTCCCGTTGTTGCTAACACTCCCAAAACAGAGAAACCATTATGGATCACCAAGGTACAATGATTAATATTGATGGATTTAAGAAGATTTAGCATCTATCTCAACTATTTTAAAATCCAGGTGATCCTGAAATCCACACAAGCAAAAGCTCCATCTTTTCTTCGACTCAACATGCAGAATTCTTCCCTGCTTCCCTCATAGACCACAAACCAACCAGTGACCCTGTTCCCCCCAAAATTTAGTTTAGTAAAAAAAAAAAAGCCAAGAAAGATTTTGATAAGTTGCTGAATAAGAAGAGCTGAGAAAATGCAGTTATTTACCCAACTGAGGTCATTGCTGTGTGGTCTGGTAGGCAATACTGTCTCCTAGACACCAGCAATGAAGAAAATCCCCATCCCACTGTACCACTCTCCCAAAGATGGGGATATTATTTTGAACAGATCACAGGCTCCCTTTAACTGAGCATCATTCTAAAGTCAATGGGGACACTGCACTGGGAAGGTCCAGGCCTTTGCATCCTGCTGGAATTAAGTCACTCTCAGCTTTGGCTCCAATTCAGGCAGAAGTTCAAAAAGTCAATTATAAAATAAATAAAAAGAGGGAAAGTAAATGAGATGCAGAGCCCTTTAACTTAGAGGGATGAAATCACTGTGGAAGTTGGGGAGGGATTTGCTGTGAGTTTAGGCATAATCAGAATCCTCTCCTGCATCCTCATGTTTCCCAGAGCTTGGTGTGGAGGAACAGATTTTTTCTTCGCATCTTTGCCGTGGAAACCACTACAGATTTTCCTATTTTACCACTGGCTACTTGTGTTCTGGTGGTCTTTGGGTCTGTTGTGTTGGGCACTGCAGAAAGGCTGATCAAGGGGAATGACCATGTGCAGTCAAGAGGTGACAGAAGATAACAGGTAAATAACAGGATGAAACTGGCCACATCCACAAAAGGAGAGGTTTAAAAAGAAGTAGAAAATAATATTTTTAAGCTATGGAGAGCTTCCTATGAAGACTAGATGAAAGGGTATTGCAGAAACCATGAAGAGAAATGAAATCTTGGATGAGAGCTTTAGCTGTTGGAATAGAGGAATCCCACTGTGTTAGGGATGTTCTGCAGAAAATCTACAAGAATTGACTGTGGATGAGAGGGCACTGAGGTGACCAGGAGAAGATGATGCACAATACAGACAAGAGTGGAGGCATGGCTACATTATCCTTGGCATGCAACAGAGAAAGAAGCAGAGGAACATGGAAAGAAAAATGGATGTTGGTCAGTTGGGGAGTGAGATCTGTGAGCCATTTGTGGATGGGAAGTCAGCAGCAGAGAGATCCCAGCTGCATTTTTCTGGAGCAGTAGAACTGGAAAAGGAGGAGGTCCCATGTGAAAGATAGATCTGGACAAAGTGAAGACAAACTGGTAGGATTAAAAGAAGAGGTAGAAGCAGAGAGAAACTCAAGAGATTTCATCGTGATCATCACTTTCTCTCCAAGTGCCAGTCTGGTCAAGGTAGATGAGAATGGGAACATGAACCTTGCTCCAAAAATGCCTCCCTCACTCAGACATGAGGATCATCTGCAGGACCACCAAGTCCTGGTCTGGCTATGTGGGGGCAGTGACCTTCAGACACAAACAGGGCAAAATAAAACACCCAACAAGGGATGTGCTCCATGCACTTTGGGTACCATTCCTCAGAACCTCCAGTGGGGAAGATGAACTCGATGTGAGGCCACTGGCATTGGTGGAATCATGCACCAGGCTGATATCTGATTCTGCAGCATCACTTTAACACCACTGTAGCTTTCCCAGAAGCCTCTGCTTAAAATTGCTGCAATGCAGGGGTGAATCAGGCCTTTCCTTTCCAAACTGACATCAATAAAGTTACACCCAGGGTAAAATTAGCCCCAGGACAGTTATTCTGACACTTTCACAATAGAGACTTTTGGGGGTTTTGATTTGTTTTGCTTTCCGTCCCTCCCCCTCCTCCTCCCCTTCCTTTATTTTAATGATTCTCCACTAAACCCACTTCCACAGCATGGAGAGGGAGGCAGATGTCCCTGGGCTCTTTGTGTGAGAGGATCATGAGGCAAGAGTCAATGTAGCCGTGCTGACAAACAGATCAGGCTTTGGAGATCTGAGCCTGAATGTTACCTTATGTTTTAGCCGCTTCACTGGCTCCAACACTTCAGACTGCTTGAATTTCCCACCAGCTCTTTTCCACATATTTTAGGTGTTGAATTAGTCTGGAGCTCAAAGGAGCAACATTTCCAGGTTCTTGACGAACAGCAAACCTATCAGTTGAGATCAAGAAGAGCTGCCAAGCTTTCCCAAGGTTGTTTGCCTGCACCTGAAGTGTGGGGGTTGTTTAAGGACCCTCTGGTATCTGCTGTGATATGAAATATCCTTATGTGTGTTTGTGCTGATGGGGTAGAGGTCTGTGGGCCCATGAGCAGCTGGCTGCAGTTTTTGCTCAGCTCCCATGCCTGTTTGTAAACAGTGCAGAAGGAGCCCCGAGCGTGTGGAGCGCTTTCGGAACGCGCTGTAACCCTGTAATGCGAACCAGAGCGGGCCCGCCAGCCCTGTGCAGGACTCCTGACACCATCCTTTTACGTATTTTCTGTTAATCACTTCCATCTCAGGAACACACACAAACAATGCCCCGCTCGCCGTTCCCCCTGGCGCTCGGACAGCAGCACGAGCAGCCAGAGCGGAGCAGCCGCGGTGGGGATGGAGGATGCTGCTCACGGGAAGCAACCAAGGGACAGCAGGCAAGGACTAACTCCTGCTTTGGGTTCCTTCACTCCTTTTCCAGGAGAAAAATGTCCAGCTGCTTGCCTGAGATGCTCGTCCTTGCTCGTGGGTGTTGGAGCACTGCCATGATCCCAGAGATGCTAAAGCTCTTCTTCATGGGAGATGGAAATTCGCTTCTCCACACTGCTGTGCCTTGAGCAGGTGTAGCACAGAGATTGGGATAAACTGGTACCTGCCTGGTCAGGTTCCCCTGTCCTTTTTCTAGTTCTAGGGACACACAGAGATTTAATACTTTGAATAAGCCTTGGGACTACCTGGCAAATATTTTTCTGGTGGAAAGAAAGGGGCTGTATCCCCCAGAGCAGGGGGCTTTGCTGCAGGCTGGGACACAAGTATCACTTAGAGAGGGGAAGGAGGACGACTCTGAGAATGGAGGGTACAAATCCTGCTGTTGTGGGGAGCTCATGGGGACCACAGCACTGGGAAGCAGCAGAGGGAAAGGCAGGAGAGGAGGCCACGTTTGCAGAAATGTTGGAAGAGGATGGGTAAAACAAGTCCTCTGTCACAACAAGGGAGATTCCTCATCTTTAATAAAATGCCCACCCCGTGGTGAGGGCAGCCAGCTTTGTTAGCTCACCACAGGAGCAATTCCAGCAGGGTGGGATCCACAGGGACCCTCCATCCCCAGAGGCAGCAAATGGGAATCACCAGCATCACCCCGCACAGGGTAGCAGGCAAGCCCCAGGAAAAGCAGAAAGGAGAGGATGTCTTCAAATACCCAGCAGTTTCATGCAATTTTAAAATGCTCTAAGCCCTCAGAGGCTGTATTTTCCTTCTCTGCCAGATTTTTTCATTCTAAAATGAAGATTTCAAGGGTTACACGACACAGGCCTTTGGATGCAGCAGAACAAGACACACTGGCACTGGTGGCACTGAGAAGCAGTGCCTGGGCTGGGACATTTCTGCTCAGGATGTACTTTTAAAGCAATTAAAAAGCAGCTCTGCCTTTGAATAGTAACACTGAAGCGGAATTCGCTCCAACATTCACTAGCCCAAATGTCTTCGCTGAAATCATGCTGTTTCCCCATTGTTATTTAACAATAAATCCTGCCCCAGGGGAAATGTGTATAAATATGAATTTAAGAGTTCCCAGATACAAAGTATCTGCACTTTTTTCACCCTCCCGGGAGATAAATAGCTTAGAAATCTTCCTACAAGGATATGCTTTTCTTGATGCTTTTCCCCCTAACCCTCTAAAATGACTCTGTATGACAGAAGAACATCCAGAAACTGCAGCAGAATGAGGACAAGCATATTAATAAATAAAATAGTTCATTTATTTCAGTGCTGAGGCATTAAATACCATTATGTGCATGCAGATGTGCTGCTCTGGAGCCCAGCTGGACTGTTCTGTGGGAAGGGTAATGTGGATTTCTGTCTTCACTGTTCCCTCTCTCAGTATTCTGGAGTCCAAGAGGCAGTTTTGGAGCTGCCCAAGGGCTCCCACTGCCTTCTCCATCTCAGGGATGTTCTATGCAGAGGTGCTTTTGTTAGAAGCTTCATTTTACAGCTGAGGGGAGGAGAATGCTGAACCTCCAAACCCGGGTTCCTTGTTCTGTGAGGTCCCATGGGTGCCAAAGTTGTGGCAAACTGTGATCTGCAGGTCAGGGGGCAAAATGGACCAGAACAGTGACTTGAAAAACAATTAGGTGTCAGCTCTGCATCACAACCTTTAAGTGTAGAGGTATACATGGACTTTTTTGTCCAGTTTGTTTTTGTGTTTTGTCCAGTGTTTTGTGGTCCAAAAAATGTTGGTGAATAGTGTCACAACCCTCCACTGAGTATGTATCAGTCATATTTTGAAATCTATCCTATTTGTTTGTGAGTTGAGAGTCTAGACTAGACTAGACAAAAAGAAAAGAGAGAGAAGGGAAGAGAAGGGAAGGGAAGAGAAGGGAAGAGAAGAGAAGATAGAGAAGAAGAGAAGAGAAGAGAAGAGAAGAGAAGAGAAGAGAAGAGAAGAGAAGAGAAGA
>JANRGV010000094.1:2591447-2606288 GCA_024734035.1 Alethe castanea
TCTATTTCTATTTCTATTTCTATTTCTATTTCTATTTCTATTTCTATTTCTATTTCTATTTCTATTTCTATTTCTAAATATATATATAAATATATATATATTCTATATATATATATAAATATATAACCCAGCACTTCACTATATTCACTGAAGTGATATATCCTTGCTCCTTACATTTACTGGTACTTGCACATCAGATAACCTCTAATATGGCTATTTTGTGTTTCTTATAACTGTGGTACATCATTTAGTGTTAGCATGAACATCTTTGCACAGCATCGCTTTTTACCTTGCAGACACAACCTAAAATTCCTGGCAGAGACTCTCTTGTGAATCCTGTGTGGCTTGTCCTTGCAATAACTATATTAAATGATCCAGGTTATGAAAAAATTGGAATTTGGGGAGTGCAGCACTTTTTGCAGGTCTGGATCACCCCAGGGATGTGGTTCATGGCCCAGCCTGCAGATGGTTTCTCACCAGCAAGGGTCAGTGGGGACATCACACCTCACCTCACATCCCACCCAGCTGCTTCTCACCCTGCCAGGCATGCTGCTGCTCCTTTGTCCCTTGGGATCTGCACGAGTCAGGCTGATCCTGGCCAACACCCAGCTCCTGGGATCTGAGAGCTGGGGGAGGGAAGGGGATGTAGTTACAGCTGCAGGGACATCCCCTGCCTATGTGCCAGCAAGATGTCTCACAAGCAGCCATTTTTCACATCAAGTTTTCCAGAATTCTCATATTTTCCTCCCTGCTACCTTAAGGTCAGTTTTACCTCACTGTTTTTTCTATTTATTACTCAAAGTTTATGTCTTTCACCTGTATTAAGGGAACCACAGCCTTAGGAGAGACAGAGTGAATAAATTGGCGCTTTTTTGGTACAGATTTTGTCCACAACTGTGCAATCCCTGTGTTATGGTTGGGAGAAAAGTGTCCAAGGCTGGGAAACACCAGCATTTTCTGCAGCAGCCTTTTTGAAAGCAGTAACAGCTCAATGAAGTGGTTAGGAGTTTACAAGGCCTTGGAAAAAATTACCTGCTTTTAGAAAGTGTTAATTATATGACTAATTAAATAGAGAGGAGGTTGAAACACTCTCCTAGTCATAACCTGTGTGCTCCCTGCCCGCTCCTTGCGTGACAGAGAAAACAGGGAATAAATCCTGTTTGGCCTCCATGGCAGGAAGTGGCTACTAAACCAGCTCTAACTTCTAATTTATTTACCTGGGAAGCTGTAGGGAACTGTTTTAAAATTGACCAATGTTTCTGTTACTTAAAAAAAGAAAAAAAAAAAACCCCAAACCCACCAGCCATTCAGTAAAAACACATTTGGAACAGCCAGAGTTTTAAGCAAGAGATATAAAAGGCCACTTTGTTTATGTGTTTCAGCAATGGTATGTTGGCTTCTTTTATTCCTAAATGACGGTGAAGAAAAAAATGTTAAATCTCCATTATGTTAAATCTCTTATCTCCACACAAAGTGGTTGCAGCTATCATAAAACACACACATTGTGTCATTTCAAAACACAAATGGGCTCATGGTCAAACATTCTTCAGATTACCTCCTCTTTTCTTTTCCCCTTATAGTTTTGTGGGCATTAATAAAGTTCAGCATATTCAAGCGAGGTGCTTTGTTCCTCCAGTGAGGAATTAATCACATCCTTGTGGAGAAGCACAAAGAAACCACAGGGTCAGAACTGAGCTGCAGTTGCTGCAAAGCCCTCCATGATGCCCAGTGCTGTGGCACCAACCTGTCCCTGATCCCATGGACTTTTATAGTGACAAAAAGGGATGGGAATGGGGCTGTGGTACAGAAATCTGGGGCCAGCAGGAAGATCCCTGGTCCAGAGCTCTGTTTGACTGCAGGCAGCTCATTTAACCTCCCTGTGCCAAGCAGAATAAATTAAAAATTCTCCTTCCATAGGGGATTTCATTTCCATCCAGTGGGGCTATATCTCAAACACTTCAGACCTGGGACCTGAGGACAGAACTGCTTTTTGATGGTCCCAGGATGATCTGAGCTCACCAGGCTGCCACAGGGGAGCTGGCAGGAAGGACAGGCACTTCCACCCACTGCTCTCCCCCTCCCCACTGCCAAAACCCAAGGCTGGCACATCTGGGCAGCTCCCACTGTTTGAGGGTGTAAAACCCTGAGCATCAGCCAGCCAGCCCCAACACGGGGGCAGCTCAGCCAAAAAATAGGCTCTAAATATAACAAAAACACGGGAGGTGGACAGTAAAAAGCAAACAGAGCCTGTTAAGGTGTGCTGTGCCTCAGAAGGGAACGTGGGAGAGGTGGTGGCACAGCTGGAGACTGCCCTGACCCACTGAATGTGCTGCAAGTCAAGAGGAAAACTCTGCCAGCACAGCCAAAAGGATATTTTTGGCACCAAAAAAAGGATGTTTTGGTAAAGCTCAGCATTTCTGATGTTGCTGGAGCTGTTGGGTACCTGCTGGCCACCTGAGCAAAGGGAGGGGTGCCCCATTTTCCTGGAGCATCCATCCACAGCCCCTCCAGGACACTTCCCTTGGAGAGGAATGCACCCCAGAGTCCTCCCTATCCCAAACTCCCTCCCAGGGCTGCTGCAGACCTGTTTGACTCAGAGGTTTCCATGATGCCTGCTGGTTTTACTTCCCACATCCTGCCCCATTTCAAGGTGACTCAGTGATGTCTGAGTCATGTTTGAAGATGCTGAACCCAAGGGATCACGCTGAGAGGACCCGAAATTACAGGTGGATTTTCCAGCCCTCAGTCATGAGCACTTCCACCTCCTCTATGTTCTCTCTCCTTTCTGTTGGTTTTAAAGGCTTGTGGCTGCAGGCAGCAGAGGAGAGGATGTTGTGCAGGGACATGACAGGGGGTATTCCTGGGAGGAGTGTCAGAGGGGGAAGTGGCAGTGCCACCAGACTGGAACTCACCCCTGAGCAGATGCAGGTCATTGCTATTTGGCTGGGTGAAGCAGCCATGAGATGCTCCATGTGAGGAGGCAAGGAAAAGCCTTCCACTCCCATACACCTGGAGCTTTTTTATTCCACAGTGACCCTTCAGAATTCATCATTTACAAATGACATCTTTAAAGATGCTCTCAAATGAGCAGTAACATACATACATACATATATATATGTAAAGGAACAAGCAGAAGAACTGACAAAAATTTGGACATGGAAGAGGTACTGGATTTTTGAAAATGAGGAACAAGAGGAACAGGGATGATCAGAGTTTGTCCTGACCAGTGGCATCTGGCCAGCACACATGACCAGCCACCACCAGAGTGGCCAGGCAGCTGGCACCACTAAAATCTGTGCTGTCACAACACCCCATTGTCACCAGAGCAGAAGCAGCCTGGGGCTGTGGAGTCCTTGAGCACTTGAGGATCCAAATCCACCAGAAACCAAGATCTGCAGATGGTTTGAACCCCAGCATTTTCCTGCATCCTCGGGGTTGTGCTTTGCTTTGATATTTGGTGAGCCTGAAGGTCTGGCCCCATCACAGGGACACCTGAGGGTCAAACAGAGGTGACCAAACCACTCTTGGCTTGGGGAGAGGTTTCCTCCTCCTGCAGCAATGGAATCACAGAGGAATCACAGAATGTCAGAATGAGCTGAGCTGGAAGGGACACACAGGAGTCCAGCTCCTGTCTCTGCACAGGAACATCCCTGAGAGTCTCACCCTGTGCCTGAGAGCATTGCTCAAACACGCCTGGAGCTCTGTCAGGTTCTGGCTGTGACCACTTCTCTGGGGAGCCTGTTCAGTCCCCAGCACCCTCTGGGGGAAGAAGCTGCCCCTAATACCCAGCCCAGACCTCCCCTGACATTCCAGGCCATTCCCTGGGTCCTGTAACAGATCACCAGAGAGAAGGGATCAATGTCTGCTCCTCCTCTTCTTCCCATGAGGAAGCTGCAGACTGCAATGAGGTCTCCCCTCAGTTTCCTCTTTCTTTTCTCTTCTCAAGGCTGGACAGACCAAATTCCCCCAGCTGAGGTGAGCCCCACAGGTCTCTGCACTCCAGCAGCCAGCTGGGTGCTGCCAGACCCCGTCAGCAGGAACCAGGACCAAAATCTGGAGTGAGAGAAAGAGAGTGTCCTCTCCAGGTGACTCACACACTCCTGCCCCAAACCCATGTTGGTGAGGATGCAGGACACGACACATGCTGAAACCACCGTCACTTTGCAAATCCATCCTTCCCTCCACCCTGCCAAACCCAAACCCTGAGCTGATGCCCCAGAGCCGACTACCCCAGAGAGAGCTGGGAGCAAGAATATTTGAAATATAAAAGGTTAAAAGCAGCGCAGACTGCGAAAACAAAGGCTTGGGCTTCAAAACAACCTCCACGCAGCATTTCAGGGAAATTTCTGAGCGTGTTTGTTACCGCCAGTGCCACGAAAGCGCTGGATTTAAGGAACTTGGACGTGCTGGAAGCAGGCTGTGCCGTGAGTCACCCGCTCCGAGCGGGCACGGCCAGCAAACAAACCCCTGGAGCACCACACAAACACTGATAACACTGCACCAGGCAACAGCCACAGGGCCTTTCAGCAGCTGAACTAATCTATTCCCACTGCCACGCCGCGTTACTTCGGGCACAAAGTGGGGAATTTTATTTTTTTTTTTCCCCCCCCGCTAATTAACATTTGTTCGCGCACAAAATGCGGCGGCCGGTGCCAAGCGGACATACCTAGATAGAGCCTAATATTAGATTTCACAAAAGCATTCATCCTGTCTAAACAAACATCCTCCATAGAGTGTTAACCTCAGAATCTCTGCCCAGACAGATGTTCCCACCGCGGGCACGGCTCGGCATCGTTCCCCGGGATGGAGCAAAATCTCCACATCCATGACCATCCCCAATTAGCCCAGGCATCCACAGGAAAACACACTGTTATTTTAGAAAGCTTTGCAGAAAGCTTCCTTTCGAATTTCAAACCGGATCAGTCATTATTTGTCTCTAGCAGAGGCTTCGTTTAAGGTCTCTTTAAGTTACTCACTTTTGTTTTTTTTTACAGCCAGAGACAACGTCCTGATTTTAAGAGCTGAGAAAATCCGCTGGCAAATGATATAGGGTGTTGATTAATCAATATATGGTTCAGGTCTGGTCTAACAGGCACGAGGCTGAAATGGGAAAGCGAGTTTTTTAACAATTTGTTATACACAGTAGCAAGAAAAACAGGAAGTAGGTGTTTATTAGCAGTTTCCAAATATACCAGCCAAAATAAAACTCCCCGTGCAGTCTGAGGTATTCAAAATACAGCGACGACCAGAATTCCTCAGATTATAAGAGGGTAATTAATCACAAACAGTGTTCACAGACCAGTGATTTGGAAACTTCCTTTTTATTGAAGATCTGCACCAAGAGCAAACTTCAAAGCAAAACTAATTGATCTGAGATTCATTGCGTCTGGGCGATAAAGCAAAAAAAATCAAATTTCATTCTGACGCAGCCAGGTCCGTGGTTTACATTCATCCTGCCCTGACAGCCTGTAAAGCACATTAAAAAGCCATTTTTCACTGGATGCTATAGCTCTGACCTATTGCAACATAAAAGCTATTCATACACGGGAGACTGTTGCTTCCTCACAATCAGGGTATTGCACCCAAAGCCAGCCGTGTTATTCCAGGCTTGTTCCTCAGGAATGTCAGCATATCTTGGAGACTGATTCATAAAAGGAAGAGAGCAGCCCACTTCTGGGCCAGGCTCACATGCTTTATTCAGAAGTGAAATTTTCTGAATTTTGTTTGGCTCCAGCAACTCTTAACTCTGCTGGAGCCAGGAGAGCAAATTGAAATGAACAGCTCTGTCCTCATTTTTCTAAAAAATGCCAGAAAATAGCAGGGTTCACCAATTTTTCTCCATCCAGGTTGTATGCACGTCCCAGCCAGAAGACTGCCATTCACCAGCAGCCAGAATTCATTGAAATATTTGTGGTTTAACTTATATTATTTGTCACCAAGTCATCTGCCTTTTTCTCCTTGTGCTCCACTGGAGGATTCAACAAGCCCCAGAGATACCTCCATGAACATATAGCCCCCTTCCAAACTCATAAGACACAAGAAATATATATAAGATCAGTAAGTTTTCAAAGTTATTTTCTCCCCACCTGCTCTCCTGGCACGTGCCACAGATGCTCCTGAGTCCCACATGGGATCCTGTCATCTGATTTCACAGGTGGCTTGGGCAGAGCCATGAGGCATGGGAAGCAGCTGGATTTTGCAGGGTTCATTTTCATGTCAGGCTGGAATGGCATGGTTGGACACAGAGTTTAGAAGAAAGGGAAAGCTAGTTTCTTTTTTGAATGTAATAAATTCCCAGGGTGAAAAAACTCACACCAAGCAGAGCTTTTCAATCAGAGAATGGTTTAGGTTGGAAGGAATCTTAGAGACCACCCAGTGCCACCCCTGCCATGGCATGGGCACCTTCCACTGTCCCAGGCTGCTCCAAGCCCTGTCTGACCTGGCCTTGGACACTGCCAGGGATTTGGAGCAGCCACAGCTTCTCTGGGTACCCTGTGCCAGAACCTCACCACCCTCATAGCCAAGAATTTCTTTATAATATCCCATCCATCACTGCCCTCTTGCAGTGAAGCCATTCCCTGTGTCCTGTCCCTCCATCCCTTGTCCCCAGTCCCTCTCCAGCTCTCCTGGAGTTCCTTTAGGCTCTGCAAGGGGCTCTGAGCTCTCCCTGGAGCCTTTTCTTCTCCAGGTGAGCACCCCCAGCTCTCCCAGCCCTTGGAGCATCTCTTGGATTTCCTCTGGACTTGCTCCAGCAGCTCCAAGTCCTTCTGGATGTTGGGAGCCCCAGAGCTGGACACAGAGCTCCAGAAACTCCCATCCATGCTTCTCCTTTGTTTTTCTGGATAGTCTGAGGAGCCACTGGCAAATAAATAGTGAGGTGATTCCTCCTTCAGCCCCAGACCCTGCTGGGGATTTCTGCATCCCCAGGTGTGTAAATGACCAACTGCTTGGAGAAGAAACTCAGTGACCTCTGAGCAGGAGAGGAGCCCTGGCTCTTCTCTCCAAGGAAAGTTCTCAGGGGGTGAAGTCTGGGGAAAGGTCTTGATCCTGCTAGGAAGGCAGAAGTCCCAGCCAGACCGTGGGATGGGGTGTGCTTGGATCACACACCAAACCCTTCCAAAGCCAAGCCTTCCCACTTCAAACTCTGTCAAAACACAGACAATGCGGATGCATCCAATTTATTCTCAATAGGTTTTGCAGACTTTCGCTTTGCTGGGCTGCTTTCCTGGAATCAAAGGCAGAAATCTCTAAGCTGCCAGGTCGCCAAAACCTCTGATAAAGATTTAATCCTAAATGCAGGCTGTGATTATTTTTTTGTCTTACTGTCTGCTGATAGCTTCACCTGTGTCATCTGCTCTCAGCCAGGCAGCCCAGTGCTGTGAACAGGAAAGATCACCACGAACAAAACCTTTTACAAGGGATTAAATTTCATCTAAAAGCGTGTAATTCTCCATAGCCAGGAGCAGTTTCTAATCTTCATATATAGGAACTTACAAGGCAAGGAATTCAAAGCCACTGGATTAAATGAAAAATGTGAATGAAAAGCTACATGCTGATACTCAGCTGACCTAGGCAAGTTACTGTACATTTTTCAAAGTTTTAAATTACCACTAATGGAAAACGTGGGGAGTAAGGCTGAAGTGTCTCTCTACATCATTCCTTTAAAAAAAAAAGAAGTCCAAAACAATGAATGAATATTTTCAGCTTAGCCCCTGATGCTTTCCAACACAGTTGGCCTCACTTTGCTCTTACTGTATAGATCAGCAGGTATCATCAGATTAGATTAAGACCAGCTGTTGGTTTCTAGTAAAGGAATTTCCCAAAAAGGTAAAATATAATTCAAGCTTAGCAGCCTAGATACTTTGGAAGAATAAAAACCTCCACTCATGACTGTAAAAAGCAGAGAAAAAGACATTATAAAGCATTTAAGAGCTTTGGTTTCAATTATTTTATATTAAAGGATAGGTAAGCTTAAATTGCTCAAACTCTTTATAAAAATAAAAGGGATTGTAAATAAAATTGGAAACAGATATACAACAACCAAGTTCCCACAGGTGCATTTTCTTTACTGGGGAAATACCCGTGTGAATTTCCAGTTTCCCATCACGTAAAGGGAGACAATGAATTCTGAAGTTACCCCGTTTGCCTTCAGACTTTGCCACAGAAGAAGAAACCTCTTGTCTCTTCAGACCCCAACGTCCCCCTGTGTGTGTCACAGCAAAGCAAAGGTTTGTGCTGCCCGCCGGGGCTCAGCGGAGATCAAAGCTCTGGGCCACTCACAACAAAACAAGAGGGTAAAGCCCAAAGAATCAGAGAGACAAAGGAAAGGTTTAAGAGATAAGGATCAGCCCCAGATATGATATTTCATCCAGATCAGATCCGGTGCAGAAGTTCAATTCAGAGTGCATAAGACAAAAATACAAAAGAGATCGGCTCCGAGGTTTTGGTGTTCTCTATCTCTCCAGGTTTGCAGTGGCATTCCCATCTTCCAGGCAACAAAGGTTTCACCTGCATTATGCAAAACCATAGAGCTTATCTCATCTCCTGCTCCTGGCTATGCACCTACTCAAATATGTATTTCAGGCATTTCTAATATCCTCACCCAGCCCCAAACCAAATGCCTCCAGCTGCATCTCACAAACAAGGTGTGAAGTCCTGGGGTAACCAGCCAAACCAGAAACTCACCCCCTTCCTCAGAGAAAGGCACCTCTCCACTCACTGGAGCTCCACCAAGACATCATGGTGAAACATCTGGAGGTTTTTTAAAAAGACCAGGGGAAAAAAAGAAGGGAAAAACAAAAATACTCTGCACCTCTGGATTTCTCAGACCTGGTGCGTATTATATTTACATCTATAATTGTCTTGGCTTGCAGCAGAGTGCTTGGGAATGACTTGGTTGAAAGAGTCCATTTATCAGGAATTTAGGAATGAGAGAATGATGGCTGGGGAGGTCTGTAGGTGTTTGGAGGTAGAGGAGGCAACTGGGAGCTGAGATGTCATTGCCCTCAAGCAAGGCTTGGCAGTGCCTCCCCTGGGAACAGCTCCTCTGAATGAGGTGAAAATATCATCACTAAATCTCAGTTGCTGCAAGCAGGATCACAGAGACTGCACAGTGCTGTGCTCCAAAAAATCCTACAGCTCTTCAAACCTTTTATAAAAATACAGCCAACATCTTCCTCTCAGTGTTACAGACCCTCAGCTTTTTACACAGAATATCCTGAGCTGGAAGGGACCCACAGGGATCACCCAGTGCAGCTCCTGGCCCTGCACAGACACCCCAACCATCTCACCCTGGGAGAGTGTCCCAAACTCTTCTGGAGCTCTGGCAGCCTCGGGAATGTCACCATTCCCTGTAGAGCCTGGGCCGTGCCCAGCACCCTCTCAGGATAGAACCTTTCCCTGAAATCCAACCCAAACCTCCCCTGGCTCAGATCCAACCCTTCCCTGTCACAGTCACAGAGGATTCATGGATGCAGCTCCTTCACCCCAGTCCCCAGGGCATCCCCAGCTGCTCCAGACCAGCACAAACTGTGCAGCCCTTTGGGCTGGGCAGGTGACAGCACACCTGGCACGGGCTGGGCACTGCCCCTGCACAGCCTCCAGGCAGGAGAGCAGCCAGGAGCATGGCAGGGATGCTTTGCAGCAGCACACAGAGAGCCCCCAGGGATGCAGGACTATTTACCCTGGGGTTTTGAAACAGCTGCTGCCTAAACACAGCTGTGATTATATCACTTGTCAGTCCCTGTGGTCACACAGGTTATTTCAGGCAGGGCTGAGCAGAGCACTGAGTTCCCTTACAGCAGGTGAGGTTTCTGCCTGAACCCACATCTAGCAGAGCCTGCTCTGGCATCCCCACACCCTTCTGCTGGCTCAAACAGAGTCACCCTGTTTCACTAATATTTACTGGAATACCTATTTCACCGTGCTGCAAAAAGAGAACTCCCTGACCTTGTGAAGCACCAGATCGAAGGCAGCAGTTGGATGCAGTAGAAGGCACAGGAGAATCAAGGAAAAGTTTGGCAGGAATGATGAGCACCTTCCTGTGCACACTGTGAGGCAGCTGTCATTGCCTCCCTCTTAGGCAGAGCTGCACAAAACTACATAGAAAAAAAAAAACAAATGAAAATGGATTTAGAGAAGTGCAAAATCAAGAAGTAACTAGAAGACTCTTAAATTTGGTGAGTGCTGCAGGCTTGTGGTCAGGTTAGGCTGGTTAAATAAGTGCTGCAAATATACAGCAAAGGGGTCAAGGCTCAACACAGCACCCATTCTCTTACAGGATGCTTTTGGTGTTAAAACACTGAAGGACATCACCAGGCCTTGGCTGGGTAAATGACAGTGCCAATGCCCCTGTGACAATGGGATTGCACCTGAGCCATGGGGTCCATGCACAGATCAGTCAGTGAGGTCACCCCAGTGGCACAAAGGGAATTTTCTGAACCAGCTGCATCCCATGGCTCTTCCCCAGGCACCAGTGGCTCTGGATTCTCCCACTGCCTTTCCACCCTGAAGGAATCTGGACCCCAAGCACCAGCATCTCCCAAAGGAGCCAGGCTGTGCTTTTGGGGAGAACTTGTGGGGTGGAGGGAACCACGTGGCTGTTCCAAATCTCCTGCTTTGGAAGAGGTTTGTGGATGGCCCACTCCCAGTCCTCTGACATGTGAAGACCTCAAAGAACCAGAGGCAGCCTGGAACATGAAGTCTGTCCCCACCACTGATATCTCACTCCAGAGATTTTATTTGATTTTATTTTGGCCGGTGGTGGGGGGGGACAACTGGCTCCCTGTCAACACCACAGACAAACCCACCTCCTGTGGGATGTGGGGTTTTTCATTTTGCCCCCAGAGATCACACACACCTTCTGAAGTTTTCCTCACATGTGGTCTCCCAGGGTGCTTTCACAACCTCCACACCACAGACACATCAGCCAGCAAGAGCTGAGCAGAATTCCAGGCTCATAAATCTCCCAGCAATTACCAATGCAACCTCCCTGTGAGATAAAACACCCTCTGCATCGTGGTGTCGTGATGGGATTTTTTTTTCCATTTTTTTCTCTCTTTCCAACCTATTGAACTCCTGAAATGACAAAATGGGAAGAGGTGGGATTGTCCAGCATGATCCTTCAGCTGAGCTTGGCTACACTGCAGTGATTGGGAAATCTGCAGCACTGCTGGGACCCATGCTTGGGTATTAGGTGAAAAATTAGGGTAAAAAAACCACAATATAAAAATAAATAAATAATGTAAATAAATAAATAAATAAATAAATAAATAAATGTTTATTTGTTTAATTGTAAACAAATTTATTTCTTTAATTGTAAAATAAATGTGTTTATATAAATAGTTATAAATAAATAGCAATATAAATAAAGATAATAAATATAAACAGAAACATGTTCCCAGAATAAAATAGTTTAGACAAGACTATGACAGAAGTAAAAATAATGGGTTCTTTAGTGCTGCAGTTGTGAAGGATATTATTAGTATTAGTATTAGTATTAGCATTAATTTCTTGTCATTGTTGTTGTTGTTGTTGTTTTTATTATTTTTTGCTGTATGTAACTACTTCCATTCTTTAAAGGTAGAACTTACGGCAAAACACAGAAAAAATAAAAAGAAGAAGATGAAAAAAACCCCCATGTTTAAATTTGCTTTTGTATTAAGCAGCCCTAAAGCTTTGATCAGAAGAAAATATCAAAAAGAGCAACTGATCTGTCTGTTCTTACCTGCAGTCTTGTCACAGCAGTTTTGCACTTGCTGAGTATTTTAAAAAGGCTCAAACAATCAGGCAGGCATGAATAAAATTAAGAATTTCGGTCCATTGGTCATTTCTAATATGATGCCACCTGTTTAGATATTTTATTAGAATTTTAAAAAATTAAAATGGTCACAAAGAATGTAAAATGAAAAGCCTGAGGTAACTTCTATATCAGAATCAACACCTTAATGAAACTAAAATGAAACTAAATTATTAAAATTAAATGAAAAAAATAAAATTAGGTTATAATAAATTTCAGAAGATTTATTTCAGAAAATGCAATTTTTAAATTTTGCACTGAAACAAATCAGGCTTCCTGGAATTTCAGGAGACAAAGAAATGATGATTTTACCATTTTTCTTTGACCAAATCCCATCTTTTACTGGAAAAAAAAACACAGTTACCAAAACTGTAAGTGAATCTGTCAAAGTGTGATTTTTGGGCCCCACATGAGCACAGGTGAAACAAAATCCTTGTCCACAATCCCCTGGAGCTCACAGCAATTATGTGAAGCCAGAAGAGCATTTGTAGTCACATATTTTTCAGATCCTAAAGGATTTCATCCGTCCCAGTCCCAGGACACTGAACCAGCACATTTATTCCTTATTTCCTCAGACAAACAACAGAATCGTAACATGGCTTGCGTTGGAAGGGACTTTTAAAGGTCACCTTTTTCCACCTCTGCCACGGCAGGGACACCTTCCCCTACCCCAGGTTGCTCCAAGCCCATCCAGCCTGGCCTCGGACACTTCCAGGGATCCAGGAGCAGCCACAGCTGCTCTGTGCCAGGGCCTCACTGCCCTCATCCTAAATAATTCCTTCCTTGTATCTAGTCTGGATCTGTTTTCAGTTTAAAACCATTACCTCTTGTCCTGCCAAGCATCACCAGTTGTGTTTCCCCAGGGAGAGACTGAGGAGTCCCATCAGTGCTAGGAAGGGAGGAATTCCTGAGCCCAGCCCTGCTGGCACCAGCCAAGCAAGAGCAGCCCTGTGCAGGCTCTGCAAAACTTCCTGCAAGTCCTTCTTGACTTGCCCCAGCTGGAGAATGTGGGAAAGAGCTGAATTACTGGGTTCTGCTCCCCTTGCCAAGCTCTGCAGGAATGAAGCCACGGGTACCCTGCACAGGGCACCCTGCACGCCCATCAGCAATGAAAGCTGCTTGGGTTCCATGGGCAAACAGCTTCCTCTGGAAAGCCCTTCCCTCTGCAAACACATGACTGTGCTACTGGACACCGTTCAACTCTGCAAAGTCATCAAGTTAAGTCATCTGAGCACATTTTTGCAGGCAGGGAGTGTGGTGGGCTGGTTTGGGAGAGCACTTGGATGCAAACCTCCCCGGGGGGAACAGATGCGGATGACACGCTGGAATCCGGCTGCTTTTCCATCCACTCCAGCGTTACCACAGCCACTCCAAACCCACACCAAGGGTGGTACAAAGCCATTCCCACATCTGCCTTCTGCCACAGACCCACCCAGAGCCTGCTGCAGGGGCCTCTCTGCTACCTGGCCCCGAGCAGAGCAGCTTTGGGGCTGCTTTCTGTTGTTATTGTTGTTGGTCCTGCTCAGCACAGCTGAGGCATCTTCCTTCCAGATGTTTGCAGGGTGTGTTTGTGCTCACTTCGCTGATGCATGAGAACAGTCACAAGACAAGATGCTCAGCACCAGCCAAAATGCCCCAGCCAAAATAGCAGCCTTTATTTCCACCTCACCTGTCCTCAAAACAATGGGGTTTGTGATTTTCTGTGTGTGTAACACAGCAGTGAGCGCTGAATAAATAAACAGGAAGCCCTTAGGTCTGATGGTGTTGCTCAAGAAAGGCACAAAAGCAAAAAATTCCACTTATCTGAGCATCCCTCCCAAATCTGCTTCCCACACAACCTTTTGGGACATCACGTTTGCATCAGTTTCCTCAATTACTGATTCTATCACTGGTGCGATTCTTCAAGCGGCCTCCCAAGGGTGCCCCAGAGATGAGCTGGGGCTGGGAGGAAAGGGGGTGTAGGAACTCAGCTCTTGTTTTCCTGAGTGCTCCTGAGGCCACGGGCCACGAGCTCTCAGCTTGTGATTTAACCAGGTTTCCTGGAAAGGCGATTCCTTGGATTTTCATCCTACACCTTCCCCCTGGCTGAGCTCAGAGCGGTCACACCAAGCCACTGCACGGCCAGCCTGTGTGTGTGGGACTGAGCTGAGGCTGGGGACAGTGCTGGAGGGGCCTGGGACAGGCAGGGACAGAGCCTGGGGAGGCTGGGCAGGGACCTGGTGCATGGAGAGGGATCTGCACTCCTGCACAGATCCCAAAGCCCCCAACGCGCCGGCAGAAGGAAATCAGAGCATGGGATTGAAAGAGCACTTGGAAAACATTAACAGCTCGTTACTGATGGTCTGTTTAAAAACCCCCATTAATGTATATACACATGTCCCTGGACAGCACGTTTACCCCCAGCTAATGGCACTGAGTGGAAGCTGGAATGATCTTTGCATAACCACTGAGCAAACTCCCAGCCCTCCCTCATTTGCACTTTTCCCGCACAGGCTCCTCCTGACCTCTTCAAATCCCATCCCAATTACAGCCTCCCACTTACCCCTCAATGTAAATAAATCCTGCCTGGTGGGGATGGCTGCTACCAGCACAGATCAGAGCACTGGAGGGGAAGCACAACCTGCAGCTGGCTCTGGAAAAAGGGCAGGAAAACAAAGCACAGGAGGGAGGTTGAGCCCTGGGATGGGAGGTGACACCCTCGGGATTCTCAGAGCTTGGGCACAGCTCAGTCCTCTGGGGAGAGCTCAGAATCATCCAGGATGGAAAAGACCCCTAAAATCAAGTCCAACCATTCCCCCAGTACTACCAAGGCCACCACTGACCCCTGTCCCCAAGTGCTACATCCTCATGGCTTTGAAATCCCTCCAGGGATGGGGACTCCTGGGCAGCTGTGCCAGGGCTGGACAACTGTTCAGGAAGAAATTTTCCCTAATATTTCATGTAAACCTCACCTGGCCCAGCCTGAGCCCGTTCCCTCTCCTCCTGTCCCTGTTCCCTGGAGCAGATCCCAAATCCCCCTGGCTGTCCCCTCCTGTCAGGGAGTT
>JANRGV010000094.1:2606388-2623348 GCA_024734035.1 Alethe castanea
ATAGACTTTTTTTTTTTTTTTTTTTTTTTGAGCCCTTCTCATGCCTTCAGCTCCTGGAGTGAAACACGTGACTGCTCCTTGGTGATGTTTTTCCTAAAACAGTGATGTTTGTGGAACGTGTCTCGAAAGCTGCAGCCCTGGCTGGTCTTGGCTGCCAACTGCTCTGTCCTGAGAGCCTCCAGCCCTGGAGCTGAGGTCCAGCAGCACAGCCTGAGCTGGGACAGGGGAAGGGCAGCTCTGTGCCCTCTGTGCACCTCCAGCCTTTGGCAGGGCAGTCTGCAGGTCTGTGGTAGCACAAATCCATGCCCAAGGCTAAAATTTAATCAGAATAAACTCATTTTTATTCCACTTGGTTTACTTAACTCTGCAAACACTCTCCCAGGGTCATGCACCTTTTCCTTTCCTATCTGTGGATATTCCCATTGGGGTGGAAACTCCCCCAATTCAGCTGTGCTTGGCCATTCCCCCATCCCTTGGAGGCAGCTCACTTAATGGGAGATGTCTTCAAAAAGCCATTCCAGGTTGTTCCACGACAGGAGAGATGTACAGCACATGAGGAGGGACTTTCCTGGGAAGGTTTTGCATCTCACAGTGTCCCCACAGGGGAGTGATTTCCACCAAAGGCCTCACCCCACTGATGTAGCTGTGGGGAAATAGCAGAGATCATTTTCAGGCAGGATGTTTTTCCTTTTTCTGTCCCACTCCACCTCTTAATGGGTCCTTTTTGTGCAGGGGGTTTCCTGCCCCCTCTTACAGCATCATGAGCTGGATTCATGGATTTAGGAGTGGTTTATTATCTTTAATGGATGCTGTTAGGATGACAGATGAGTGTGGGATTTCTGACCTTTTACTGCGGACTGGTAATATTATTAGGGATTCAGAACAAACAAAGGGACTATTCCAAAGGACAGATTAATGAAAGCCTCTATGTGCCTGACTCCTAACACCAGGGGAGGTGTTGGGAGTTTATGTTCTTGAGGTGAGCACCCCTTGTACCTTTGGTTTCCCTGCAGGGAAGGCTGATCCTCTGCTGTCACCTGGCTATTTGTGCTTGTTCTCTGTGCAGAGATAGAGTATGACAGCCCTAAAAAGATGTCTCTGGCTTTGGGAGCTCTGGATTTGTGCAAGAGTAAAGCACTCAAACAATGAAGGAAACCAGAGTTGGGATCTGGCTCCTGTTTCTGACACCCCAAAAATGCACTCAGGGCTGGATGGCAGAACTGGGACCTTGGTGAGCCAATTCTTGCAGGGGGAAGAGTCTGGGATACACAAATAGGTGTCCTCAGCAAACTGTGTGTCATCTGATGCCAGGACCTTTCCCCATGAAGACAAAGCAGGACCCGAGTGATGCCAGCTTGGACACTGGTGGCACCACCTCCCTCAGGAGCCTTTGAATGCCCACACTGTTTGACAAAAGTGATCCTGCTCCTCACATGTCTGTGGTTTTGCTCCTGAAGCTGCTGGGATTGCACTCTGAGGCCTCAGCAGGGAGGTCATCCCCAGAGCAGAGGTGCAGATGGAGCAGTGGTGCCAAGGACGTGGAGCTGCCTAAAGCCCTGAAGATGCTGGTGGACCTGGGCTGTTTAGAGAGGCTTGTCACAGGCTCAGCATTGCTTATTTTCTGTTTTATCCACAATTTTTGGAGACTTTTGGAGCTGCAGTTTGGCTCCTGCCCCACGATCTGAGCTCATACAAAACTCTCATTGACGCCAACAATTTTCCAGCCCGTCATTCCCAGTGACAGCAGCAGTTTTGTCTGGGCAAGAACTCTGCCATGAGGGCACACACATTTTCCAGGGTTTTCTCAGGTAAAGGTTTTACTTTCCTAATTCTTTCCCCCAGTAGGTGCTGAGCTGTCAGAATCACAGCCATGCAGAATTCCAGCTTAGTTAAAACAATATCCTAAAGGTTGCAAAGCCGTGCTGCTTGCCAAGAGCGAAAGTTGAATGTTCCACTCTCCTCATTTGACTATATTTAGTTCAGGATCCTAATGAAGTCTTTCTTTGTGTAATTTCATGTCTACAGGGCAACTGTGAGAGAGGACTTCCTAATTCTGTCAGGATGCTGGCAGCCCTAGTGCTGGGACAGCGTGTCCTCTGGGCCTCTGCTGCATGGCTCTTGTACAGTACTGGATTGTGCCCCGTGTGCTGCTGGGGAGATCCTGTGGCATTATTCTTTATTTTCCCTTTTCCTCTCTTTCTCCATTTTTTTCCCCTCCTCTATGAAAGAAACGTGTGTGTGTTGCAGCAGGTTAATTGCTGGTTGTTTTCCTGCAGATATTTGATAATAATGCTGCCTGGTGGTGGTGGGTTCAACCAGAGTATTTCGAAGGGTTGTTTGGGATGAAATCCCCCTGCCTTTTCTGGTGTCCAAATGAACAAGCATGGGATGGTGAAACACAACATGAAGATGCAGGATATCCTCCCCATGCTCCTCAGCTATAGGACCAAGCTGTGGATGACCATGAGGTGAAACAAAATCACAGAATCATTTAGGTCAGGAAAAAACCTCCAAGATCTCAGAGTCCAACTTTTGATTGATCACCACCATATCAACTAAACCACTGAGTGCCACCTCCATTCATTTACTGAACACCTCCAGAGATGGTGAGTTCACCACTTCCCTGGGCAGCCCTTTCAAATGCCTGACCACCCTTTGAGTGAGGAAATTCTTCCTGATGGCCAAGCTGACCCTTCCCTGGCACAACTGGAGGTCATTCCCTCTCCTCCTGTCCCTGTTTCCCTGGAGCAGATCTCAAATCCCCCCGGCTGTCCCCTCCTGTCAGGGAGTTGTGCAGAGCCACAAGGGCCCCCTGAGCCTCCTTTTCTCCAGGCTGAGCCCCTTTCCCAGCTCCCCCAGCCTCTCCTGGTGCTCCAGGCACTTCCCCAGCTCTGTTCCCTCCTCTGGGCACTCTCCAGCCCCTCAATGTTGTCATGAGGGGCTCAAAACTGAACCCAGATCCTGCAAGGAGGAGATCCAAAGCAGCAGAAAAGATACCCACACCAAATAAATAAATATCCAGCAAGTCCCTACAGGTAAAGCCATGCACCTGAGTCTTCTCCTTGCTTGGATGCATAGGAAACTGCCTCAGGAAACTTAGGATCTTCCCCTGGGAAAAAATGCCATCTCCCCAGATGTATTCAACAGGGCTCTGAGGGAAAAATCCTAGATCTCTGTTGGTTTCTTGGAGCATCCTTAGGCTGCTGCTACAGTGACAATGTTTTCTCTGGATTTGTGGAAGCTGAGGAGCACTTTTGGGCACTGGGGCAGGGTGAATGCCATATGGATTCTCCTCCCAGCACAAGGTGAATAGAGAGAATGAGACAGCTAAAGCCATCCAGGCTGTTCACTCCTAAATCTCATCTCTAAGTGCATCTTCCTCAACTTGCACCCAGCCTCATCCCTGGGTTGGGATGCTGGGACCTCACACTGCAGTTTTCCCAGGAGCCAGCACTTCCTTTGCAATTCCAAGCCCCTGGTGTGTCACAGGTGTGGCAGGTCTTGGGTTTCAAGTTGCTGAAGGTTGGGGGTATCTTTTAGATTTTTTTTTTCCTTATTTGTGGGCTTAATGTGGGACTTTTCTACTGATCATTAAACAATCACCCTGTGGCTTGAAATTGTTTCCAAAGGACTAAATGATGTTACAATGCTCTGCAACTGTCAACTTAATATATGGGGCTGCATTCAGCATAAATTATCGGCAGTTTCCGTGCCACAAAAGCCGCACAAGTTCATGGATCCAGCCAAAATATTCAGCAGAAAGCCATGCCAGGCCGCAGGGCCCGTTTTGCCAAGATATGCAGGTGTTCACCACAGAGAGCAGCCCCACCACTGATCCAGGAGATTCCACATCTCCTTGGGACACCTGAGCCAAAGCCTGGCGTGCTCCCAGAAGCTCAGTGGGGATTTTTCAAAGCTGTTGCAGCCCTGAGGTGACACAGCCTCTCACCTGCAGGTGCTGTGGGTGGAGATCTTGCCAAGGTTTTGGAGAGGTTCAGCTCCAGGCTGCAAACAAGGCTTGGAGCCTTGGGCATCACTGGAGCTCTGTGGCATTGAGGTGACACAGGGACACCCACTTTCTTCTTGCTCAGGAGGCAAGCCCTGTCCTGTCAGGAGGGCAGAGAGTTTGGGGGCTGGAATTTCGAGGGACAGATTTCAGACACACAATGCTGGAGACAGCAGATGGGAAATGGGTCCTGTCATCCACAAACCTCAGGGAACGTGGGAATGATGGAATCCCACCAGCTTTTCATGGCAAATTTGTCCACCAAACACTGGCTCCTCCAAGGCAAGGAGGGAAGAAAATTCAGCAGCATTTTTGTGGCAGAATTCTTGCACTTACTTGGCCTGGCTGTGCCTCTTCAGGGAGCAAAGGGAAGAGCCCTGTGTCCTCAGGCAAGAACAAGGTCAGGAAATTCTTATTCCATCCCTGCTCCTGGTTTTGCTGAGTCTGAAATGAGTTGTCCAGAACAAGATAAACGGAGGGCAGCGGATGTGTGCAGGATGCCATGGGCTCTGTGCAAAACATCCTGTTGTCCTCTGCACTGCAAAGTGGCAGGGACAAACAGGGCTCATCAGGGCAAACTGTCCCATCTCTGCACCAGGGACCTCCTTGAGGATGGAACAAATCTATCCTGCAGTCTCATTTGGGTGGCCTTAATTGCTGGATGGGCTGAGCTTGGTGTTAAGGATCCTTCAGGCAAAATTAATTGCAGTAGAGACAAAACTCCTGCTGCAGTGCCAGAGCAGGGCTGAGAGAAGGAAGGGGAGGACCTGGCCCCCAAAGCACAAGTGGCTCTCCTAGATGCCACATTTTGCTCCACAAATGACACATTTCCAACAGAAAACAATTCCAAATCATCACTCACTTGGCCTCTGGATCAGGCCCACCCAAACCCATCACGTCTGCCCCCAAAAATAGAAAACATGCACTTGTGTTTCACTTGCTTTTCTGGGAGCATCAACACCTTCCAGCCACATCAAAGCTTCACCTTCAGAAGGAAAGGGGACACACAGAAAGGAAAGCCATGGGAAGCACCAGCTTAGCCCCAGTTACAAACTGAACACCACCAGTCCAAGGGGAGCTGACCTGGGTCTCTCCACACTGGGCTTCAGATCCAGCAGGGATCTGGGGGTGCCACGTGGCAAAACGATGGGATGTGGGAGCAGTGTGGGATCACTGTCCCCTGGCTGTCCCCAGGGTGCTGGGATGCTGCCACCACCCCTTTCCCAGGCCACGTCCAGACTGCAGCTGCAGCCAGGCTCTGCCCGCCGTGCTTCGGGGCTTTTTTCCACACAAGATGCTCCTAACCAAAACCAGATTTGATTCCCAAATATCCCCAATCTCCCTTAAAGCTTGCAAATCTTCCACACCTGTGTTTGCTCTTTGCTGCTGCTGGGCCCTGCCCTGGGAAGGATGATGTTTATCCCACTCCTCCACAGCTATTTACAGTGGGGTTTTCGGATGGGGATGGAGCACATATTTGTCTAATGGCAACAGGGCAATGAATTTAATTCTCCTCATTAACAGTCATCAGCTTAACGGGAAGCAATAAAAGATTTTTTTTTTTCAAGAGCAGCTGCTTGTGAGATAATATTTATGGCTGGGACTGTCAGCAGGATGAGTGCATTGCTGGCCTGCGAGGGGGGAAACTGAGGCACGAGGCCATTCCCTCACCCACCCTGGACCACACAGATGGAGGGGGGAAGAAAATCCAGCTCTCCTGCCTCCCATCCTGAGGCTGTGCTGCCCCCAGGCCACAGAAGCCATGCTGTTATAATGAGCCAGATATTCATCCCACAGGGAATTGGGGAGCAGTGCCTTTTTTCCAGCACCCGAGGGTATCACACCCTATTTTCTTCTCTATAAGCCACTTCCAAATCTCTGACTGGCTGGGGACAGCAAATGCCCCTTCCCATGTCCCCCCCCACCACCCATCAAACCAGGAAAGGACATTTTGACCCCATTCTGATGATGAGAAATAATTTTGTCTGAGGCTGCTTCTCTTCTGATCGTGGCTGGTGGGATCCACAGTGGAACCTGGGACTGCAGGTGGTCCCTGAGTGACTTTGGGTCAAGGTGCTCACCTGGCATCCTGTGCCCAAAGCTGCAGAGACCCCGGGAGGGGAGAGCTGCCCTCTGCTCTTCTGAGAATATTTTGCTTTCCCGTTGGTAAAGAGGCGTCACCTCCAAACAAGGACAGATTTTTGACTCCCTGTTGAAGTGGCCCATCTGGGATCTCATTTCTGATAACTTTTTTCCCAGTTCCCCAAATGTTCCTAGAGATGAGCGGCCCTTCCCTCTCATCAATATTTACCCCAAGACACAAAATTCTCCCTCAGCCTCCCATTTTCCTGGCAGAACCTGACCAGGCTGTTCCCTAAGGTTGTTTGATCCTGATACCAGCCCAGTGAGGTCTGAAACAACTCCCCATGAGTGCAGGGGTCAGAAAAGCAGCCAGCACTTAGCTCTGCCCTTGGCAGCTCCAGGGGAAAATCTTACTTCATCCATCCCAAGTGTAATTTGGGCTCTCTTGAGTTGTTTTCTGACCAGCAAAGTCCCCAGGATCTTTATTTTCTGCCATACTCAAGAGAACTGCTCAGCTCTCTGTGGAAGCCTTCTCACGACATTTCATTGCTTTTACCACCAAATTTTGCTCCCAGATTCCATCCTGCTACTGAGGCACGTGTGAATCCTGCTCAGTGCTACCATTGGTTAATCAAATTAAAAATATTATCTTTGCAAATGATCCTTGGGGACTGCCTCTTACTGGGAAACTCTCCAACTCTACAAACTGTCTTTCAAGGAACACTGCCGTGATTATTTTTAATCCTGTTAAACACCAAAACAAATAGCAGCTCCTCAAGCTGTACATGTTAAATCTCTTCCAGTGACACCTAGAAATACCTGTTTGTGATGCTCTGAGCCCAGAGGAGGGAAGGATCAGGATGATGCACAGGATGTCTTGCTTGGTGCCTCTGCCAGAGGCACTGATGGTATGAAGGGCCTTGGGTGAGGGTTCCTGTGGTGAAGAACAGCAGATGCCATGTGGGGCTGGAGCCCTTCTCCTCAGACACCCATGCAGGAGCCAGTGATGGAGTAAGGCCCTGGTTTTCCTCTTTGATGTGGAACAACAGCAATAAAGTCCCCCCAGGAGCAGCCCAGCAGCATGGGGCGCAGATCCAGAACTCAGCCCCAGAGCTCAGCCACGAGCAGCCAGCAGCAGAGTGAGGAACAGCAGAGTGAGGAACAGCAGAGTGAGGAACAGCAGAGTGAGGAACAGCAGAGTGAGGAACAGAGGAGTGAGGAACAGAGGAGTGAGGAACAGCGGAGTGAGGAACAGCGGAGTGAGGAACAGAGGAGTGAGGAACAGCGGAGTGAGGAACAGCGGAGTGAGGAACAGCAGAGTGAGGAACAGAGGAGTGAAGAACAGCACAGTGAAGGACAGAACAGGGAGGAACAGAACAGGGAGGAACAGAAGACTGAAGAGCAGCACAGTGAAGAGCAGCGGGACTGTGCTGCTTCCACCAGCCCCAGCCATTCCCTTCACTCCCTGCTCCCCAAAGAGCTTTTATCAGCCTGGAGAAGCATTTTCAGAGAATCCCAGACTGGTTTGGGTTGGAAGGGACCTTAAAGCTCACCTTGTTCTACCTTTCACTAGAGCAGGTTGCTCCAAAAGTCAGGGAAAAAAGGGCATGGGTGGCTCTTCATTGAGCTGCCCAGTCCTCCTCCTTTGGAGGTAACTGCTTAGTGTGGCATTCAAGCAGAGTGTTTGTTCCTATTTACTTAATTCCCTATGAAACGTCCTCCAACCTGCACATCCTGCCCAGGGCTCCCCTGGTGAGGTGTAAAATCAATTTGGCATTTCTGAGCTAATCTTGGCATGAAGGATTTCACTGATTCCAGTACTAAACAGCAGGTGTGCATTACAGCCCAGACAAAACACACAAAGCCAAGAACAGCAATGCAGATTGTCACCATCTTTTCTCAAATCTGATATATAAAAAGCACAGTCTGTATCAAGAGATGATTTTGTAACATGTAATCTTATATTACTGAAGGAACAGGTGAGGGACGGGTGGATTACTTGGAAAACCACTCTACTGTGTCCAAAAACATCAGAACTGTGGGGCTTGAAGATGAACTTCTAGGTGATGGTTTCAAAACCAATAAAAGGCAACAGTTCAAAAGGAATGGATAAATGAAGTGTGGGAATCTCTGGCACAGGATTACACTGCGAAAAAAGAAACAACAACCTATAAAGTAATTCTATAAATTACTGGAAGTAAAGTTCACTGTGTCCTATTAAATATACTGACCCTGATTTTGGATCTGGAAGCTCTGACTTGTAAATAGCTGGAAACTGATGGGTGCTGCAGAAAAAAGTTACAGGCCTGTTGTGTTCCTGCCCTCTCCCACAGCACTAGGTGGACTTTTGGAGAGAATTAGCACAAATCTTTCATTTTTTTCATTGTGAATATAGAGCAACTTCAACGTTTTCCATCCATAGCCTGCTAGAACTGGAAGACAGGTCTCCTCTGGGAACTGTGTGGTCTCCCTGGATCTGCACATCTGTGATCCCCAGGAAAAGGGAGAATCAGACCAAAAGTGGAAAGGAAGATCTGCATCTATAAATACATTCTGTGCCAGCACCTAAAGGAAGACTGGAAGGAATGCTGATGGTGTAAAGCTCCTCGAGATACAGCCATGCCTGGAGCACATGGACAGATCCAAAATTTAGGGCTGGGTTTGGGTATGGATTTCCTTGGCACATTCCTTTGACAGCTCATCACAGGTCCTTCCTTGGATAAAATCCTACTGGTGATGGCCTTGTTTGAGCAAAAGGTCCAGGCTGCCCTTGTGGTCTGTAACACAACTCTGGGGCTGGGAGTGATGCTGATCCCTGGAAGTGTCCAAGGCCAGGTTGGACAGGGCTTGGAGTGACCTGGGATAGAGCAAGGTGTCCCTGCCATGGCAGGAATGAGATGAGCTTTAAGGTCCCTTCCAACTCAAACCATCCTGAGATTTTATGTCCCTGCTCATTGCAGCGGGGGTTGGACTACAAGCCCTTCAAAGGTCCTTTCCATTCCAAAGAATTCTGTGATTTTATGATGCCTGTCATGGACATGGATCCCATTAAATCCATTGCCCTTGCTCAGAAAATGGGCTCAGAGCAGCCCTCCACAAGGAGAACCTGAGTTCTGGGAGATCACAAGGGATCAGGGGGATCCTGCTATTCTGGTGTAAAACATGAAATCAAGGGAGGAGGAGGCAGTGGATGAAAAATGTTGACTGTGTGAAAAACAGCACAGGGCTCCAAGCTGGGGCAAGTTCTGGATGGACCACTCAGAACCAAAGTCCCAGCACATTTTTTCAGTCTTCTGGGTGGAATAAATGACTCACAGCTGATCCAGCAGAGCCAGAGCTCCCCATGGAACCTTCAGACTTCCTTGAGGTCTGCTAAGGTGCAAGTGATGGAATTTTTCCTTCTCTGATTGTGTCTTAGTGGACACTCTGCAGTCGACTAAGGAGCAAGTTTGAGGTACTTCTTTAGGAGGCCAGGTGGAAATAAGGTATTGAAAGTCCTATTTTACACTTTCAGACTTGAACTCAGGATCCTTGAAGTGGATGAGCATTGTTTGGGCCATTTCTGATGCTCCCTGGCATTATCACTCCTGTCTAGAAAACAACATGGGCTTCCTGTCCATTATATTATACAGGAATGCACCTCTGGTGAAGTGATGGATCTTTAGGAGGCCAGAGACCAGAGAAGAGCTTTGTGCCAAACCACAGGACAGGGACTGAGGTGTCAGATAGCTCTTCTGGCTTCTGCTCTTCACACAGGACTCTGCCCAAGTCTCTTCACCTCTCTGTGCTCACGATCCTTATCTATAGGTGGTCAGTGATATCTCCTCTTACCTGTTTCAGTCCTGTGATTTCAGACACAGGCTCCACAGCAGAGGATCTCCAGACCTGCTATCATGCTGTGAAACCCCAGGATAAAGAGAACAAAGCCTCTGTTGATGCCAAGATTCCCAAGCCATCCCAGCCTGACTGTGCTCATCATTTTGTGATGGGTGAGAGGTTTTCCAGAGGTGTCCAAGCACTGCAGCAGGGAAGGGCTCAGTCTTCCTTTGCTGGCTCTGCAGCAAAACCTCTGTGCTCCTCCCAGAATAGCAACGTGCAAACCTCAGTGCCCCTCTTCCAAACCCATTTGCATTTTTAGAAACTAATTGGCAAAGCCTCTGCCCCTGTGGCTACAAGCAAAGCCTGGCTGGCTGTGCAACCTCAGCCACAGCATCTCTGGGGCAGCAGCTTTGCTCAATGTGACGCTGTAAACTTGGACTGGGGGTGGATTTACACCTGGGAGAAGAAAATCTTGCCTGAAGACTCTTGGGATCCTAAAGCTAGCAGGAAAAGGGTTGGGGATGGGATCAGTGTAGCCACAGGTCTCTGGGGGGAGCTCCTGGCACATGGCAGGGCCTGGGACCCCATTTCCAGCACACCTGAGCCCACACTCTCACCTGTGCTCAGCAAAAACATCATCCCAGAGCATCCAGTGGCTCTGACCACCACCACTGTGACCACTGCAGCGCAGGGAGATCTCCCACTGAGATTTCCTCCTCATTTCCTGTGTCCATAAGCCACACATTCTGCACTTTTTAGGTATCCAGAGCCACAGCCTTCCTGGGGAAGGCACAGACCCCTCGTGGTGAGCTGCAGAGCATCTCCCATGCAGCTCACACTTCTGGGGATGCTGGCACAGCTGCCAGAAGGACACCAGATGCTGGAAAGTGACTGCACACCCACCTTCAACCTGCTCCCCTTTTGTTCACAGCTTGGACTGAATAAGGGGGGGATTAAACTGATATGCCTTATCTCAGACCTCCCAGGGATCCCTGCACTGGCCAACACAAACACAGCTCTCGCTCTGAAATCAGCCACACTTGCAAAGAGTCAGTTCCATGGTCAGAGGGGTGATGGCACCATACCTTTGTCATATTTTTGAGCAAAGATAAGCAGTGGCTGCCTGAGGCTGAGCCTCACTCCAGGTCTGCCCTGTTGGAACCAAACTGGTGCTTCTATGGCACAGAGCACTTGTCAAACAGGACAGGTTTAATTCCAGCATGGGATTAAACCCCATAACTGCTGCAAGAAATGCACAAAACAGTGACCAGAAACACTGTGTGGAATTCCAGGCTCTCTCCACACCAGCTTCCCAAAAGCAACCCTGCTCCTCCTTGCCAAGATGGTGAAAAGAGCTCAGTTCAACACCATTAAATGCCAGCAAAAATTGAAGTGGTGGGGAAAAAAACCACAACTGGCTGTCAGATGGAAAATAGAAAGGGACTAATTCTGGCTTCACTACAGTTTTGGGGTGTTTCCCTATTTTTAAATGATTTAGCAGTTTGACAATTTCCCTCAGTGCATCTCCAATCACACAAAGTTATGCAGCAATTTGCCACCCATGTGTGACAAGGACACTCATGGGATGGGGAACCTTCAGCCCTCATGTTCTGTGTAAAATGCAGAAGTTCAGCCGTGATGAATAAATTCCTTAATGCATCCAGGAGTATTTTGTCCCTGAGATCACATTTACTGTCAGCAGGTTTATAGCCACAGTTTAGATTCCTATAAATTTCACATAATTAAAATACTTATTTTTAAAACAGCGGACTTTTTTTTCTGAGCAGAACACCCCACGTAGGATCTCAGCAGCCCAGGCAAAGGCAAATCTCCCAAAGGCCTCAGGACAAGAGCAGCACCTACAGAAAAGCAAGTGCCTGTGCCTCCACAGGGCCAAAGCTCTGATTTCATCATTGAAACGCCATGCAAAAAGAAGCACCAAAACAAACAGCTTCATAAAGCAGCAGGAACGCAGCAAAGCAGTTGGAGGCTCCTCCAGCAAGAATGACCCAAATCCAAGAGGCATTTTTGCACATGCTGCTCAGCTCCACAACAGCCTCCAGGACAACCTGGGATGCACTGAACAGGGAAGCAAACCTGGGAGAAGCCTCTTTCTTTTCAGTAAAGTCTCTGTGATTTTTTTTTTTTTTTCCCCCCAAGGTACCCTCCCACAGTGGCTGCCCCACCCCAGGGCTGCCTGGGGACCCCTTTTCCCACCCGACCCCGCAGCAGCCGGGGTTATCGAGGGAGATGTGTGTAATTGCCCTGTCAGGCAGCTGAAAGGCGCTCGCCTTTAGCTGATGCCACTTCAAAATGAAATTCTTTCTTTGGCATGGCTATGTCTGATATGCAGGCATCAAAGGGGAGGCAGCAGGTCGCCGATGCCCCAGGCCACACATTTCCCTTCTAAAGGCAGGAATGAGAGTGTCAGCTCGGGGCCGAGGGGGCCCAAAACCCATCGCTGCTCCATGGGGTGCTGGGAGCCTGGGAGGACCCCCCAGCACCCAGGGACACCCCAGGGCTCTCCAGGGGATGGGACCCTGTGGCCTGAGCACCACTGGGATGGATGGAGGGGTGGGAAAGCCTCAGTGGCACAGAGGAGGTCGAGGGCTGGGGATTTTTTCTTTCCAAGAGAAGCACAGAGCCACGCTCGCCTCCCCCGCCTGCAGCTCCCATCTCCTCTCTCCACCTGCACTCTTCAGGGAGCCAAGGATTTTGGCAAGCTTTCCGCTCCAGTTTTTATTGGTTTCAACTAAGCTGCCCCTTTCGGAGAGTTGGAAAGCTTCAATCATTAAAGGAAAAGAAGAAGAAAAAAAACAAAGAAGGGAAAGAAAACATCGTGCACCCTTCACCCTGCTGTCCCTTCCCCACTCCCACGATGGCTCCTCACCACCCATCCAGGCACAGCTCCCGATTTTCCAAACCAAACACAGCCCCTCCAATGCATTTGAGGCAGGGTTTTCTAGGCCCTGGATATCTCCAACTGTACCTGCTCAGCTCCAAGCACCTTCCTGCTCGGAAGCAATTTAGAAAGGACACAGCACAGGTAGCTATTAGCTAACACATATTTAACTGCTCCAGATATCTTTTTTTTTTCTTCTTCTTTTTTTCTGGCATTGTAATGGAGTGATTTGATCTTCAAAGGACCTGTGGAAACCTTTGAAGCTTCCCAATCTCCAGTGGGGAGGGGAGGAGGGGGGGAAAATGTTAATAGTTTTAAAACCTGGGGAATCCTGAAGTCAGAGAAAGGGTATAAAACCCAGCAGGTTTAGCATAAAGCCCTCAGGTAAATCTTCACCTTCTTTTCAAATGCATTTTTGGTGGGTTGCTTTGGAAAGGCTCGGGCCAGGTTAGCAAGGTCGGCTCTATTCCCAGCGGCTCTTAAATCTCCAGGGACCCTCATCTCCCACGTGGCACAGCCCCAGCACCAGGGGATCCGCGGGCACCTCGGCGAGAAATAGAAAGACTAAAATTTGCAAAGCCTTTAAGTGAAAAAAGGGTGAGGGGGAAAAGGAGTGGAGAAGGAGGGAGCGGGGTAAGCAGATAAGGAGACAAAATAAATTCCCGGCTGCACTCCCAGCCAGCACAGCCTCAGCAGCACCCTGAGAGGCGAGACACAAAATGCATTTACCTTTAAAATAATGACTCATTTTATTTTTTTCTTTTAATATGTAGTTATAAATATATTTTGTCAAAATATATGATCATTATTGTCAAAAACATTTGCACATAAAGTCATAAATAAGGTCAAGGTGAACGTTTAGTTTAGAGAAGAGTCCAGCTATAGCAAGCAGTTCTGGGGTGGGACGGGAGGGAGAGAGAAGGGGAGGAGAGGGAAGGGGGTCAGCGGCACCCGCACCCCTCCACCACCATCTCCTGGTAGTTTTTCAGGACCACCTTGTCATACTCATCCAGGTAGAGCATGGAGATGGCGCTGAGCTCCGTGGGCACGCAGCAGGCCTTGGGAATGCTGGAGTTCACGGAGTTCACCAGCGTCTGCACGATGGCGTGGTTGGTGGAGTTGAGGTGGTCGGCCAGAGGGAAGGGGCAGTCCCCGTGGCAGTAAAACGCCTGGTAGCCCGGGGGTGCCACGATCCAGTCGTTCCAGCCCACGTCGCTGAAATCCACATAGAGGGCATGGCGGCGGCAGTTTTTTTTGTTCTTGCGGGAACGCTGGTGCTTGGGGCTCCGGCGGGCTCTGCGGGTCAGCGCGTGGCCTCGCCCGTCGTGCCCAAAAGTGACCAGGAGCGGCCTGAGCTGCGCCCAGTCCCCGCGCCCTTGAGGTAAAGATCGGCTAATCCTGACGTGTTTGCCCTGATGAGTCTGTGCGTGGTGCAGGTGGGTGACCTCGATCACCAGCCCGTGGTTGGGCTGCTTGTCCTTGGTCCACCGGATCACGGCCGGGCTCACATCAAAGCTCTCCCAGCGCGTCTCGTTGTGGTGCACCAGCCGCGTGTCCAGCAGGCGCGTAATGGCCTGGGCGCGCTCCGACAGCGGCTTCATCACTTCGTAAATGTTTATCCGGTGGAAGCCCCCCTCCCACGCCGCGCTCGGCTCCTCCACCTGCTCCCGGTACAGCCGCAGCTCCGCCGAGGAGATCACCTCGTTCTCCGGCACGCTGCTGAGGTTGAAGACGAAGCGGATCCGGGGTGCCTCGCTGGGACCCGGCACGGTCTCCAGGTGCTCTGGAGAAGAGCAGGGAGGGGGGGGAGAAGTGGTAAGACAAGCAAACAAGAGCACGTCAGCCTCGGGGCACCCAGCCACGGCCACAGCTCACACCCACGCTTCACCTGCCCGGCAGCCACCGGCTCCTCTCCGCTCCCGCACGCATCCCTGCCAGCCGCACCGGGAGCGGCTCCTGGCCCCGGAACCGCTCCTGCCATCCCCTGGGACACCGCTGCGCTCCTGTCACCCCCGGGGCACCGTTCCTGGCCCCCCGGAACCGCTCCTACCCCTGGCACTGCTCCTGCCATCCCCCGGGCACCGCTGCGCTCCTGCCACCCCCAGGCACCGCTCCTACTCCCGGGGCACCGCTGCGCTCCTGCCATCCCCCGGGGCACCGCTCCTGGCCCTGGCACTGCTCCTGCCACCCCCGGGCACCGCTCCCCTGCCATCTCCCCGGGCACCGCTCTCCTGTCCCCCCCCGGGCACCGCTGCGCTCCTGCCACCCCCGGGGCACCGCGCTCCTGCCGCCGGCACCGCTGGCTCACCCGCGCATCGAGCAGCCCACCCATTCCCATCTCGCCTCCCCCGTCCAGAGACACTTTTTCCCCTTTGGCTTTTCCCCTTTTGCTTTTCCTCCCCCGGCTCTCCAAAATCATCTCCCCGGCGAGATGCGGCGCCACGGAGCACAGAGGTGCCTTGTTACGGGGGGCAGGGGGAGAAAAAAGAGCGAATTCCAACGCAGTAATGATGCGGCTGGATTAATAATTCAGATTTACTTTGGAAAAGAAACATCCGCTAGGAAACATTTGGATCAGATTACAAGGGTCTATTGAATAAACCTTATAAACACACAGCTGTAAGTATTAAATTCGAGTCGGAGTTTGGGGGGATTTTTTTTCTTAGGAGTAAAAGCAGGCAGCAATTGCTTTGATAGTTCAAAAGAAACACTCCAGGGGCGAGATCCCGCCCTCGCTTTACTCCCGCATCCGATCCAGAGCCATTAAATCCACGCGAGCCCAGGGAGTGACCCCGAGGCAGAGGCACCGAAGGAAACTCACTGTTGTCAACAGAAGCAAAAGCACTTCAAAATATGGTCAAGCTCGGGTTAAGCACAGGATGCTGGAAAAAATACCGAGCAGCACGCCTGTCACCCACACACGGCAGGCTGGGGGGAGGTTTTCCTCCCATAAATTTAGGGCCGGGCACGTCCTGCTTCTAAAGGCATTTGTGAGCTTCCAAACGCAAGGAAATCCCGATCGCTACCGGGGCTGGGAATTTACCGACTCCCATCACTGACCTTCATGGTGGAAGCTCCTCACGGTGTTTGCCCGGCTGGTCGATCGCTCAGGGTACTGCAGGCTAATTTCCTGGAGGCTTTCCTCCTCTTCTCCGGACTGGAGTCGATAGAGATCCAGCATGTAACTAGGAATGACGGCTGACTTGCTGGGCTGAGGCCGCCTTCGGAGCCCAAACATCTGCAGCAGAGTTGTTTCGAAACCCCGCAAGAGTTCATGGCTTTGGGCAGAGCGGCGTCCGGATCCGGCTTGTCCCTGAAGCTCTGCCACTTTCTTCCTGCCGGTCTCAGGGATTAGGCTAGCATGGTTAGTACCTCCTAGAAGGACTTGGCATAGTAGGATGACCATCAGCATTCGGTTACCAGGAATCATGGTGTCTCTGGGGTGTAAAAAACACGACAACAAACAAGAAGGAAAGTCAGGATGAGAAGCGAAACCCCCCTCCTCTTCTGAATAAACTTCAAAACAATAATAATAGTAGTAATAATAGTAATAATAAATGGCAAAAGGGCACGGCGAGCAGCCCCCATCCGAGCGGCAGCCGGCGCACCCCGGCGGGCAGGGACCGGCCGCAGTCCCCGGGCTGTCCGCAGCCCCGCAGCCCCTTCGGGCAGGCGGGATCCCGGCGCATCCCGGCCCCGCTGCCCCCTCGGGCAGGAGCGTTCCCGGCGCATCCCGGCCCCGCTGCCCCGGCGGGACGGGACGGGAGCGGGACCAGCGGCGGCGGCGGCGCCCGGCGGGGAAGGAAGGGACGCGCGGGGCGGGGCGCTCCGGCGCCGCCGGTTCGAATCCCGCCGCGAGGGAAAACCGGGATAAGAACAACATAAAAGTTTTTCTTAAAAAAAAAAATAATAATAATAATAAAGCCCTGCGATGAAAACAAAAAGCGAGGCGGAGGAAGAAGAGGGCTGTACTCACTGACAGCAAGCAAGGCATATCAGCACAGTCCATGATTCTGGAGAGCCAGCCCGGACCCAGCGCGCCGAAAGCCCCGGGGCAGCGGCTGCCGAGCGCCTCCCGCGATCGCCGCCCGGCGCAGTGCGGCCGCCGCCGCCGCCGGCCCCGGTTTTCTGCCGGCCCCGCAGTCACGTGG
>JANRGV010000094.1:2623455-2642469 GCA_024734035.1 Alethe castanea
GCGAGTACCGGGCGCGGGGAGCGGGGGGAGCGGGGACCCCCGGCGGAGCGCAGCGCAGCGCTCGGGGCCGCGGGGCGCGGGACGGGGCCGCGGCGCTGCCCCGGGATCGCCCGCGCCGCTCAGGTGCATCCCCGGGGACCCTCCCGGGCCGCCCCGCCCTGGCCCCGCACGGCCGGGGCGCGGTCCCCGCGGAGCTCGGGGCACCGCGGGGCTCCCCGCGGGACCGGGCTGGGATGGGAGATCCGCGACGGGAAACTCGGGAAGCGGCTCGGAGAAGGGAGGGAGAGCTTGGGAAGAGAAGCAGCTGCGCGGGGAAAGGCACGGCGGCGGAGCGCGGGTTTCTGCGGTGCTCCCAGCACCCGCCAGCCCCGAGGGTCCCTTCCCGGGGGTTGGGAGCCCGTTGCCAGCACCGAGGGTTATCCCCAGCGCCTGCCCTGGATTCCCTCTCGTCCTCCAGATTTTCTCATCCTCCCCCCCTGGCTGAATAGCCCTCTCCCCCTTCCCACCAGGCCGGGTTCCCGGACCCCCCGAGGTGTGCAGCAGGGCTGTGTATGGCCACAGCTGGCCATTCACATACCTGCAGGGAGGTACCAGGGGTCTCCGGGAGGAAGGATGCTCCCAGCCCCACAGTTCAACCCCAGAATTGCTCTGGGCCAGCTTTGGGCTGAGAATTAGAACCAGATTTCCCAAGGCTTGAGGCTGCTCCCAGGTGGGGGTTTGGGACAAACTGGTTTACCATGAGCACAGGTTAACTGGACACAACGCTCTCAGGCACAGGGTGGGATTCTTGGGGCTGTCCTGTGCTGGGCCAGGATTTGGATTTCAGTGATCCTTGTGGATACCTTCCAGCTGAGGATATTCTGTGATTCTCTGACCTACTGGGGGTGATGTATGAACACGGTGTGGAGAAGGCAGCTCTGGGGAAAGACCCTCTGAATGAAGTGTGACAGATGCACCATACTTTGGAGACACAGAGTAGTCTGAGCGACCCCATGGTAAATAAAGCCAGCTCCACCAAGGCATTAAAATCTGTCCCTTTGCCCTGCTGGGGTATCCCTTTGTGTTGGGTAAACTGTCACCCACAGTGAGAGCACAGTTAATTTATGAGACCAAAAGATGTGGTCATGGAGTGGCCATGGGAACTCTTAGGGTCACCAATTAACCACAACCAAAAACCAGCTCAGAAACGATGACTGTGGCCACAAACCACGGGGCTGCTGTGCCTGAGCAAACCCACACCAGTCCTCCCAGCACTGCCCCAGAGCTCACACACCATCACAGACGCCTTCTTTTCATATTTCACTTTTTCTTTCTTTTTTTTTTTTTTTTAGCTCAGACCTGACCCATGCATTAGAAAAGCCCAGGGATGTCACTGAAAGGACACGCACAGATAAAAGGCAGTGCTGACACTGTAATATCTCTGAGTTATTCCTATACCACTCTGAGTTTAAAAGAAACATCTGTTAGCAAGGTATTTGGACTATGAATCCATCAAAATTTGTGAAATATTGCTATTGCCATTTCAAATGTATCACACTGTGTGTTATTCTTAACAAGGAAAAACAATTTTGGGAGTAGCTGCTGTGCAACTTTTTTTTTTAAGTTAAATAACATTTTCATTGAAAATACTCCAGCCTATAAACAAAGTTTACATGAGGGCCTGTATAGCGCTGCTCCTAAAACAGACCTCTGGACTAGGAAAAGCTTTGTGGGATATCTCTTTGTGGGATATGTTCCTCTCTTTGTCTGAAGACCTCATTTGGGTTTTGTAAGGATCAGAGGGTGGCCATGCTGGAAATGTTTGTCCCGGTGGGATTCAGTCACACGGCATCCAGTGCCTGCTCTCCTCAGCCATCCTGTTGAGCTGAGATCCCAAAAATTGCTTATGTAACACTGGTTAAGCGTGCCCCTGTGTGAGGAGGTGGCCAGCTGGGGCCAGAGAGCCAGGGCAGAGCAGTGTGGTTTGGGCTCTCGTAGGAGGCAAGAGCGTATTTGAGTAGCTCCCTGGTTACTAAGAAGTGTTAGTCATGGGGAAAGCTGTAGTATTTATTCCGTAAAATGTAAATACATAACCCAAACCACAAAGGAATAACCATGGATGGAAATAGTGTAGCGTTTACTGAAGGAGCTGGGCTGCCTTTCTACAGAAGCTGTATTTCCTTGGCCCCATAGAGTGTAATTCACCTTGAACGGAGCTTCTGCTCCAGCCCGTGGAGTTACACATCAGCTGAACTCAGTCCAGGCACACTAAACAACCCAGTGTGTTATATATTCCAACCAAAAAAGAGATGCCAAAACGGAGCTAAAAATACAAATGTGGAAGGTTTGAAAAGCAAACACTGCTTAATTCAGCAGTAGATGCAACATTAAAGATCCAGCACATCAAGAACAGAGAACATTCTTCAGTGCTAGGCTCAGCTCCCCTGACCACACTCACACAGGTGATGGGGGGATCGATGGTGGTCTTGCCTGTGACCCATTCCCAGCCTGACTGAGGGATCTGCTACCAGGTTTTTTCCTCTCTGTCTTCTGTGAAACCCTTGTGGGAATCTCTGCACCTGGACAGCAGAACCATTGGTGTGCTCTGGAAGCAAAGCACTGGGGAAAAAGCCCTGGGGACATCACCCTGCAAAGACTGGCCAGACAAGGGGTGATCCATCACGTGCAGACCTTGGCTGTGACAGCAGGCTTTGCTGGTGGCAGTGAGCAGCCCAGGAGCTGGCAGCTGTCCTGGAACCCCAGTGCCCAGCTCTGCTTGCAGGGGTCAGGAGTTGAGGGGCAATTATTTGCTCACTTTTGTTCCAGCTCGATAATCGTGGGTTTGCCCAGACGTGTTTATGATAAAATCCCAGCCACACACATCTGACCCATTTCCAGGTTTTGTGTGCTCAGGACCTACCAGCAAGCACTTGCAGGTCGATGTTCAGCACCTCTAGAAATTAGGCCAGCTCTGTTTACAAGGGAAACTTCTCCTCTAATGGCAGCATTTCAGGAGATGCCTCTGGACTCAGACCTTCCCAAACCAGTTCTTGCATCCCATGTTATTTTTAGAGCAGCTGCACCTTTTTGGGCTCTAAAATCTGCAAACAACCCGCCTTGGGAAAAACAAAAAAAGAAAGACAAAAAAAAAAGAGAAGAAGGAAAAAAACCAACAACAACAAAAGCTTGCCTCACCAGATTTGTGCTTGAGCAGAAACAAGCCTAAAACCATAAATAAATAAATAAAGGCCTAAGTCAGAGACTTTTTAATGACATGAATTACAGGAGGAGATGCCCATGAGTGTGCTAAGATCAATTCCCTCCTACCCTTTCCTTTCAACTGCCTAGGCTTGTCAATTAAAACAAAGGGAACTGAGCAAACAACTCCAAGGGATTACATTTTCCAAAGTAGCTCTTCACTAAAGAGCTGACCAGTAAAAACAAGTGCAGCTGCTTGAATGGTGAAAGGAACATTTTTTACAACCACTCTGAGATTTTCATGATTTCTCTGAGTGCTTCAGAGCTGGCCTGTTCTACCAGAATATTCTACTTCTTCCTGAATAAATAAATTCATGCTTCTCCTGAAACACAGAACTGGGCTCAGCTTGAACTTTATTTCTGCTTTACATTAAAGTGTCTCTGCTGAAGTGTCAGGACCACATCTAGAACCACTCCTGAGCTAAGAGAACAATCAGGTTCAGCACTGCTCTTTTATTCCAAACAGGTTTTGTTTTGTTTTGTTTTGTTTTATAAATCCCTACAAAAACATTGTGTGGGAACATTAAAATAATGCAGTTCTAAAAAGGCAGTCTTTGGTAATCAGACACAAGGCAGTTGAAACAGTAGGATTGTCTGCTCTTTTCTATTTTTAAGTTTTTAAGGATGATTTTTATTGTTTTGGGAATGCTATTAAAAGGTTGGCTGTCCCACGCAGGGTGAATCTTAAGTTGCTGTTACTTGACTCATTCCCTTTGTCACTCTTCAGAGATGCCCAAGAGCGAGCAAGGCTAGAAAAGTTACCCCTTACTGTTCATGCAGACACTCTATGCCTTCTGTTGTGAGAGTGTGAGGTCTCTGCTGTGAAATATTGTTCATTTAGAGATTCTGGGCCTCAAAACTCAGAGGTCTGGGTCTTTCAGGCTGGACATTAGGAAGAATTTTTTACAGAAAGGGTGGTTAGGTACTGGAATGGGCTGCCCAGGGAGGGAGTGAAATCAGCCTCCCTGGAGGTGTTCAAAAAACAGCTCTGTGCTCTGGTCTGCTTGGGAACATGGTGAATGGCCAAAGGTTGGACCCAACAATTTTGGAGGTTTTTTCCAACCTTAACGTTTCTGTGATTCCATGATTAGGGAAGTGCTTCAGCAACACAACTCATAAAATAAAGGGAGAGCCATTTTAATGGTCTGTTGTTAAAATTCCCCTGAGCTGTGTTAGAAACACATCTGTTGTAAAAAATCATCTCCACATCAGTGGGTTTCCTCGAGGGATGTTACCAGAAGAACATGCACTGATCTCATCCAGCTTTTGGAAAGAATCGCTGCCTTTAGCCCATGTTTGCTTCTGTGCTTTGTTGCTCCCCACTCCATCAAAGCCTCATCCCTGAGAAGCAAGGAGAACCTCCAGAAGATGCAGAACTCACTCCTCCTGCTCTGCAGTTGTGGCTGGTACTAACCCAGACCATCATTCTCCTAATGAGCACTGTCCAGCCTGGAGATAAGGAGATAAGCAGGTTCCTTTTTGGGCTGATGAATCATGAAGGCTTTTGGAGAACAGCACAGGACTGGCAGCTCCCTGACCTTACAAACCTCTCTGTGTGTCTCTAATCCTGAGATGTGGCTTTGTCTGAGTTTTGCTGTTACTGATATTGCACTCTCCCTCACTGCCAAAATCTGCAATTCCACACAACACACACCTCCGGGGGGCCGACGTTTGTCTTTGTCCTTTAATTGCAGCTTGAGAGCTGCTGCCAGCAGAAGCTTTAATGAACTCAATCACTACTACAAGGTGTAAATAATCAGAGCAGGACAACTGCTGCAGAAATCATTCACATGAGCTCTATTGGATTTTAGCAATAGCAAAGGACTTTGCTGGTAGAGTTCTGGGAAGTGTCAGTTCTGGGACAATGTCAGCGCATGGGTGAATTTGGAGTCCATTAATGTGAACATCCTCACTTGAATGCAGAGAGGGAGGATCCTGCCCAGGAGTTCTTGGGAAACATGGCTGTGCCTTGTGGCCTTCATCTCCAGCAATAACAAACTGGTGGGGCTCGTTTGTACCAGTTGCCTGGTGACAAGGTTCATACTCACAATTAATCATAATTCTTAGAAAGTGCTCGCTGAATAAACTTACACAGGGTGTGTGTGAGCAGAGCACGAGCCTCCCACAGACACGTGACACTGAAAAGATGGTTTCTGAGGGAAAGGCTCCTGCTCATTCTGTCATGGAATATTCTGAGTTGGAAGGGACTCACAAGGATCAGAGCCCAGCTCCTGTCCCTGCACAGACACCCCAACAATCCCACCCTGGGCATCCCTGGAGTGGTGTCCAAACACTCCTGGAGCTCTGGCAGCCTTGGGAATGTCACCATTCCTGGGGAGCCTGGACAGTGCCCAGCACTTCTGGGGGAGGAACCTTTCCTGAAATCCATCCTAATCCTGAGACAGCTGCAGTCCTTCCTGACAAACCTTTCAGCAGGACCTGCTCCAGCCTAGCGTGATAAAGGCTCTGTGTTCTATTATTGATCAAGCCAGCTAACGAGTGAGGTGTTAGCTGGGTTTATTTTCAATTGGGGGCATTCTTACTTACTGTTACCTGCTCTTTGTGGGGCAACAAAAAAACCACTTGTAAGCAGAATCAAAGCCCACCTTTCTCCCAAACAGCCATGACCAAAAAATAATTGAGAGGGGGCACAGTTTGTGTCAACAGCAGTGAAACCTGATTTCATTTTTGACTCTTTTCTGCATAAGGAAGTATCTATTTTGCTCTTCCCTGCTTCCATCATGTACAGACACTGACTCAGCAGCCCAAAGGAAGCCTTTGGCAGCCTGGGAATTTCAAAGGGCATAGATTTGGTGCCGAGCTGCAAGTACTGGGATGCCTAAAGGAAGGTTGTCCTAGTGATGAAGGACCTGATTTGGACTTCAGAAGGTCTAGGTTCAGCTTTGTGCTTCTGTGGCAGTGACTGAATCATCAGGAATCTACTTTATCCAAGTGGTTAAGAGTATATTAAACAGTGAAGAGTAATTAAAAAACATGGGGAAAGGAGGCAATTAGAATTAAAAGCAGGTCAAACCTCCATTCTGGAAGAACAAGAGCATTTTGCACCATTGTCAGAAATAAATAAAAAAATAAACATTATTAATAAACACTTCTGAACAGGTCCTCAAATTCCAGCCCAACAGACAAAAGTCTTTCAAACCCTTTCAGTGGGACTCCAAGGCCTGGGAAAATACAGGTGGAGTAATAGCACATGGAGATTCTCTATGATCTCTGATTTACAGCACATGGAACAAAAGTGGTGCTGCTCTGTCCATCTCTGGAGAGACTCCTGGTGATTCACCTGTCACCCATGGCAGAGGAAGAGGAGGAGGAAGAAGAAGGATGAGAAGAAAAAGAAGAAGGAGGAGAAGAATAGGATGAAGAAGGGAAGAAGATGCAAAACTGAATACGCCTGGAACTGAGAGATTAAACACATTGTAGTCAGAGGTGTGTTTCCAGCATTTTCCAGAAATACTCATCAGGGCTTTACATTACTGGCTGGCAGCCACGAGGCCTGTGAACTGAAGGGAGGCCAATTTCTTGACCTGCAGGTTTCAATGCAAAGACAGTCTGTCCTCTCTGATACCTTATCCAAACGATGTGGGCAAACCAGCGTCGTACGTGCGCTCCGTGCGTGTCCCATCCCACAGGCAAGCCAGCCTTCCTATTTCCTAAAATACCAGCCACCAAATAGCTTACAGAGGGACAAAACTGAGCAACTGGCTCAAAAAAAAAAAAAAAAAAGAGGGACTTTTAGAAAAGAAATATCTAAAAGTCCATTTGAAGAGGGGAAAAAAAGTGAAATGGCAAAAAAGGAATGAGTCTGGAGACATCCTGTGTCTCTTTCTTGCACATGAAGGGGCCTTGGAAGTGAGGGGGTGCTCACCTCCACAGAGGTCCACCTGGGCAGAGGATTTACAGAGGCAGAGCCCAGCAGGAAGCCAGAACAGGAGAGAAAACGATACGGGAAAGAAGTGAAAACCAAGAAGGCAAATTCAGTCTGGGCAAAGGGCCAAGGCAAGGCCAAGTGCAATTCTAGAAAACAGGGCTGGAGCCAGAGGCACCAAGGTGTCATGACAGACCTGCACTGGTCTAGAGTGACAACCCAGAATGGTGCACCTGCCAGGGGCACAGCATCACCCACACATGGAGAGAAGGAGGCTTAAAAGTAGATTTTTGAGCATAAGTCTCAGGATGGAGGGTCTGGACCAGCAGTTTCTACTTGTGCAGGATCTGGAGTTTGCATAAGGCTGGTATCTCCCTGTACCAGCCCCCTGGGCACACTGGAGTTACACTTTGAGTCAGGGAAGGCAAAACTAAGAAGTTTCCATGAGGACCTGTTTGTTCCCCTGGTTTCACCCTGCATTCCTGCTTGTTCCACCTCTGTCCTGCTGACTCTGCTGCCTTTTCCCACCCTCTGTACACATACCTGATAGAGCAGCAAGCCTCAGAACCAGCTATTGTATGCAGCACCACACCCCAATTCGAAGAAATATTGCAAAAAGCAAATGTGAAAGGTCATTTGTAAAACTGGCATCAGCTCACAAATGTTCCTCACAAAGACCCAACACTGAGGTTGCTCCATGGCTGCCAAAAAATCACCTGTGTCCAGAGGCCCCAGCAAGTCACTTAATCTCCCATCATTCTTTTCCTACATAGCTCTTAGGTGCAGAGTGGGACAGGAATCCTGATGCTCCAGCACAGGCTGAGGAGAAGCTGGGTGCTGTTGGGGCTTCAGGGATTGCAGGATAAAAATGAAATGGATTAAGACAGATGTCTGAAGAGCGCAGGATAAAGTGAGAAGGTCAAAGAGGACTTAGAGTCCATGAGCATTGACTTGAGTCAGGAATAGTGGAGACAAACCATAGACCCAAAGCACAAACAGCAAGGTGGGATTGCAGAATCTCTCTCAGAGTGGTGCCACAAGGAGAGCCTTGGACTTGCAAATCTGTTGTGTGATTTGTTTCTGTCTCTTGGCACCACTGGCTGCCCCCAGAACAGCCACCATTCCTCTTCCACAGGTTCTCCAACTGTTAAGGCACCAGGAGCCCAGGATGAGCCCACACAGGAGGTGCCTTGACATGGATGGCACAACTGGATCACTTCCATCATGTTTTCTGATGGAGGAGAGGGACTGGAAGCAGAATGTATCTATGGGCTGAGCAAGAGTCACCAGAACGTTGGACACCCAAGCACTGGGTCTCCTTGCAGGAGGTTCACAGCTCCAGTGTCTCAGAGTAACCCCCAATCCACTCTCAACCCTTTCCACAACACAGAGAATTTATCTCACCCAGCATCATCCCTTCCCTTTCCACACAGGATCATCCTTGCCCTGCTGGGCAAAAACTCCTTTCACCCAAACCACCAAAACTCAAAGTCCAGTCTGAAAAAAACCCAACAAAATTCTCAAACCTGAAATAAACCCCAAAACCGCAGCAGTGTACAAAAGGCATTTTTAAAACAAAAACTAACTAAAGGCTGGGCTCTGCTCTGTTGCTCGAGGCATGCAAATGCTCTGTTCATACATTTCAAACTCTTCCCAGCAACAGAGCTCCCAAAGCACTTTGTGGGGTGAGCAGCTCCATGTCTCCTGTGGCAGAGGGCACACACACTGATCTGGCTCGTGTTACTGAGCAGGATCAGATGATAGATGAAGATCCATGATGCTGAGCAGCAGCTCACAGGTCAAAGCCTTTCCCTTCTGTCTGAAAATCCTCCTGCACCTTTCTTTTCCGAAGTAGAAGCCCTTCATTCTCCAAAGGCTTTTGTTGCTACCAAGCTTTGTGTACTTTCACATCCTTGCTAGAGCAAGATTTCAGCACAAGAGAATTGGCACAGTATATTACAGCTCATATATTTTTTTTTCTGTTATAATAAAATCTTTTGTAAAACTGTTCATTCCACTGCCCCATGAGAGACAAACTGTAAATCCAGCCAAAAAAAACCTACCCCACATCCCTGGATTTTAGGAAATGTAGATTTGTCACCTTTCAGTCTCCTTGTATGCTGTTAGATTTTCTCCCTGTAATTTTATGCTGCTCAGGCACCTAATGACCTAAGTGGTCCCAGGAGAGAGGAATTGACATCCTCTAAATAAAAAGAATAAAAATAATTTCTTTAAAAAAATAAAATGGTGTTTATTTGCAATTTACCTTACCTGACTTGTTTAAGGTGTTATCAGAATGCAAGCACCTACTTTCTTCTGTTCATTTTCACAAGATATCCAAGATTTGCTTGAATTGAGAATGTCTAAAGCCTCAGGCATGATCCTGGGTGTTCTCAAGACTTAAATGCCACTGCTTAAAGAGTTAAAGATCTAGATGGCTGCACTAAGAGGATGATAAACTAATCACTCACTCACTGCTGGTGAGCCTGGTGTCATTTACTGAAACATGGAATGCATTTAACAATGTAAGAGAAACTCCATGCAGTGCAAAAGCCAAAGATTATTGTTAGATTGTCAGGGTTTACTTTGGAGAAAGTCCTCAGTCTAATTACCGATGTTTAAGCAACAGAACTATTTTTGCCCTAGTTGAAGAAGTTCACATTTTCCTTTCAAGCCAATGGATGGTTTGGGGTTTTTTTAATGCTACTAAAGATTGCAGATTCTGTTCAGGGGGCTACAAAAATTGAAGACAGGGACAAGGTAAAAGAAATAATTCTTCCAGGGAGCAAGCAAAAAATATTTCCTATCACTATAACCATGAGAAAAGTAGAAATAATAATTAGACTACTAGTACTGAACATTTACCTATTGATTTGTGTCTTCCAGTTCTGTGAAACTGGAAAGAAAAGGACAGCTCTCAGCACTCAACAGAAATGCATATTTAAAACCCACACTCCTTTTTAGTGCTATTGGAAAAAATGCTTTAAATCCTTTTTACTGCAATCTCTGAGCCTTGGAGGAGGAGGCAGAGCAGGTCCAACATTTTGGTTTTGTATTTTTTGCACCAGAATTTGGTGAGCATTGACAATTGCTCTTAAAACGAGATCTCAGTTAAAGATCAAGACACCAAACATGAATAAAACATCAAAGGGGTTTTGTGGGGCTCAGCCAGTGGACATCCAAAATGCAAATACCACTTTATTCTCTTTGACTCTATTAAACTTTGAACAGTACAGCTGGTACAGGAGCAGCTGCTACAGGATCCTTTCCCAGCACACCAAATCCAAGAGTTACTCTCAGTGGATGCCACCAGAAGTTTTTTTGTTGATGGGAAAGCAAGGCCTGGAGTGAGAGGGCCCAGTGAAGGTGTGACCATAACTCTTCGTGGTGGATCAGTGTCACTTTGACCCGGCAAACACAGGCAAAAACAGGCAGTGCAGTGACATCAGCACGTCCTGGCAGCCAAACCACCCTCCTGAGACTCTGGCTGGGTGCTCTGATGTGGCCATGGCACATCCCTGCACACCAGTGTCAGTCTGACCTGGAAAACACAGGTAACAAAGGCAGAGGAAGCAAAGTGTGAACAGCTTACCTGTTCTGCACAGACTCGAGGTGGGCACTCTGCTCCCCAGCTCGGACAGAGCCTGTCCCATGGCTCTGGTGCTGTGACCCAAATGACTTCTGAGGAGGAGAAGGAGGAGGCAGAAACACCTCCTAATGACAGCTGCATTCATAACAAGCCTGGCAAGACAGCACATGATCATTTTCCCTGCTGGGTGATGGCTGGTGGCTCAGGCAGTTCTGCTGACCTTGGTTAGGGCAGTCTCTCCAGAAGTAAGCAAAGCTCCAGCCTCAACCAAAGGATCACAGTGCAGCTGTATGGGTGGAACATGAACTGATCAGAAATGTCCTCAGCATCACCCTGAAATGAACATCCAAAATAGATCAGATTGTTCTCAAGCAGTGGCCATTTCCCTGCACGCCTAAAAGGAGAATCCAAACGAGTAAGTCAGGTGTTGCTGTGCACACTGCAGAGATCTAAAGGCAGCAAAGAGAAATGCTATTCAAAGGAACCTGCTCTTCCTGTTGTGTAAACCTCTCCCTCTACAGAGAGGCAACATTTTCCCTAGGAACTGTGACAACACTTGCCTCACTGCACTGCGTGAAAGACAGAGCAAACACTTTGAGATCAGTGGGACCAAGACATGTTTTTTTAACAAGGGCATGGAGTGACAGGACAAGGGGGAATGGCTTTAAACTGACAGAAGGCAGGGTCAGATTAGAGATTAGTAAAAAATTCTTCCCTGTGAGGGTGGGGAGGCCCTGGCACAGAGTGCCCAGAGAAGCTGTGGCTGCCCCTGGATCCCTGGAATTGTTCCAGGCCAGGTTGGATGGGGCTTGGAGCAATCTGGGATAGGGGAAGGTGTCCCTGTCCATGGCAGGGGGTGAAACAAGATGGTCTTTAATGTCCCTTCCAACCCAAACCATTCTAAGATTCTATAATAAGAACTGGGGAACTTTTGAAATACACTCACAGCCCCACAGACCACAATTGCTACTGCAGAACAAACTGTTTCTATTTCATCTATATGTGCATGATTTCAGGACCTGAAAAACTGCTGCCCTTGTACTTCTCAGCAGCTAATAAAAACCCTTGTTAGCAACATCTGGATACAAGATAAGGGAACCTTGCAAGGAAACATGAGGCATTCAACAGGTTTCTGCAGTGGGTTCTTTGTCAATCCTCTGAGGACTCTGCTCCAAAAACCGCTGAGGTGTTGGGGTGTTTTTCCATTGACTTCACTGGGCTCCAAACCAAGACCTAAAGCCTCCCTGCTGTGCCTTGGACATTTATTTGTGTTTGATCTGTAATAAGATCTTTCATTTCTCTTATTCCTGTAAAAACAAATAAAGCCAGAGCACAAGAAAGCAACTAAACACATGCTTAGCTTTAAGCATATCCCTAAACCCACTCACTTAAAATCCTTAATTCTATGGACTCCTGGGAAAGAAAAGCACATGCTTAAAGTTAAACACGTGCTTGGGGTCTTTGCTAATTAGTGATGGCCTTGTGTCTTGCAGGGCCCTAAACACTTCTTAGAGCATCTGGGGTTTTAGGGCCCATATGGGAGAAATTACATGGAGACCATCTCCAAAGTGGAGCTTTCAGTATTGTATCTGATGCTGGAAGCCTGTCTTTAGTGCCTTTCAGACTGATTCTCTTACAACAACATTTACAACTAATTGAGGGAAGAGTTTCTTAGATATTTGCAAAAATAAGAATATCTAAAACCAGAACCTTTTCTTGGCTAGTACTATAATACCATCCCATCAGGACGATCAGTCACCAAACTAAAACTCATTTTTGGAACAGATGTGCTTACTGGCATCTCAAGACCAAAACTGTCTCACCTCAGCCAAAGTTTTGTCCCTGACATCCTTCACTTTGCTCAGAGGATGAGTCTGGCTCTGGAAGACCAGTGAGCCTTTACCTTTGGGTCAGGCAGCAAACTGAGGAACATTCCCAGTAAACTGCACAGAGCAAAAAGCATTTTTTCTCACTGCTCCATGTTTATTTTGAACCTCTGCTGAAGTGTTAGAACTCTCAGCTATCTTGATAAGACAAGGCCTGAAATATAATATGTCTGACAAGTCAAATCAGTGTTGCTCCCAGTGAGAGAACATTGGGGAAGTTCCACAAAACTTCACAAAGCACATGCTAGCTAGCAGGAAACCTCTCACCTTTTCAGCATCTCCTCCACAAGGACTGGAACTTGTCTGTCTGTGGCTCTTGCACTGTCTCTTATATCTTCCTGAACTCTTTTTCAAGGTGCATCAGCGCACTCAGCTTCAGATGCTCTTGGAATTCAGCTCTTTCTACAATTTTATGATGTCCCCTGTTTATAGGTTCATTGTTCTGCAAGCTGAACAATGAGGCCATGTCCATTAGTGAGGAATCTGGTTTAGATGTGAGCACACAACATTTCTCTCCACTGCCAAAGCACTGCAGCCTAGTGCTCCTGCTGCCTTTCCTATTTATACAGCCTGTGGGAAGACAGGTGATACCTGAACCCAGCATAAAGCCTTCAGAAGAACTTCTTTTTTTGAAAGAAAAGTGATTGTTTGAATGCTTTGCATCACATGGCTGCAGTGTCTTTGATCTGAAACTAGATTTACCACAGCTTCACACTTACCTCTCAGGAACAGGGAAGTTGTGAGTCAAAGCATCAACCATCAGAACCACCACAAACAAAAAGCTGCTGCAGGCTGTGCTTGCCTAGAAGCACCAGCAGCCCAGTCCTCCCCAATCTCAGGTCTAGTTAAACACCTAAAATAACCTCAGCTTAGCCCTTGATGTTTTAAGGATGGAAAGGAGGATAAACACAGGGAGCTTCTCCTGGATCCTTCTGCAGCCCCAGTTTTTAAGGTGGTGATCTCCTAAACTCTCTGATTCTTCAGTGCTCAAGATGCAGCTTACAGTGATTGTACAGAAAAGATAAAACTTCTGTAGGAGGCATCAGATCCACATTCTCTCAACCTTAAAACAGTAGATGCAAAGCAAAAAGGCCCAGGGTGTCCATCTGATGGTAATGCCTTAGATGGTTTTTGCTGCTCAAACAGCTGAACTGGTATTTCCAATGTTCTCTGAGCAGCCCATGTAATAAAGGAGAATTTACAACCAAAACCTCATCAGCATCTTCTGTGCTGAGTCTCTGATTGCATTAAATGTCCTGGATTTATGATCCACTTTTAAACTACTTTTTGGGGATGATCTATATCACTTGTTGGAGAACAAGGATTGGTATCACTGCAGGCAAGGTGATTTTAGAAGGTCTGCATGAAGGACATACCATACAATTTCGAATTGCTCTCTGGTACCCTGCTCTGTGCTTTTCCAGAGAACACTGTCTCCACAGCCTGTGGAAATAAAATACTGTCTTCCTTCTTACAGCAAACAGGTAAACATTTTTCCCAAGAAAGTTGGAGAAAGAAAACTGTGTTCAATACACTTCCTAAACCCAAGGAAGAATGGAAGGCTGTACTCTCTGCAGACCTCAGAAAATTCACTTCTTTCACCACCAGATTCCTGTTCCCAATGCTAACTCTAACCTCTGTTTCCCTTCCTTTCCACACAAGATTGATTCACAGAACTTGATTTAAAGGATGTTTATTTCCATAACAAAAATGATCAGGGGTCTAGAAAACATGACCTATGAGGAAAGATTGAAAGAATTGGGTTTGTTTAGTCTAGAGAAGAAAAGACTGAGGGGGAGACATGATAACAGCCTTCAACTATGTGAAAGGTTGTTGCAGATAGGAAGGTAATAAATTGTTCTCCATGTCCACTGGGTATAAGACAAGAAATAATGGGTTTAAATTGCAGCAAGGAGGATATAGGTCAAGCATTAGACACGTTTCCTAAGAGGAAGGACAGGTGAGAACTGGAGTAAATTAGTCAAGGAGTTACAGACTCTACTGTCACCAGGAATGGCTCAGACGTGGCAAATCTTGCCTTGGGGTAGAGATCATCTCTCAAGGTCCTCCCTGCCCCTTTTTCTACTGGTCTATATTTATACCAGTCAAAATGATCAAAAGTATGTTTGTTCCAAAGAAAGGAAAGAGAAAATCTTCCTTTAGTCCTCCCTGAGATTTTTACTGCTGGTTTTATCTGTAGCTGCAGTGCATTTGAAGGCATCCACACTCATTTCTATTTAGACAACTAAGGAAAAGGCAGTTTTTACAGCCCTATGCCCCAGCACAGGTTTTCTGTTGTGGTTCATGATATAAAATGATGTGTCTGCACTCTGTTCCAAGCCTTTGCTCCAGGTAAGACAACAACCCCACAGCACGGGTTGGGTTTGAATATTGAGTCTCAGCTCTGCTCATACCAGTTTTGTCAACTCCAGTTCACCTCCAGTGCAAAAGGCAATAGAGTAAAAAACCAACCTCTCTGGCCACTGAAGAAAAGGTGATATGGACAGCAAAGAAACATCTTCTTTTGGCATTGCATGGAAGCAAAATAGATCCACTTATGACTTTTTTGTGTTTCATCTGCAAAGCAAAATTAGTCAACGTGAGGCACAAAATCTTCTGCCATTTACATTTAATAAAGTTTTTATGATACAGTGTTTTCATTTCTTTATTTTCAAATGGCAGTAAATTACCTTACCTGGAGGTCTGTGTTGCCATCCTACTTTTGAGGACAAGCAATAATGCAATCATATTAAAATGTTTCAAATAGCTATCCAGTCACCAGAAAACACAGTTTTAGAGTGGTCAAACCTAAAGGTTTATTGTGTCAAGCCCAGCTGCAATTTACCTTCCACAAAAAGAAAAAAAACCCAAAATCAGAAAAAGGCAAGAATATTTGTAGGAACCTTTTTAAAAATGTTCTGATTGTTCATCTGAAATTAATTTTTGAAACTGTTTGCATAATTGCATTTTAAAAGTTGTTTATGCATATGCACACATCCATGTGTATGTAACCCACCAAAAAAAATGGAATATTTTATTTCAGACCAAAAAACCATTTAGTACCAAGAGATTTTTTTTTTTTTTTAAGAGAACCTCTTTTCTCCCTAAATTCATGTTATTAAACATGTGCAGACAACAATAGTACTCAACTTTTCATAAAACGTGTTCTTCCTTCAGGTTTCCACCTCAGCTTCCTACAGAAAAGCTGCAAATCCTACAGGTCCTGCTCAACTGGGCTGGTCTGAAAACAGGGTTTGTCTCCATCTGCTGGTGTTTCAGCTTTTAGAGTCTCAAATGTCTGAAAAATAGTAATATTTTTCAAAAGATTCAATAATTTCAGCAGATAGTCATCAGTAAGTTCTTTAACTCCTAATTGTTACTGCTGAGACCAAATATTGTCTGTAGGGCTGGATGCCATTAAGTAAAGTCATGTTGATATATTGATGCTGATTAGGAATTTATTTTCTCTACTCTGATTTAAAATTCTTCTTTTTTTTCTCTGATAGTGGGTAACCTCCTGCTTGAATCAACCCACCAGGGAGGGTGGCAGATTTACACCCAGGGTAAAACCCTACATCATCATCACCCAAGTTACCAACCATGAAGCACAGGTGTCCACCTGTGAGACTTGATCCTTTCACTTTGGGAGGACAAAATCATCAGGAATAATCCCATTAGACAGAGCTGCTTCCCTCCATTGATACCAAAAAGTGTCCCAGGATCCCTGGAAGTGAGGCTTGGAGCAACCTGGGATAATGCAAGGTGTCCCTGCCCATGGCAGAGGTGGAATGGGATGGTCTCTAACCCAAACCAGTCTGGGATTCAGGAGGAATTCTGGAACAGATAATTCTCATTCTGCCATCTAAAGCTATGAAAGGCTCTCATCCTATGCTCCAGATGTTAACTGCACCCCAAGGGCTTGTTCTCCCAGATTAACACGAAATTCTTGTCTTCCAGCTGGATTTAGCAGGTGAAGAACCCATCCCAGGCAAGGCACAAACATTTACAGCGATCTGGCAGCACATCTAGGAGTCTGACACACAATACCTCGTGTGCCTCACATAGCACGATTCATCTTACCCAACTCTGTCCACCTGAGAGGCAGCCTCAGCTCTGAGCCAGTCATTTTAGCTCCCTGAACACCCAGCAGAGAGATGCATTTCCAGAGGGCAACTTATTCCATGACTTCAAGACACCTGTCTTTGGCAAGATAAATCCAACCCTAAGAAAACCTTGTCTCCTACAATTTTTTTCACTTCAAAATAAAAGATCTCTGCCAGCCTTCCCACCTGGCAAACAGCAGGTCAGAGCTGGACTCAACATTCATCTTGCCCAACATTCATTCATTCATGGGCAAGTGAGGCTCTGGAGAAGGCAATGGAAATGCCCTGAATTACTTCAGCTGAAAACTACAGTTGTTTGTCTGTGCCAGAGCAACTACCCTGGCCTGATGTTACAAAATTTAAATACCTTTGCCAAGGACAGTGTTCACCAGGGTATTCAGCTCCTGGGAATATGAAACAGGTTTTTATGTAGTGTATTCTCCTAATTTAATAATACTTAATTAAAATAAGTCTCCTTGTAACTTGTTTCACCAGTGAGTCTAAAGATGATGATCATAAAGTCCTGTGTCAGATTCTACATAGGCTGCATTTACTTTCACATTTAAATGCCCACATGCACATAAATGCAGCCATCAGAGCACCATTACATCAAGAATATACGATTACATCAAGATTTATTTAGCTGAATCCCCCCTAATTAGGTCATAAGGTATGATTAAGCAGTTGTTAACTGTGTCGTAAGGAAGTCTACAAAGGGAATGAAATATTTAAAACAGTAATAACATACCTATCCTGCTTTGCTATTTATGCACAGTTAAACACATAAAAACAAAGGAGCGACTCTTAATTACAAGGACAATTTATTTTGCTGACCTTCTTTTTTGGGACACAAGCCAAACCCACTGGGGGTTGGTTTGGTGGTTGCTCCGGTTGACTTTGCAGGGAAAATGTCCCGGCCCGTTGTTGGAGAGGCTGCAGTTCCTGCCTGGAGAGAGCAGAGCCTTTCACAGGGCTAATTTACAGCCTTCCCCAGTGGTCAAGGGCAGCCATGAAGCACACAAATTACAGTTAAAAATAGAGATGGCTTTATGGAATCTCATTCCAGTGGCTTCCAAAGGTGCGGGGCCAGCAGCACAAACGTCTCGTTCCAAAGCTCTAAGTCCATTTTCTTTTTTTTTTTCTTTCTTTCTTTTTTTTTTTTTCCTTTTCCCCTTGGATCCCAAGCTCCACTTCAGTTTTGAACTTCCATAGGAAGGCAGGAGGTTAAACCAAACTGCTAACTGTGTCTCTTCAAAACTGACATTTAATACAGGGTATAAATCACTGTGGGAGCCTGTTATTCCTTCAGGAATGCAATTACATAGGGTCAAATAAAACATGAAAGAACCCAACAAGTTTTAAAATGTAGTATGTTCTCAAAAGCAGGCAAGAAGGAATGCAAAGCAGTCCAAATATGCTAACATCCACATGTTGTCCTGTATGAGGGGGATTAGAAGGGAAGGTTTCTGCTCTTTAATGATTATGTTGTTAAGGGTAGGTTTGTTGCAGGTTCTTGCTGAAATCCAGCCCACTCAGGGAGCTTTGGGCAGATTACTGTATTTATTTAAAGCAGGTGTCTTTTATTTATCTCATTATTTTAATTGCCACCGTAGTTGTGTTTAAGATGCCATTTAGCACAAAATGGGATGTGCAAAGTGGGCATTCACCTTTGCCTTCTGACTCAGAGGTGCAGCCCCCACTCTTCTGGTGATGGAGAGAGCTCAGAGACACATCAGGGCAGAGAGAAACACAGCACTGCAAAATCATCCCTTTGATAACAAATCCTCCTGGTTTAGGCCACCTCCATCCCAGTCTCATTGGTTTGCTTTTGAAACAACAGGCCAAAAACATGAAATAAAACCTCATGGAGCCTGTTAAAATCCAAACCAAAGATGATTAAGCAGGTTCAGCACCTCCTACAACATCACTCCCTGTCACCATTCACATTTCACGCACATTTCTCTGAGAAGAACCCTTCTGCTTTCACATTTTAAATGTATTTAAATAGCCTGGAAGCAAAAGTCCAGAGATTCTAGCAAATTTTTGAGGTCAAATTTGCCACCCTCAGTTTCACAACTCTGCATTTTCTACCATGAATAGTTAAACTAAGCAAACTTTGAAGTTATTTAATTGAAAATCTGGGGTTTATCAAAGGCAAGTTTTATCTGAAAATAATTTTTTTCAGCTAAAAAGGATTTTTTAATTCAAAATTAAAGGCTTTATAAAAAATTCTTTTCAGCATTTAAGTATAAGAATTGCTAGAAATGTTTCTTTTTCTCATTTTAAAGAAGTGGCTTCTCCCCAAGAGTGCTT